>LQNS02277216.1:4445517-4472208 GCA_001587735.2 Parhyale hawaiensis | reverse complement strand
CGTTCAGCAATTATGAGTTCTATGTAGTTGTCTCTCCCGCCAACTTGACTGGATTGACCTGGATGACATGGAGACTGCGTTAGCTAATACCATTTTATTGCAATACATGATCAGTGATGCTTTCTTATTCTCTCTTAAGCTCAGTGGATGCCAAGCTTTACTATGCCTGGCACTCCAAGAAAACTATTATATATGTATTCTCGCACCCTTACATAATTGATAACTCATGTAATAACTAGAGCACTCTGAGAGCGCATACCTCCGCTAAACAAGACAACGGTAACAAGAAATTCAAATTTATTTTTGAAATTATGATTTCCTTTACATCAGCACCAAAATCTAATCATTTGTGCCTTTTGACAGTAATGGCAGCTTCTGTAATTTTCGTGAAGATCCGTTTATAACTTTTCGAATTATGTTGCTGACAAACATTTTGACAAACATCAATCAAACAGACAAACATATCATCACCAAATTCGATCATTTATGTATTGTAACATTTTAATTATTCCTGTAAATTTTATAAAGATTCGTTCATATTTTTTGGAATTTGACAGCTATCGAAATCAAACGAACAAATGAACAAACAAACAGATCATAATAAAATTTCATAATTTATTCTTTGAGATGTACTTAACAACGATCGTGTAAATTTTATAAAATTCCGTCCATAACTTTTTGAGTTACGGTGCTAAGAAAAAGTGGACAGACAAACAAACTGTTGAACCGATCTCACCGATCTGATCTGTTGCTCTTAACACGTCTAGCAATCTCTGCAAATTTCGTAAAGATCCGTTCATCCTTTTTAGTGATAGACAAAGAGACAGACAAACTCGACGAAAACGTAGCCTCTTTGACGGAGGTAATAAAGAATGAAGCTTATACAAAATTTGTGCAACAAATTTAAGTTTAATTTTCAGGAACATGGCAATAATCTAAGCTTTCGCATCCTCACTCATTTGTTATCTCACACCCTGAGAGGGCACGGGCACCCCCCCCCCTCTCTCTCTCTCCAGTTTATAACCCTATTGTGCAATATAATAATTTAAATAATGAGTGGCTATCGCTACTTACAAGTGAATCTCTATAATAGTGAGTTTCTATTTACCTTTTAAAAGGAGAATTTAATCAGACTGCTATTTAGATTTAGCTCATTAAATGCTATTATAGACTCACCGGCATCGAGTTCTCTGAATGTGTCATTATTTTGGTTTTAAGGGTAAAAACGTGTTTTCTGGACCACATTGATTGCAATGTACCGTAAGTTGGGTTACTTTGGGCAACATATGCGGTAAATCTGGCCAGTTGGTTTTTAACTTGTAAAGAGTGGAAACGCATGACTCTTATAATACAGTAGTATAAGAAGTGTATCACTCTTATGCTAATTCGAGCATCCGTCCCGTTTATTTAAGTAAATTTGAAAAGGCGACTGCTGAAAGTTACCTTGTACTTGTAATTTAACCTATTAATTTTGATAGAAATCGATATGTTACGTGTAAATATACTGCAAGCACTTTCAAATATGTAACACGAAAGCTTTTTGTCGCTTCCATTCTCATTGATAACTGCCAGCGTGTCTCATTGTAACTGTGCTGCATAGGGCACAGAATTTCGTTGTAGAATAATTGTTAATTTCTTGAAAATTTCCTCGGTCTTTGGAATTGTAGACTATTTCAGAATCGTACCATAAAAGTTTTCATGTATATATTTTTTCTTATTTGCCGCTCTTGGAAATGTTCTGACCTTCACAGAAGAGTACGAAGCTCTCCCGCAGCGCTGGCTGCCCATCGCAGCATCTTTTCCGGTTTGTGCTCCGTTAGCCGCGGCTGTTGATACGCTCGCGCGAGAGGGAAGTTCGAGTAATACGTTATCTGACGAAGATAAGCTACAAAACACTTCCTCGACGACTATGTTTAATGTTGACTCGTTCCTGAAGCTCTTCTGCTGTATATGATTTTCGCGTCTTGCATAGATCTGAAACCGATTAGTCAATGCATTTAGCACGCCCAATCCAGGAGCCAGAGAAACAAGTTTGACCTTCCGTAGAACGTTCTCAGTTCGAAGAGATGACATTGGTTAAGTTCACCTACGTCTAATAGAATATGATATTCATAATACTGTTATTGATGCCTGATGGACACTTTTCTTTTATTACTATGGACGCCTGCTTGAAAAAAAAAAAAAATCACGCATAATCGATTTGTTTGCCTCATATATAGACCGGTGCGAAATCTTCTCTTCTTTGACTTACTTCTTCATTTTCCTCATTGATCCTTTGTCGTGCTTTCATCCTTAGGCCCTCTCTTCTATGACTTGCCGTTTCCTCATTTTTCCGCTCATGCTTATCAGCAGCTCTTATTCCCTTCTGTAACCTTTCTGCTCCAAGTCTCTCTTGACACTGTGTCATATAGGTGCATCATCTCTCTCGATTGGTAACACGTCTTTGTTCTTGATACTACAGTAGTCTCGTTCTTTTTTAACGCTCCCTATCCTCCAGTCTCTTTCTTCTTAAACGTGCGTCTTTCATAGTGCGAGGCAGAAGTAAAATCTTGAGTAAAACTGCAATAAACTTGAGCGCAACTCCAGTCAGCTTCTATGCAGTGTGAGCGCACCGTAGCCATTATACAGTGCTGTCTTTCAAATTCAAATATCTGCTTCGTTGAGGTGCTGAAATTTTGGCCTGTGAAGCGCAAACTACTCCGTTAAAGAAAGACAGTAAGCTAGAAAAAATTATTGTGTCTACTGCCCGTGAATAATCATCACTTCGTGAGTGCTTCATTGATAATCTACTGAATTTATAACTCGTGACCTGTGAGACAAAGTTATAAACTCAGACTCCAGAAGCTGCAAATATATTGGTTCGATATCAAGAAGTGTTTCAAGCAAGAAGTGCACTCAGATAAAGGCATAAGGATCCCACATTCGCCATCTTCTGCAGCCTGATCATCGATCTCTATGAAAACTGCATTTAATTACAACATCTGCGACCTGGCCTATTTTTTGCTTATTTTCTTAAGAACGGACACAAAATACAGAAATACACGAAGCGTTTTATTATATTAGGATAGTAGTCCTCCTTATTTTGTATTTTACTTGACTAAGATTTGTACGACTTCAGTAAAAGCCATTTCCGCTGCACAAACTTCTGTTTTAAAAATAACTACCTACCTCTCATGTCGTCGAAAGCTTGGCTAGATAAAACACAGAGTAGAGCGCAATTTCTCGCTTAAAACACCTTAGACCAAGAAACCTAGATGTCTTCTGCTTCGATTATTACTAACACTTGTTTTATTCTGAAACTTTGCAGAGTGTGCGCCACCCACAGCGCTCGCAATGTCGTCCTGTCGGAGCCAGCAACTCCTCCACCCAAGTACCCGCCTTCGTTCATGGCAACCGAAGCTCCCGAAACCACCACCACCTCTTCTTCTTCCTCGAACAGCCGAAGTCTCATCTCCATGCCCAGTCTCGAGGCCGTTCGTCACAAGATGATGAGCAGCAGAAGGGTTGGCGGCCTAGCCGAATTTGCATCTGCCAAGCGGAAATCGCCGGAAAAGAAGAGTTTCAACCCCAACGTGCCGTGCACACTGGGGCTTATCGTAACCGAAGTGGTGGCCAACAGTTCTTTGAGAGCTAATGTGGAGGGTGCGCTCGATATCACCTTCCCTTTTACGTCTGACTGGCCCGTGAGTATCGCCTAATATACGTATGTTGATTTAATGTTGTTCAATTCGTATATTTTTAGTGTGATGCTAAGTGGTTATTGTAGCCAAGTCAGAGATAGGATTTAAGTAAAACTATGGAAAGTTGCATTTAGCAACCGCCATTTGTCCTGGAGCATGAATCTGTGCATTGCACTTCGCATAAATTAATCTGAAACTTGCATTTCAAGAGTTCTAGGAGCATCTGAAAGCGGAAGAGTTACAATTGAAGTGAGGATCTATAGGTTATATTACACATGCTTACGGTTAGCTGGAAGCTGACATGTCCGTCTGAATTTATCAGAAAGTGATTCCTAAGTCAGGCTTCTCACTCGTCTGCTAAGACAGGTGTTGATTGTATCGTCATTTAATGTGGTGATGTAATGCGTTATCACTTTTAGGTCACACATGAAGGCCATTTAAATTATGCAGTGGGGTTATCTATGACGTTCCTCGAATTATATCAGGCTATAATTTTGCTCAGTTTAGAGAATACATATTTAATATTTTTATTATGTTACCTTTATATGCAGTATCTATTTGATCCCAAACATTTGAAATTTATTCACTCAAATATAAAACTTATTACGAGAAGCTTTCATGTCAGAATGAACTTATCACAGTTCACATTGAATTTCATTAATGATGTTTCCCGTGATAATCGTACTTTGCCATGCATTCATGTTTTTCCTTAAAATATATCCATAGGTGTTTCCTAGTTATGTTGCAGAGAAAGTCCCCTTAATAGCTATAATGATATTGCATCATCTCAAACGGTTGAAAACATGGAACCATCTGACATCATCTGCGTTAAATTTTGCATAAAACTAACCAGCTATTTCCTGAATTCACAATTTTACCTTTCATATTACCGAAATTACGATACGCCTGTCCCAGGGCTACGAGGTATTATTCAAATTCACCTTTAGCCTTCTTACAGTACAAAGTTTATTGGATTCTCATATTTGTTTAGGCAGCAAAGCGTTTCCATAAAGCACAGAACTTCACGATTAAACGTTTGCTGTTCGACGTAACAGTCGTGATTCTTCGGAGCCCCGCACACGGTTACTGCCCAAGTCGGATCCCTGCCTCACCCAATCCATCATCGTTTACAGCTGGAAAGAATGCCACTCAATCTTCAGACGTAATTGCTAAATGTGTTGGGTGTAAGGTACCCCATGCATGCCGTATAGCTTTGAAATTTGAAACCGAGATAAGGGAAATGACTTGAAATTCATTTTTGGAACGGCATAAAATCTGCTTATCTTCGTAAAGACGTGGTCTATGTTCGGGAATAATGAATATAACTTCATTGCTCTGTGTCAGGGCTGTTTTACCAGCAGGGTCGTCCGCAGCGAAAACAAGTAAAAATAATTCTAAATTCTGTTTCTCCTCATGTACTTCTTGTGTCATTAGCGGCAATGCACCTTGAAATTTCTTAAGGGTTTTATTTATAAAGGTCACGTTTTCTATTAGTTTACAAAAGTCAACACAACTCATTCTTTCATAAAGACCACAAGTGCATCGTTTAGTTATTCTTTTTGTCTCCGTCCAATTCATGTTTTTTATACTGGCGTTTATAGCATCGGTATAAAAATATATCTTGGTAAATTTCTGATACTGGGTAAACAATGCCACCGGCTGAAAAGTTTTGTGTTATTTCTGCATTGAAGAAGAAAAATGTTTTATATTGTGCCGCCATTTTTTTATGTGTACAAACGCATTCTCCTCAGTAGCTCACCCCGTCTCTCGTACCACTTAACACAGTTTCAAGTTCACAATTTTCTTAAATATAGGAATTTTTAAATTTTACGTCGAACTGTATCTTTTATTTGCCTACTATAAGGGAGATAATCTTATTCAATTGGGTTTAACTTGTCCAGCTTTATTCTTGAGTGGTGAATTTACTACTTTGGATTGAGTTTTATGCGTCAATCGATATTTCAGGCGTAACCGGTTTGCGATCGTCAAAACACCTCAATCTAAAGTAGTGAATTCTACACAATATTAAAGTTCCAGACAAGTTGAAGCTAATCTAGTTGGATTATCTAGACTTCATATGAGTGAATTGAACATTTCCTTCTGTATATATTTCGAAAAGATTTTTCTCTAAGCTTATTGTTAGGTGGTCGTGTTATATTGAGCTTTTTTCAACCCCAATTCACGCAACTTGGTGAAGCGTACGGGTCTTGTTGCAAATAATTGGGCTTAAAAGAACATATTTGCTAGAAATAATTTCACAAGACAGTCTCTGTTGGATCCAGCCTGCGAAGCACGAGTGTCAGTTGAGCAAATTAATTCATTGTATAGAAAGAGGCACCGCTTTTGCCTCACGCTTTCCCTGACCTGTAAAACTACTGTCTGCAAGGTCATTTCAACATCAGTTACTAGCTTAGCAATGTGATTATCTACTTGCAATTAACTGTATAGTAAATTACTTCTGCTACTGACACTGAACGAAGATAGGTGATGTATTGCCCATTACCCAGATGTTCATTGCGTTTCATTGCCAGCTCACCCGACGGGAGCAAAGTTTAAACATTTAATATTCTGAAAAATATTTCCCTCAATTTATTTGTGGGTTTGAGCCTTTTTAACAGCGCGCTAATGCATTTGGAAGTACCAGACCCCTTATATGATGTTTTCATATGCACCATTGTTCGAAATTAGTTCCTGCGAACTATCTCGGCCTCGTCCTTGCGTAATATTGGGGAGCTATTGATATTGGCATTATGTTGAGAGGTTATCATGTGCTTGGAAACAATGTTAGGTAGCTACTTTCTTCTGCAGTGCACAGTATGAATTCTGTACATGCTGTCGAAACAGGCTCATTGCCGTCAATACTCGCATTGCACAGCTTAGCTACACAGCAGAGGAAGTCATTCTAGAGGATGACTCGCACTGTGCCCTAAATCTGCTCCTTTTTTCAGGTAAGCTTCCGGATCATCATTGAAGCGTGGCATGACGTCACGGGCTTCCTATTCAACTCCACTCAACCGGCCGTGTCTACAGGTAGGCACTCAGGTGTGCGCACACACACACACTATGTTTGTTTAATTTTAGGGTATTTTGACTCATAGCTCCGAAGCAAGACTTAATTAATCAAGTGGATGTCATTGCTTCCAACGCCCTACAGAAAGGGTCCGAGCCATTCTTGGTTTGACTGATGAGAGTTCTCTGGTTCTTAAGCATAACAAGTGAATTTCACTTAGTTCAAAATTGAGTTGATATTGAGGCAATTACGTCTCTAATTATCTGTTATTTACGCATTAGGAATTGCTCGGTGGGATACGTATGAGCTCGCACTTTCCGATGACGTGTTCCATGCTTATGAAATCCATGGATTCCAGTTTTAATGCTCCATATGATACGTAGCATCCCGCCGCATTCGCTTATTGCTCAGGGCTCCCCTCTGGAAATTGGCTGTTGGTCATTCCATCGCTGACAATCTAACCTAATCTACATAGTAGAAAAATCTATATGATACGCTACTGTTTTTTTTCTCTTACTTGCTACGACCAGATTTGATATTTACTACTACGCGACCGCTCGCCGGCCAATAAGCTCGCGGTACTTCAGTAACTGTTTCAGTTTTAGCCTCAAGACGATTAGAATGGTAACGTAATCTGCGATACTAAGCGAGTGACGTCACGGCGAAGGCCACACCCACGAACCGAAGAGCCCTTTTGTTCGAGATCACCGCCAGACCAGGCCTGTGGGCTGTTCGGGACCGACGCTGCTGGCCTTACCTAGTGACGTCACTCGCTCGAACAACATTCAGGCTAACTAGGATAGTCACCGGTGAAATGACGTCATCGAAGGGAGGCGGGTAGCCGCGTATTGCCGCGGGTTTTGCTCACCACAAACAGACACACTTCGTTTATAGCTGCAGTCTCGGCTCTTCATGACGATGACGCGTAAACAGTACCGTGTGTGAGTCTAAGCGCATTCTCAGTATGTTTGTCTCCTGCCAACGATGAATTCCTCAAGCTGAAACTTCTGGTGTCATGCTATTAATTGTAGATAAGCGAGCAGTTAGGTTTCTTGGAAAACTTTTACATAGAACTTAAAGGTGAAATTCGCTTGACTGCATCTCGTAGTGGGAAATCCTCGCCCACTGGTTCGTGCTGTAGCCTGTAGATATAGGCCAATTGGCCCCAGAGTGGTGTGCATCTGCAGTTGATCTCAGATCATCAAGAGCTGCGGTGTCATCGAGGAAAGGCTCGTACGCAACCACCTGCGCCCCGACCTTCCCCATTTCTGGCTCGGGTCCGTACCCCTGCAGCAGCTTCGTAGACACTAAATACTTACTAAACACTTCAAGCGACGCATAAGCTCGCCTGGGTGTAGATTAGCTGTAAAATAGGAGCAATTGCGCTTCAGTGGCCAATCCTATACTGCACCGGACGGTGCTGTAAATTAAGCTCAGATTGTAGCAGCGTTATAAGTTAAGTAGCCTACTTGCACTCCCGTGGATGAATAACTAATTTTTCTCTCTAAGCCATCGCCTTCTGTCCACAGACCGAGCTGGCACGCTGGTGGCCAGGCACGCCTCCCGCCTGTCCATCGTGGCCGGTCAGGCATGGCAGACACAGAGGCGCGTCATGAACCACGCCGCGTCCATCATCTACGGCGTAAGGGTGGCCTGCACGCCGCCCTACGGAGGGGCGCGCTGCACCTTACCTGTGAGTACCTCATTACTGCGCCTTATGCATGCCTTTGTCCAGCGCAGTGTACGCAGTCGGTAAGGTGTGCTCGTCACGTCACCCCCTGAGAAGTACACAGAATATACATATATATATGTCGTGGGCGTATGATGGATTTGCGCGATCGATCGATCGCGCAAATCCATCAAACGCGCACAACATATATATATATATATATGTGGCCCCTCTGAGGTGTATATATAAGTGTGTTTATAAGTTAGCTAATGCCGAGGTCACATATGCCTTCGTACGTGCAGTTGGAATGGAGGATGTATAGCTCACTCATCGTCTTGAAATGCATTAAATTAAACTCGGTGACATAGATTCGGCAGTATGAACGACGTGCGAGCTGCACATCCCGACATCACGTTGTTCTTGCGAATATATAGTGTGACTCCGGCCTTAGGAACCTTTCATAGCTGAACTTAACTTATGCTAACCTAATATATACTCTCAGGTGGGTCACTTACAATTCCTGCATCTAAAATGTAATGCCACGTCACAGCCACCCACGCTTTCGTAAACCAGTGACGTCACGCTGTATTTATAGCCAGCTGAGGCGAGGCTGTATTGGTGCCGGTCTGGTGTGTGTCCGAACTCCACACCCCGATGACAATGTCTGTTCGGGGCCTGGACTTTAGTAGTATGTTTATCTTCGAGGTGATCGGGTGGTTGGTACATTCACCTAAATTGTACCTGTCAAGCCGGCTGCCTGCGCAGCCTTCGTGAGTTCTTTAAATTAATCAGGAGGAAGCCAGTTACATGAGATGCAGGCTTGTCATCTAGACATTATTAGCGTCCACTGTGTAATAATAGAAACAATAAAATTACGTCCTGAAAGTCAGAGTTGTCCATGAGTAGGTTTCTTTTATAAAAATCAATTAAAGAAGCCTTAGTTATAACTTGCAGTAACGAAACAACAGATATTATTTGTTATTCTTTTCATGTACGACAATTCTTGAAATAAATTCTTTAATGTAAAAATATTGTAACTCGTGATGCTTAACTCATTTAGGAGCAGTTTAACGTGCGAAGCTGTATTTTCATTAACTGATTTTCCCTTGATTAATCGTCGTTTTTATGCCAGCTGCCTAAATGCTTTGTCTGCCTGCATTACCTAGTTCATCTAGTTCATAAATATTCTAATTGCATATTATGTACATATTTTTGCCTGAGTATTCAGCACCGCTTTTAGAATTAAGCTCTAACTGCATCAACGGTACGCTATGTATAAACGGTGAGTATCCTCTATATATTATACCGCATGGTTTTGATGTTCTGTATTAAATTTCTAATTAGCGATCCAGATGTTTTTGTATTTTTTTAGGCTTGATGTCGCTCCCTCAGTATGGCGGACCCTATATATTGGACCTGCAGCGGTGAGCTTTAGTTTTGGACAATGGTAGGGCAAGGAAAAATGTTTTTTTATCTACCCCGTAATTATTGAAGATAATATTGTCTAGTTATTCTATACAACGGTAATATAATCATACTGTATGGTATCTAAAAGTACTAGCAAAATTTAATGGCAGTTAATACTTTCTTCGCCACTGCGCAAAGTGGCACAGTCTCTTTTTAGTAATATAATATGCAAAAATATCCAAATCGTATAATCATCCAGCAGCCTATCATTCAGTAATATGCATGGGAATTGTATCAATAGTACAATAGAATACCATGCCGCTGATGATCATTACACTGGCGTATAGCAAAAAATTGCTATTATGGTTGTCCCTGGTAAGTGTTGGAATGCTCCACGCATGTGCCAATAGCATAATTCACAGCTAGTGCTCTTGCAAGGCGATAATAATTGACTGGGAATTAGCGCATCGATCGGAAGATGGCGCTGCAAAACGCGTGCTCCGCAACTGCGGCCTTGACCGTCTTATGAATGCAAATATCCGCTGTACGTACGACCCCCGCTCGCGTGACTGCTGGCGGAGCTGGCTGTCACACCGTATATAATTATTTACTTGGTCATATAGATACCGCCGTTTGGTATTTTTCTAACTGCGATGGACTCACTGTATACAGCAACGTAGAATTACTCCCAAATAAAGCAGTCCGTGATATTCCGAGACCGACAAATAATTTTATAAGAATGGTTGACATCGTCGAGTTGCCGAGTGGCACGGTACGCTCTTTTCTGATGCGGAAAAACACTTCGATTCAAGTTGGTAGGAATTACCCAATTGCCGAACTAACTCTATTTCCGAACAAACAGTTATTATTTGATGGGATTATTATTTTTACCTATCAGATATAACTGTTTGTTAGGATATAAAGTTAGTTCGGCAATTGGGAAATTCCCATATATAAATTCGATTTAGTTACACAACGTCGTCGAGTTACCAATTGAAACTGGTAGAGATATTGCAATACTTAATAATAATCCATTCCAAATTTGCAATGATATAATTTTTTTATACATTCGGTACTTTTCCCATACTGGCAAATAGTCCTGCGCTAATAGATCACTATATCGACATATTCCTTTTCACATTCTGTTACTTAGTGATTCTGAAACTAAAATAAATTTGGTGTGAAATGTGCTTTATGTTCATACCTAGAGTTTTCGCCGAATATTTTTCATTATTTTTTTCGTTATAGAAGTAGATCTGGCTGCAGTTATTTACATTATACAGTATGTTTGACGTAGGTCTGTATTTTGCCGTCGAAAAAACCGGTTGCTGAGTGACATACTTTTGTGTGACTCTTATTACTTTGTTCGTTGATGTGTTATTCGACAGATGAATAATCAGTTTTAAATTTTTATAATTTTCGAATATCAACTATCCATTAGAGCTTTTATCTATTTTAACCGTAGGAAATTTTCATGACTTTTTTTGTAATATAGTTTACTGCAGGACCATAGACCGCAACAATACTTGACTCTTAGGTCCAAAAGGGGCCTCTGACGCTGGCAGCCAAAATGGGAAAAACGGGATTTTCTCAAGAGCTATTATGAACATGTCCAGACACGGTCATGCAGGCAAGCGCCCAAGTGCGTCCCCGCCGTATCCAAGATACTTTCGCCGCAAGAAAAATGTTGGGTACCTTGGAATTTTTTTTCTTCAGTATTAGATAGGGGGAAAAGAATAGTTCTTGGGAAAATCCCATTTTGCCGTTGCCGATTTTTGGCTGCCAGCGTCAGACCGAAGAGTCAAGTACTGTTGCGGTCTATGGCAGGGCCTTCGCAGCGAAAAATCTTTCACAATGTAATTTTTACGCAATAATTAGCATCACCGAATTGTATAAGCGCTCCAAAGTTTGTAATATATTCCGGTGACTTTCTTTTTGAAATCGATTAACCCCTTCAAAAATTCCAATCAGTTTGTTTCGCATCCGATACAGATATGTCTACAACTCTTTTGTATGTACTTTGGATTCTGATTGTTTGCCGTCTGTTTAAATAATTTGCGAAATTATGGAAGGTGAAGCATGCGTATGAGGTGTGACCGAGGTCGCTTTTGAATAACTTTTCATTGCAAAATTCGCCACCGGAAGTGCAATAGTCGCCTCCAATTGTGGGATCGCTTGCCAATTCCTGGCCACGGCGGAAGGTCGCATTAATAATGACTTTTTAGTGTCATTACACATAAATCCCAATGCACTTTTAGCCACACACAGTCTCTCTGTTTTACTTCCACATTTCTTAAGCAACGAGAAATGGTCGTCACTTCAAGCTCGATTCACACGTTAGTCTTTTGTCTTGCGTTCATATTTCACGGCGTTCCAATGCGTTGCTGTGTCTGTCTAAGTGAAAAAAGTACGCAATTTATAAGTTTTCATTCACTTCTGTATCGATGAGACATCCAAAACCTTTCCAGGAGCACGTGCTATGAAAACAGACTTGTCCTCTAACACAGCAACAAGTCTTTGAGTGTATACACACTTGAGCTGGCACGGACACGGTGAAATATTAAGACCTTTGTCTTATAAATGTAGGGCAAGAGGCTAAAGTGTGAACCGGCCGTATGACGTGCTGGCAGTTCCCAGCACGTAATTGCCACCTTTTTATTCTTTTAATGTTTTTGTGTCTTCTGCAATAGCCAATAGGACGTGGTGATCCTCCCGTCCTCATTTCCCATTTGATATATTATTTTTAGACGTTTCTTAGAAACTTCCTCGCAAAAATATCACCAATTAACAGCATTGCCTTTCGCTTATTTTGACGGTTTTGAGTACTTTTCACTAGCCAACAGACATAGTATTTATGCATCCCATCTTTAGTAGTCACTTGTTGCCGGCCTTGTGCTGCTTCGACGCTAAGCACTGCGTTGAACCCCGCCAATAGTCAACATTTTACTGAGCCGTTGGCAGAAGCGCACTGTATTTGCACATCAGTGTCCCTCGTGCATCGTTAAATAGCTACCATACATATGCGCCCAATGCTCCTAACGCCTGTACCACCTGTACCACGCCTGTACCAAATATATACGTCCAATGCTCCTAACGCCTGTACCACCTGTACCAAACATATACGTCCAATGCTCCTAACGCCTGCACCACCAGTACCACGCCTGTACCAAATATATACGTCCAATGCTCCTAACGCCTGTACCNCCCGCCGTATCAAAGATACCTTCTCCAAGGTACCTTCAAATTTTTACTTCAGTATTAGATAGGGGGAAAAGAATAGCTCTTGAGGAAATCCCATTTTTCCGTTGCCGACTTTTGGCCGCCAGCGTCAGACAAGAGTCAAAGTACTGTTGCGGTCTCTGGCAGGGCTTTCGGCGGGAAAAAAATCTTTCACAATGTATTTTTTACGCAATAATTAGCATCACCGAATTGTATAAGCGCTCCAAAGTTTGTAATATATTCCGGTGTCTTTCTTTTTGAAATCGATTAACCCCTTCAAAAATTCTACTCAGTTTGTTTCGCATCCGATACAGATATGTCTACAGCTCTTTTGTATGTACTTTGGATTTTGATTGTTCGCCGTCTGTTTAAATAATTTGCGAAATTATGGAAGGTGAAGCATGCGTATGAGGTGTGACCGAGGTCGCTTTTGAATATCTTTTCATTGCAAATTTCACCACCGGAAGTGCAACAGTCGCCCCCAATTGCGGGATCGCTTGCCAATTCCTGGCCACGGCGGAAGGTCGCATTAATAATGACTTTTTAGTGTCATTACACATAAATCCCAATGCACTATTCGCCGCACACCAGTCTCTCTGTTTCACTTCCACATTTCATAAGCAACGAGAAGTGTTCGTCACTTCATGCTCGATTCACACGTAAGTCTTTTGCCTTGCGTTCATATTTCACGGCGTTCTAATGCGTTGCTGTGTCTGTCTAAGACTCTAAGTGAAAAAAGTACGCAATTTATAAGTTTTCATTAACTTCTGTTTCGATGAGATATCAAAAACCTTTCCAGGAACACGTGCTATGTAAACTGACTTGTCCTCTAACAAGTCTTTGAGTGTACACACACTTGAGCTGGCACGGACACGGTGAAATATTAAGACATTTGTCTTATAAATGTAGGGCAAGAGGCTAAAGTGTGAACTGGCCGTATGACGTGCTTGCAGTTCTCACAACGTAATTGTCACTTTTTCATTCTTTTAACGTTTTTACGTATTCTGCAATAGCCAATGGACGTGGTGATCCTTCCAGTCCTCAGTTCTCATTAGATATCTTATTTTTAGCCGTTTGTTAAAAACTTCCTCGCAGAAGTATCACCAATTAACAGCATTGCTGCCTTTCGCTTATTTTGACGGTTTTGAGTGCTTTTCACTAGCCAACAGACATAGCATTTATGCATCCCATTTTCAGTAGCCACTTGTTGCAGGCCTTGTGCTGCTTCGACGCTAAGCACTGCGTTGAACCCCACCAATAGTCAACATTATACTGAGCCGTTGCCAGAAGCGTACTGTATTTGCACTTCAGTGTCCCTCGTGCATCCTTAAATAGCTACCAAACATATGCGCCCAATGCTCCTAACGCCTGTACCACCTTGTACCGCATCGACTTTCCTTTCAACGTGCAGCGAAACGACAAGACGTCGAATTTACAAACAATATTCAGCGCTCATTTACCTTCTTTTCTCTGCTTCCGTGTACCTTAGTCACGTGAAATAACCACAACTTCCTGTATCAGCTCTATTCATGCTCTAGACGTGTTTACTATAATTTTAATGTCGCTTAAATGGCTCGTAAGTACGCTGAAATAGCCACCGGATTTCAGAATAACGCTCAATTTTCTTCACCATATTTTCACTGCTCCGACTTATCTTTAACGGCGCACAGTGACCGCGGGACGCCACCTCTTACTTCCAGTTCTCGGACCTGTTCATTATAATTTTTTGTTTTTCACCTGTCACTGAATACTCTTAGTACCACACTGTGCAAGCGCTCGCTCAGCTTATGAGCGGATATTCAGCTCACACGCCGTTCATGCCTCCGTATTTACGTTACCGACTGGCACTGTGTATCGGGTCGAACGTCCGAGCTGAACGTTCGCTCATAAGTTGCACGTGCGATTACATAGTCTGGCTCCTGCATAAGACCTATGTTGAGCTGCGTGAAGTGACCACCAGAGCCGCAGCACCCATCCACCCACCCAACCCGACCCCCTATCACGTATCGCGTGATGCTGTTGGGGGAAGGGTGAAAGAAACCGTGACCTTTTTTACGGAACACCCGCACTGATTACGGCCGATTAGATCCAATGCTTGTTTCCTTTAGAGTGAAATCGAGTGCGATACGAAGACTGCGAACGACGGCGCCATCACCTTGGAAGTGACCACTCGCTATTGCTTGCAGGGTCCGCCATGGCCTGTGGGGCGCCAGTAATTATTGTGCATTTGCAAGCTCGTAACTTTCGGTGGGTCCCCAAGTCGCTGGACGCTTTGTCTGCAAGCTCTATATTGTGCAGCGTCGTCACGTGGTGCTGTGCTGGTGAATGTTTTTATTTTTTGAGATAGACTAGAAACTATATAGGCAGCCCGAGTTATCCTGAGGCGTGAGCGTTTTACCTTAAAAGAATCCTGAGCCTTCCTAGAAACTAAAACTGGAATTCAGCTCCTAGGTCGGCCAGGAATTCTATTTGGGTAGTGCCTGAATTGGTGATAATAGCAGTTTCCGTAGGAACAGCACGATTCGTAACGTCCAGAAATGAGTACAATAAGCGCGATAGGGTTATCGCTTACATTTACCTCTACCACCCAGTCGAAATACACAAGCGAATATAGGATACGTTATCCAATTAATGGCTCCCCTGCAGACAGTGGATAAATGCGTATGGTATTGCGATGGGGAAGGAGTGCTATTGCTACTGAAATCTTAAGTTTATGGACACGTCAGAAGGCTAATATTAAATTGCAAAGTAACATTTTGGGGCCTTGTAACAATAGTATTGTTTGTGTGACGCACTGCTGGTAGTTGGCAGTTTGAGGTTAACTAATATTTTCCCACGCAGTCTCAATTGCGCCCTGCGCGTTACTACATAGTGTAGGTTTTGTGCTGGAAATATGCTGTACTGGAATGACTAGCTGCTTGTAGAGACGTAACCAACGTAGAATAAAAGCGTCTTCGATTTTCCCCAGTTGGATTGAGATAATCTCTTCTGAATAATTTCAGCTTGACCGAAACTTCCATCGTGAACGTTCGAGTTACCACGTTTGACCAACTTTCAAGCGGTAATTGCAAACCAAAAAGGCCTGAGAGGGCTGAAAACTCAGTCATGCTACGCTGCATCGATTGTTTCAACCGTATCAAACGCAGTCGGCTGGAGATAACCACTGAAATTGGATTTAAAGTGAAGATGAAACGGTCAATATTGAAATTTTTAAACCCAATCGCATTGGTTAAATCCCGATCCAAGTCGGTGAGTAGAAGCCTCCTCAGCATTAAACTTGTAGGTGCAGAGACAGTCAATGCGTTCAAAAATCAATTTGGCAATCACTAGGTGCAACAGCTCCCTCAGCTGTAAAGTTCTCCTCCAGGACTCAGCAACGTTTGGTGATTAAATCTTGAGATACCACAATAATCCTTTGTCTCACATGCCCCAACTATAGCTTAACGATGCAATAGCTTATAGAGGGTTAGAGCGTTAGTTCCGGCTGCTCTCTGAGAATGGGCCTCTTGGTCCATCTATAGCCATCTATCTACGTTAATGCAGTTACGTGTTAGCTTCTGTCCCACCCTCAGAACATACCTCCCCTCTCAGTGCCCTCTTTACGAAGTTCATCATACGAGGGTCGTCAGGTCCCTGGCTGTGCAGCGCCTGGCTCATAAACTCTTAATTGTTTAGACTTCTTTACGACGCCGAAGAATAAGAAATGCCGTTCGCTTCTCACTCTTCTTCTGGCCGTTCAAGTCCCGGTCAGGGTTGGTAGAGAAACTGCCACGGTTACTGGAAGTTGCCAGCAGTTGCGTTCGTCCACGTTGACAAATTGTTTATTAGTTTGCTCTTTGTTTTCGGAGCATAACTGTTGCTGCGTGCGCTATACGGTGAGGTGCAGTGCACGGGTATTCGTTTTGAAGTACTCCGCTGTTAGTGTAATTATTATTAACAAGTAACAACCAATACGTGAAAGGACCTGCGAGCAGGTGCTCTTTTGTGAAGCTGACAGCTAAAAACTTTAATATTAGATAAGAACATGAGATTATCGTTAGTTTTCATGTACTGCCCTGAGCTCGCTACATCTTAAATATTTTCGTGCTTTTTAAGATGTAGCGGAAATAGAGAATATTTCCACACACCGTTTGGAATAGTTTGCCTAACAGTTGCAATTGGTTGTGATGTTTGCCAGTCTAACTCAGTCATTGGCTACACTACCCGAAGACGATATCAGTATTTTTATAGCTTCCTTATCTGCTCGCCGTAATGTCTGATCGTGTAAAGAAAATTTACCAGAGGGACAGTACGATCAATTTTGCCGACTATATTCCTTTAAAATTGATTTCTGAATGATATGCGGTATTTTTCTCCCGGCAAAAGCGCTTCCCACTGAAGAACATTCTTAACTTTTTAACGGTGAGTTTAGTCATATACGTATAGCTACATTAAATACTGAGCTCATTTGTGTTAACTTGATAGTTTTACAAATTTGGACACTTGATATCTGATAGTGTCGTGTAGGTCAAGCATTGAGCGCTCTAGACAACAAAATAATAATACTCATAAAGACACGCATTTAAAAAAACTTAAATATTAAATGAAATAACTTGGTACAGCCGGCGACTAAGAGTTACAGACGCAGAATTAAATTTCTGTTGTCGTTCCAACGCAGTGGCGGCAGAATCCAATGAAAACAATCTCATATTAACCACTTCGCTCTACCATTCTGCTCTTGCAAACGTATGATTTCATGTGATACTACAGTATTCAGTAAAAAAATATATTCATAATGTTACTGCTGAGCGGAAGGTTCCCGTAATATTTATTGATATGGCTATAAAATACGTAAAGTGTAAGTGCATCTTCGAAATTAACATTATATCGTATACTAGGAACCTCTGGAAACTGTTCGAGGTTGGCCCTATGAGTAAACATTATCATTTAGAAAATCTAAGTACCTGATTTGAACCCTCGTACAAACTTAGGTATGTGCTTTTGTGAAATAGTTTTTTCTAAGAATTGTTGTACGAGGAAATTCCTATCCCAAAATACAAAGGGAAATGCGCAATTCGTGAAAAAATAAGTACTTACAATTACAGAGGTAAATCTAATAGACTTCTATTTAGATTTACCTCATTAGAGGTTAATATGATAACGATGAGGCCAAGATGTATTTAAGCAACTCGGAAAGTACCTAAGATGTTGCCAGTTGCGAGGTTCTGTGGCACAGAGACTGCAGCTGCCCCCCAGCTTCGGTCCATCCTGCAGTAATCGCTTCCTATTTTATGAGGTCACATCACCTAATGAGATCTCCCGAGCATCTCACCAATGTGTCCTGTAGTCATATAATTGATTGCATCAGTGTTTATTGCCCTTCGACCTCTGCCATGCTAATGGGGACTGCTCGAGATATGGGCAATCGCTTACATATTTACCCTACGAGTCAGGGTAGATGTGTTTCTCTCTGAGTGAAGGTAATAATTCCGTTAAGCTACTACCTGAGTGAGGGTAACGACTCTACCTAAGTTACAATTTCAGTGATAGTAATGACTCTACTCAAGGTATTGTCTGAGTGAAGGTAATGACTACGTAAGTTACAGGGTGGGGCATAAGTGCTGTTACAAAATATTACTCATATTAATCCCAAGAAAAAATATTTATTTAGTATTCCAATTACAGAAAATGATAAGCAAATACTGAAGGAAAGGAACAATATAATATGGTATAAGTATTATTCAAAATATTTCCCTCGAGCCTTCATTACACTACGAAGTCTTAAATTTCTGGGAAATCATCGATAGCAGCACGCATAGCATCTAAGGGTATTTTTTCGCAGCATTTGTTGAATTTTATCTAAACAGCTTTAATATTTTGGCGAGGAGTAGAGCAGGCTTCCCTCTCTATTCTCTAGGAGTCATCACAAAGAACAATCAAGAGCATTAAGATCAGGGGATGAGGGGGCCATTCTTCTTTGCTAATCCCAGAGGGAAATTTCCACTTCTTTTTGTCCCTCAAAGGGTCAAGATTAACAAAGAACGTTACATTGAGGACATCCTTAAAGGTGCACTGGTCCCATGGTGTAATTCTGTGTGCGGTGATGAAGTTTGGACTCTCCAACAAGATGGCGCGACTAGCCACACTGCTCGCGTAACACAGCAGTGGTGTAGAGACAACTGGCCGTCCTGGATTAGCAAAGAAGGGCCTCCCTCATCACCCAATCTTGACGCTCTTGACTATGCTTTTGTGGTGACTGCTGGAAAGTGAAGCCTGCTCTACTCCTTGCCAAAATATTGAAGCTTTTAAAATAAAATTGAACTAATGCTGGGAGAAAATGCCTTTAGATGCTATGCGTGCTGCTACCGATGATTTCCCAAAAAGACTTCGTAGTGTAGTGAAGGCTCGAGGGAAACATTTTGAATAATACTTATACCATATTGTTCCTTCACTATTTGCTAATAATTTTTTGTGCTTGGACTACTAAATAAATTTTTTTGTTGGGATGAACGTAAGTGAGAGTATTTATGCCCACCCTGTATTTTAAGAGTGAGGGTGGTAGCTCTGCTTAAGATACTGAGTGAGAGTAATGACTCTGCCTAAGTTACTATCTGAGTAATGGTATAACTTAACTATTAAATTGCTGGCAGTACTCGGTAACAATTCTTATGTTACCTTGGATGTGAAGATGATCGTTGTGCTTAACCCATTAACTGCGAATGACGGAAATATCAGTGCCCGAAACGATATTAAAGATACGCATGCCGCAGTTAATGAGTTAATTCACCATGCAAATAACAGTAATGACCTAACTCCACCTACTCCTAGAGCAAGATAACTCTCTAATTCGCATCACCGTATGAAATTGAGATTACCACGGAACTCAACTACCCTCACAGTTAGTATAGTAGAAGTCTAGTCAGCACTAAACTGCATATTACTTCTCACTGCAAATGATCTTTGTTCTACCAGTATGCAATATTTATCTGAGATGCACATTGATATGACAAGTGCACCCAACTTGTGTTAAGCAACTCCTTTCGTTAACCCCTTAATTGTGATTGCGGTTTTACAGCTATGTATTCAATGGAGTGCCCACACCGTCAATAATGACAGCGAAGAATTTCTGATGACCCGTCTTGTGTTGCCCGTAGCATCATCGCGAAGATATTAAGGCAGAGCCTTGCATGTATAGAAGGGAGCTCTCTGTCTGGGTAGTTCCGCGTGTTGACGGGACATGCACTATATGGAGTCTTAGGTTGTTAACTAATTAGGGTAGACGGAGAAGCTCCCTTCTATACATGCAAGGCTCTTATCAACTTCATCGTATATGATTCAGTGCAAGTGCCAACTTGAATTAGGGACCGTACAGAAGGTACGCAAAATGTGAACAACACCAAGCTTTCTTTCGGTGATACGCTAAAAAGCAATGTTTTTTTGCCCTCAGTCGATAGTGCATCTAATAAATACGGAGCTCTGTATCCAAGATACTCGATGGGGTCATATAACTCGGACTCGGAAACTTTTTCCTCAAGAGAAAACGTGTTCTATTGAAAAGAGAACCCAAAATGAAGAAAACAATTTGCTACCAAGAAATCGTCACGGTCTTTACGCGCCTGCTGCCCGCTGAAGAATATCTGAATATCTTACCGTTCTCCTCGATAATTATAAAAAAAAAGTTATAAGTGTAAGCTGAGGGCAGCTGACGTTTGGCTGGAGAAAACCTCAAAAAAGAGTACACTACATCACGATGGAAGAGATTATTTAGAGAAGCTGTATGCATCTGCAGCGAGTGGACGTCAACGTAGTCAAAGAAAGACCGAAATTAAATATACAGTTTGAGTACCATCATCTGCAACCTGGAATGTTTTCTACCTATAATTTTACTATGAAGCTTGGCAGGATGACCACAGTTTTCAAGCAGATGAATACGCTCATGAAACCAGGGAGGCCAGGACTAATTTCGCTTATTTCGTTAAGAGCGTGACACGAAACCTATAAATAAATATGTATATAAATATATAAACACACGACGATCATTCTTAGTGTTAGATTAGATGCTACCTACTTCACGTTTTACATTATCATAATTACTATATTGTTGTTATACTTATCTCAAAATTCCATACGAGTCGTGGCACTAACTTCAAACTTTATTTTATATTGCGACATTTGAAGATTACCATTTTCATCAATACTATAATTATTTTAAAGTGTCGGCACTTTCGCTAGCAAGTTCCCTCCGGATAATGCGCAATTTCTTTCGAAAAGCAAGCGACCCAAAGCATGTGACACAGGGATTCTGGCAAGCGTGTCCAAACGCGTCCATGCATGTCACGACCGCGAGACGATCAAGCGTTACTGGTGCGCGAGATCCTGCTTGATTCTCTCCATTTCTGGAGCACCTCGCCATGTGATCCTGCCGCGAGTTTCGTTTTCTCCTCGAGTGCGTTCGAAAGCAAAGGCGCCGGGCTGCGCTTCTGCTTCCTATAAACCTGCTGCTTCTCCTCCTCCATCGGTCGTCGTCGATCTTATTGAGTTGTGGTGCGGGGGGCGCACTATTGTGGTGCGGGGGCGCACTATTGTGACCACAGGCGCAGGTTGTCCAGCCACCAAATGTGTAACATTTCACTTTTATCGGCGGTCAGTCGCTGATGCGATAGAGGAATACAGTAATTCGGCAAATAATGTTTTGTGAGGTGAGTGCACACGAAAGTGTATTGGATTAGCGTTTGTCTGGCAGTGCACTCTCGTTTGTGGTCGTCCTCTCATGGAAAAAGAATAAAGTGATTCAGTGACTACTGGTTTGTCACTTGACTGCGCACGAAAGTGTGCTAGCTTTTTCTGCTTGACCGTTCACTTTCGTTTGTGATCATCCTCTCGTACAATAAAGGAATAATGTTATTCGCTAAATAATGTTACGCCTGTTGATTGCGACATGAAAGTGCAACGTTTTATTGTGCCGAGTAATTCACTTCTTTCTGCGGCCAATCACAGATAAAGTAAATAAATAAAGCAATTTAATGGAAAATAAGTTGCCTGTTTTCTGCACAAGAGAAAAGAAATTGAATTTTTCTTCTTGCCCGCTTACTGTTAATCAGCCCGGAAAGAAGGCAAGCACTTGGCTTAAAAAAATGATTACGGGTTGACTGCACGTTATATGCACTAACAATCAATGTTTAATTAAGCTAAAATTATATGACATTGTAGGAACTTGTCGCGTTCGGTTTCCCATTACCGACAGCGTTGCAGCTGCCCGAGTTCAAATTATTTTTTCAATATACTGCTAATTTACGGTTTATGGTATTGGAAGCTAAGAAAATACTCCTGCCGAACAAACGGTGAAGTTTATTGCTTACCCCTGAACTGCTCCGACTCGACGTTTGATTTTTCGCACAGAAATGCATGCTGAAACTTACGCGAAATTGATGCTAAGCGATACGTGGCTGTAAATAGGGCAATTACCCAATTGCCGAACAAACTCTATTTCCGAACAAACAGTTATGATATGATGGGATTATTACTTTCATCTATCAAATAATAACTGTTTGATCGGAAATAGAGTTAGTTCGGCAATTGGGTTATTCTTATAATGCAATGTCAACTTCGTCTGCATGGATACACATGACAATCTGCGACTATGGTCTTTCCTGTATATTATTATTAGTCCAACAATAGCAGTATTTCTTACTAGACTAATCGTTAACCAAATATAATACTAGCATTTCCCGTAAACAACTTCCATTGTGCTGCAGCTCTATCCACATAAGATCACACGCTCGCATGTGTATGCGACATATGTAGGGTCAGGTGCGCCTCATTATACAATGTTACTCATGCGAGTCGCAACCTTTATTTGATTGTGGCGTTGCGTAACGCACTTATAACTTCGTAAATAATGCCGTTGTTGCGGCGCTTAGCGCAACGTTGTGACACTTGCGGCATTCTTCTGAGTTGCTGGAGACCACGCCCTCCTGCTGCTATGTGCTTTAGGTTCCGAAGATCGAGTTGTGTTTGTGGAACAGAGCTGAGAAATTCGTAGACTGGCCCATGCACTGTACTATACTTGACTGTCCAGTCGAAATCCGGCCTTTTGTAATTGAGTCCTGAGACCCATTAATATAAACTTTATAAACTTTAATGAAACTTTTTTTTTTCAACTATAACGAAAGGTGCTGCGACGCAAGCCAATTTATTCATACCGATGTGGAGAATGTATGATGAGTAATAAACTCAACTTCATTTGCACAAATAATGGCAGGCGACACCTTTGGAATTTAAGACACAAAAATGACCTTGAAGTGATGAAAATTAGTATTTGTCGCCTGCCAATCATGTACATCTGTGAATTTGTTATCCTTGCATTTAACCATATACAGAAAAACCCGGGATAACATAGCTTCGAATCACATGGAATTCGATAAACATAGCCTCGATTTAGATACCGAAACCCCGATTACGATGTGAAATATACACCATTCCTCATTTAACATAGTACTCAGGACGACATAGATAATTGTTCAGTAACTACTTATTCAATTGGCATAGATTTCATTAATATATGTAGTCCCCTTTGTAAATCTAGGGTAAATCTAGGTAAATCTAGGGTTCCTGCATACTGTATGTATTCGTTGCACCGAGAAAAAGTTTTGGTGTTTTTTGTGATCTCTATCTTAATTAGAGAACATTTTCTCAAATTATACTCAGTCGGCATTTTGGGTGCACTTGCGAAGAAGAGACAGCCAAGTGTATGATATGGTCTATGGTAATGATCTATATGGTTTAGTTTATGGTACTAGTCTATATTGTATAGTTTATGCTATGGTAATAGTCTATATACAATCGTCTATGATATTAATAGTCGATGGTATAGACTGTGGCTTTGAAATTGGATTGAGAAGGCAAATAAGTAACATATGGCTTCATCGCAGGATTTCATCAAACCACGTCAATGTAAATATGCGCAGTACAGTCATGCTCACGCTTCTTGCATCATGTACCACTTCCATTGCACATAGCTGTATATCTGATGCCTTCCCTTCCGTTCCAACATTGTCTCTTGAAAGGGTGCAGTCTAAAATGTACTTTAAATAATTTGACCAGGTATATACAGGCATACCTCCGTTTGTGCGTGCAGTTGGGGGACGCGCAGTTCGAAATTCACTCAAGTCTAGTACTAGACACTGTTTTATAAAAATAAGTTCCAGGATAACTGATTAATATTGCTCTATTAAAGAAACAGTGGTAGAAAGAATTGAGAGTATTTTTTTCTTATTTGAAACTGAAATTTTTTTTATAATCTACTTTGTATCACTAAAAATTACAAAAAAAATTAATACTTGTAAACAGAGAATTGAGAAACGCAGAGCAAATTTTAAGTTTGCTCACTAGGTTCGTCCAACACTTTCTTATGGCATTGTTCGACTTCAAATAGGTATTGCAGTTTTTTAATAACCGTGCGAGTCGAGAAGACTTGAGCTCTCGGTTACAATAATTATCTCGTGCAAATCGAATTTCGGGCAAGTTGAAGTCAAGTCGAGGATACATGAATTGTGAAGCCACAGCCCGCTGCAGCGAACCGAACGCTATGACGTATAGCTATCAGTACGTTTCGGTCTCTACCGTGATTGTGTCCGTGCGCAAGCTGCCACTGCCTCCGTGCTCCTTCGTCTCTGGTGGGAGGTCATGCAGTGCTGCAGGTGACGCTTGTTTGTCCCTACAACCCGAAGCAGCGGGATAATGAGCGTCTACTAGGACTCTTTCTAGTTTTGATATTTCCACTCCTTTTCTAAATACCTGAAATTCCCATTCGGGCGAGGGGTGATTACCTCGTTGCTGAGAGCCACTGCTGGTAACAATACATTTAGTGTGTAAATCTATACGTGACAATTTTTGCGTGTGCGTATACCTCCCAATGGGGGTAGCAGAGGTTGATACCATAAGTCAGTTTCGTTATAGGAGACATTTGCAAGTAAGTGAATAAATTATTGATTATTAAAAGGTTAGTAGTAGAGAAGAAACTAGTAGGTACTGCTATACACGTAGTTAAGACGAACTTACATTAGCTAATAGGTGAACGCATAGTGTGTAACTGTTGTTGCTAAGAGAGTGCTGCTAGACAAGGAACTAATGAACACTGCTTTAGTTAAGAATTGCAGCACTGCAAATTCACGTAAAATTACACATAAGTTGAGTCGTAACAAAAAAGCCACGTATAGCCACTTCGCTTTACTGCAGTCGTTCGCAAATGGGTTCACAGGGCTGTAAACTAGCGGCTCTAGTGAATGACACGAAACTCTACCATTACTAATTTTCTTTATGACCCAGGTTTCTGAGGCAGTATTTATTTAATTTTAACATGGAACTCACTTTAATAATTTTTATATCATGTATTGTGACAGTCACAGGCTTGCGATCTGCTATAAGCTGACGACCACACCCTCAGTTAAACTGCCTGCAACTTTGTACAGTTGCGCCGCAAGCACAAACGCTCTCTCTCTTTAAAATCAAGAATAGAGCTACTTATTTAGTGGTCACGGTATTGTCTTGTGTGCCCGTGACCCTTGCTCTCTTTATTACGCGTAATCCACAAGTCGGCCAATTTTTATTTACAGTTACGGACTTAATGGATCCAAAATGATCTGGGCTGTTGATGGATCCGCAATGTTTTGAGTATAACGCCGCGAGGCGGGCGAGATGCCCACAGCGCTGGCGAATATTACTTCCTGTACTACTATTTTAGCTAGAAATCTTTACAGTCCGCGTTCCAAAATAGCTGGTTTCCTGTATTAAATACTGCACAAAAAATAGTAAATTGTTATATCGAACGTTTTTAGTGTAAGACACTCCGGGAATGCTCGAGTTCAATTATAGACACAAAGTGCCTAGTAGGAACTTGGGCCATGAAAGCCCTGTTGGTTTTCTTATTTAGCAGAGTATGGACTATTGACTACAGTAAATCTCTCAGATCGTAAAATTAAACTGATGCAGGTTATAACCCTTTTGTTCCAATACGCCATGTAGCTGTTCCTTACTGAATTTGTTGCATGGGTATATTAGACGAATTCACAATCGCAGGCTCGTATTAGTACTGAATATCACAGAGATAATTTTAGGAAGCTGCGGTGTCTATATGGCAACACTATAGTAGCCATCTGATGGGTTAATTTTGTTCCAAGTTATGGGTTGCCTCTTTCCGTACTAACCCGAGATATCTCGCTGTTTGTATTCTAGAGTCTCGTACTTCCAAAGATACATCTCGTGTCATGTGGCGGCCACTGCTGCTATTTCAGGGCGTTAAGGTACATAAATGTACAGTATTTTATTTTCAACTACTTGAGTATAAAAAAAAAAAGTTCCAGTTTAACACCCCTCGTTAAAAAAAAACTTTACGAGGTTAAGGCCAAGAACTTTTCAGCACCCGTTCGCACCTTTTATGCTGATGTATTGGGAACTGCGGTATACACAACTTTGGACACACATGTGTATCGGCGCTGCTTTGTTTAGAGACCAAATTGGACGATATTACCGTGTGTGGACGGCGTGGCTTCCCTCCAACTGCCGCTCCTCACGCAACTCGGTGGTGGAATTACCACAAGAAACGCCCTCTTGTGTCGTATTTCTGCCTAATATTGACTGGATAAGAAATGGAGTTCAAGGTTCATTGCGACCAGCTACGATTGCTTGCGTTTAGTGTCTCACAAGGTGTCGGCAAATCACTCCTCTTC
>LQNS02277216.1:4427082-4442968 GCA_001587735.2 Parhyale hawaiensis | reverse complement strand
GGGACATAAGAGCGATATTGGGCGGTAAGATGATCCTTTATCCGCAGGTTTGGATGGTTTTAGGATGGCAATTATGATAGCTAACTTCCATAAGGCGGGGATATCTGCGTGAGCTAGGGTGAAAGTTGTCAAATTAATAGGAGAGACTCGAGTTGTCATAAAATAGGAATTATCGATTGACGTGGGCACTACTTGTTATTGAAGAGAAGACGTGGGAGCTGATTTTATCGTAATAATTAGCTATCTACCTTTTTACGCGAAAGAAGATTGCAATATCACCTTGTGCGCAAATAAATTGCCTTGGCGTTTCTCTGCTTATGCACCAATCCATTTTCATTCACGCATGTAAGAGCATTTCTTGGAATGCGTCTCGTCGGACACGTTATTGAACTTTACTCTAACCTTGCTTTGTTTCTACCGATCTAGAACAACTCATGCTATCTATGATATAAGAAGCAATGAAATGAACCAGTAATCGCCATCTTTCCCATCACAACCTGCAGGTCTCGCGTCCATTAAATACGATCTAAATGAAATTATCTTTTTCCACGCTTCTGGATCTTTACTTCGGGCGAGTTGAAGTCTCTGCTGATGACGTATCAAATGTCCTTTGGCTTTAAAGAAATCGAAACCTAAAGGTTTTGTCTGCTCTCTTTTACTGGGCGTTTTGGTGCTCTCGGTGTTCCGGTGCGTCATCTCGGTGTTCCGGTGCGTCATCTCGGTGAATGTAAACATAAAGTCTTCAGATTTTGGGCGCAGGAGCAGAGTTTCTGCGCCTCGGGTAACATTATCTCAGGGAAGGTGAGATATATTCCTTATCAGCCCCACCTGATAATTCACGTTTTCTGTTTATTTTGTTAGTTCTCGTGTTACACACTGTTGAAAACAGGCGACAATTAAGACGGGTCAGAGTCGGTGGTAAAACTAATGTAGCCTTAAAAGTGAAGGCCCTTCTTGCTTCGCCAAATTCGAAGTGTAAGCTCTGAAGATGTCAGAAGTACCTCTTAGCAGTAGTAGGGATACTGATTTTTACTGTCGTCCCACATCAAAGCTTTATTTGCTGTTAACTCGTCATGCATAGTTTCAGTAGAAAATCATATAAAAACAAAATTGAGATACGCTACACAGCGGAGCCGCGACAGGGGAGAAGAAATAGAGGGCAACTTCAAAGTAATATTTTATATTGCAGTTTCTTGACAGCGCAGGCTGCTACAGTAGGTACGTCAGGTGCAAGAAGTACCCCACTCTTCGTACCATAAACCTGACAGATGCCGCATGATGTGCATATGACCCATGGAACCGGCTTTCTTGCTTGTCTGCCTGGGTGCTTTCATGTCTGCTAACCTCCGGAGCCTGCCTATCTGCCTGCCTATGCTCCTTCCTACCAGTCTGCCAGCCTATTTGACATCCTTCCTGTCTGCCAGCCTATTTGCCATCCTTCCTCTCTGCCTGACTATTTGCTAACCTTCCTGTCTGCCAGCCTATTTGCCATCCTTCCTATCTGCCAGCCTATTTGCCATCCTTCCTGTCTGCCAGCCTATTTGCCATCCTTCCTGTCTGCCAGCCTATTTGCCATCCTTCCTGTCTGCCAGCCTATTTACCATCCTTCCTATCTGCCAACCTATTTGCCATCCTTCCTGTCTGCCAACGTATTTGCCATCCTTCCTGTCTGCCAGCCTATTTGCCATCTTTCCTGTCTGCCTGCCTATTTGCCATCCTTCCTGTCTGCCAGCCTGCCTGCCTATTTGCCATCCTTCCTGTCTGCCAGCCTATTTGCCATCCTTCCTGTCTGCCAGCCTGCCTGTCTGTTTACCTATGCGCAATCTTTCCTGTCTGCCTCCAGCAGCCCCAGTGCAGGGGTCACCAGTGGCGGGGGCAGCCGCGGGGCACCGCGTTATTGTAATGACGAGGTCGCCTGCCCCAAGGCCTCCTGCAGCAGCTGCTGCTGTCGCCTGCCTCTTCTGCAGTGGGTGCGGCTCCTGCTGGAGACGGTGGGGAGGCAAGTGCCTGGTGGGTGCAGCCTCTGCTGGGGATGGTGAGGAAACAGGTGTCTGGTGGGTGCGTTGCCATCGGTAAGGATGCATTTCTCCTACGAATGCGGATGAAATTCTCTATCATTTTTACTCCAATCACCAAACTAACGCACAGAGCCGTGCTGCAGTTCGGTTATATCGGCCATTGTTGGCAGCAAGAGCGACGGACTCGCGTCCATCCGAGCAGCCTGTCGTGATGCAGCCATCACTGGCAGCTCTATACTCGCCCTGAACCAATAACACGCTTCATCAGCCGACCCTCACACTTGATTGATACTCCGTGATGATGGCGATCATGGCTTGATGGTGAGAGCTGCGGTGTATCAGTCAACTCTTTCGCACACGCGGGTGGACAGTAAGCGATACAGCTGGCCCAAATGTTCTGGCACAGTTTTTGTGATAATTTTTTTTTTTGCGTACTTATAGATGCATTTTTTCAGACTTGGGCGCGTTCGATTGGGAGGTGAAATTAAGCCATTTCAGGCTTGACTTATCCGAATTTTCAGACAGGTGCTCTGGCTTCGACTTGTTGGTTGTCGTTTCAGGCTTTCGCTCTTAATCGGGTACATGTTAGACTTCAATAAGCTTGGTCTTACTCCATAAAATGAAGATTTCAGTCGGTTAAGTACAACCGGCCTTCTTCTTCTACCACCTACAATACGGGTTCAAAGTGATGAGGTTAAAGCTCCTTTCTGTAGTTCCTGACAAGTCAAATGGGTTTGGATTAGATCGACTTAGACGACCCAGTCGAACATGCTCCTATTAATTGGCATTGACAGTTTAATTAAACACAAACGTACCTCATATAAAAGCAGTAGAGGCTAACCAACGTACAAACATTCATACAGTACTCTATGGCAGCGGTGATTTTCTGTGAACTACTTCAGTATTCTACATACATTTCTCTCATCCTTTCAGACGGATACATATCAATGATAACGACAGTAGCGTCAGAACCTGATGAACTCTCATAGGCGCCGAAAGACTTGAATTTCCATAGACCGATCGAGACACTCTTTCGTTTTTCCATGCACTTTTTCATGTTACGGCGCATTTCTCAGGCTCTTTCAGATCACTTAATGCACCATAACATAATTTAGTTCAATACAGAAAGACAGAATAGTTGCTGCATGCAAGAAAGTAATATTTGGATACGCCGTAATGAGCTGCCTGACCAAGTTCTTTTGTGGACGTTTTTTAAGAAAACACCATAAATTTACCTGATCTCTGTAAACACAAATATAGATAATATCAATTCAGAGAAAACCTGCTGATTTGACTGAAATTGAAGAGTTTTTTCCTACCTCTATTGCAATTGGGACTGCAGCACCACGAAAGACTTGGCTCGCACTGCTTTGTGAGGAATAAAATAAAAAACTTATATTTTTCTTTTCGCAGTTATCGAACCGTGAAGATTTCACAATTGTTTGCCTATTTTATAAGACTAGCTTTTTACAAATGTCATCCTCAGGACGATGTGAATACGTAACTCCATTGTTCTCACGCGAATAGGTTGCAGCAGTTCGTACCCTATCTCTGCTTGTTATTTTTGTATAATTCTCGTGTATGCTGAAAGGCCTAATTGGTATTCTTTTCAGGTGGTCGTGAAGTTGTGTGTCCTTTAAATGGAAATGCATTCAAACATCTGTAAATGTTTCTCTTTAGACTCTTTCAGAGTTATTGATATTATGCAAATCATTCAATTTGCACGGTAAATACTTTTTGAAAGCTCGGAGGCGGTAATAGTTACTTTATCCGTGGATAGCATGTGGGTTTTTCTAGGTAAGTTGAGTAGAAATTTTTCATACCCAATGATATTATTTCTGCGTCTTCGCCTAGCTAGTCCGCTGCGCCGGAGCCCTGAGTGCTATACCTCCGTATTACTGGTCAAGGCACTCACATATCACGAGTCCCAGGGCCCCAACATGGTGAAGGCCACCAAACAAAACACGTTTGTATTGAGAACTCTTGTAGAACAACAATCGTGATCTGACCCGTGCACGGCGCCATGACAAGCTCTGCTGCTCTATACCCTGCATGATGCTATCTACGATAGCTAACAAATTAGTGCTATTGCCTTCCATTCTTCGCTGTCGTACCCTGCAACTGGTGGTTCATGGAGCCAGACGACCCTGTTTCACTGTCAGATTGGTAGTAATGCATGGTAGCGTACGTTAGGTATCTGAAGTGGTTGTCTGCAAACTTGGTGGTCAGCGTTTGGTTGCTGAAGAGTGAGTACAAACTGAATGGTCAATGTTCGGTAGCTGTAGAGTGTCTACAAACTGGATGGTCATCGTTCAATTGGTAAAATGTGCGTCTGCAAAGCTTGATTGTTATCGCTCAGTTGCATAAGTATGTCTATAAACTTCGCATTACCATTGATAGTCAACGTGCGGTTTCTGAAGATTGAGTATGCAAGATCAGTGTCATTATTTTTAAACGTTATTGACCATTTTGTATGCTCAGTCACAAAAGGTCCTACATATATATTAACTGAAGAAATGCGGAAATTGCAGTACAAGCAAGCTCTTAGACTATAATGAAAGTTAATTTGTCATACTGTAATTACCATTACTCGCCTATACATAATAGTTACGCACCTCTATTTATACAATACTATAATATACGCTCCTTAGAAGGTATAATGGCTCTAAAAACCTTGAGGATTTACATCTCACACCTTCAGTGCAAGTGACCTATCGATGTGGTTTTAGAGTGTGTGCTTAAGAAAAGAATTCAAAAAGAAGGTGACTGCGTACAAGGCTTGCAGGCCTCTCTGACTCAAGGCCCCGCGCATGGGAGGCCATTGCCCTGGACTATGCCAACTTCCAGTGACGTGACAAGCTCATGGATAAAGTTAAACAATAATCTCATGTGTTAAAATGATACATTTTCGTGACATAATCTTCGTAAATTTGGCCTGCAACGGGAATCTCTTTGAAACAGAAACCTCTTTAGAACGCGATGAATTACCTGAGAGTTATTTATGGACTCCATGAGAGAGACATAAAAAAAAGGATTTTAGCTACGGAAGTGAAATTTCATTGCGGATGAAAACTGCAACACTCATGAAAGTACAGTATGCTTGTAGATCTCATGAACGTGAAGCGAATGAAACTATCACTCTTAATGCTTCTGATTTTTTACCAGTTTTTATATAGAAATATATCTTTCAGGTTAACTTCAAGTGCCTTTGCATCTTGAACTTCATTTGTAGTTTCCACATGCTAACTCATACCTTGGCTGTAACTGCAAGTATAACCTATAATATACATGTACCTGTATAGCTGCCCCGTACAACTTTCCTCACATAAATATCACCAATTTCCCCTGATTCGCTCCATTAATATTCCACCGTTTAACTTTCCTCCCATAAATATCACGAATTTCCCTGCTTCGCTGGAACGTTTACTTCAAGGTTGGGTGCAGTGCAGCGTGAGTTGTGTTAGCACAGTGAAATGTACTAAAATGTGCGAGTTCTTTATCGTTAAAGCACCCTTGAATTGACTGGCTTGTAGGTCACTTTAGAACGACTTGCGATATCTTCCGACAGTACCTGCAAAGCCTTGCTAGTACATTGAATCTCCATTGCCTTGTAGCCTACTTCCGCGAGTTGAAACGTTACAAAGTTAAATGCTTGTTTCCCACTATATATCGATACTCAATAGCATTTTCAGTTGGCATATTTTTTAAGTGAAGAGGTGATTAATGACTTGCTTACCCTTATATCAGTCGGTTCGGAACTACGTCTTCGAGTTTCACGTTTTCGAAGTGCTTTAGAGTTTTATTGTACCATAGACCGTGTGGTCGTTTATTGTACCATAGACCGTGTGGTCGTACATATAAATTGCACATGTATTATTTAATAATATCAGGGATACATCAGTGTCATTAAGGCCCGCTGCAAACGATAGTCTTTTATCCTTAGTTTTCACTTTACATTGTTCGAATGCGTTGTTTTATCCGTATACAAAACAAATATGAGCACTGCTTTCTGACACGAACAATCACTAAAGATTTGAAAAGACACGAGGCACTGCACTAGTGACACTTACTAAGCCAGCGGATATGACGGTAAACATTTTATAGAAAATTTCGGTGGACACGCAGTCTTGTTTGCCGTGACGGTACGAAATATTCGAAAGCGTAGAAGTGAAAACATAGGATAAAAGACTATCGTCTGCAGCGGGCCTAAGACTTCCAGCTCTGCATGCGAAGCCGCTTCAAACTGCCGTCATCTCGATGTCATGATCGGAACGTCTTTCCAGCTTCAGTCATGAGTGCTTTTCAAAAGATAATTCTGTATTACATAGACCTTGTAACGCAGCCTTAAAAGTATTGTAACATACTCTACCGAATGATCACCTCTTGTTCGTAATTCATTCGCAGTTTTTGATATGCTGAAAAGTGTCAACGAGGGAATTACCATGTAAATAATTTCCTCTTTATTTTTTGTTTAGCATTATAAAAGCAGCTACTGTGTTGTAGCGATCCTCGTTGAACTGAACAGGTCGAGAGGAACATGGAAAGTATTCGAGTCTAACTTCCCGTCCTTGACGGAACCACCTCTCTGACGGACGAGCGTGGATACGGTGCAATTAAAAATGTTGACCCTGAAATGGACCCACTGGCATTATTAAGAGACGCCCACGCATGCACACGTGTATACAAGTGATCCTGTACTCATAAAAATTAGCATAGAATATATCTGTATTCGTGTGTATACGTTTTACCATGTACAGTTATGATGTACACACACGTAGACGTGGGAATCTACTATATACAGGTAGCGTAGTACATTTATACAGGTAGTGTGATCCTACCGTAATGGAAATTTTGGCAGCCCATCCACTAAAATCGCGGCTTCCGCAGCAGCTAAACATTGTGCCAGTGTATGCACATGGTGACACCTACACTCATGTCTACCTGTAGCATGATCCAACACACGCACACATCATCACTCCTACAGCGCGTGACAGTTTTGCCACCATTACCGTGTCTAAAGACTTCACCTCGTGACCCCACCGAGGGGTGTGGTGACCCCCATCGTCTCCATTTACCTGCCACGGCCCTGTCATTTACTTAATCACACGCTACTCAAAAACGAAAATAAAAGTCGTACTGCGTTTTGATGAGTTCTGTGATATTTCCTTCAGTACTTTGACATTAACAGCAGTCACTGTAGCTGCCGCTATAGACGACGCTGTTGCAGCGATGCGGCTGTGACGATCTCTTCTGCTTACGGTAGACGAATAGTTCGTGCAACTTTAATCCTGTGATTCCGAGCGTCGTATTTTTTTTGCGTTTTGAAAGAAAGATATGCCTGCGAAAAGTTAAATTTTAGTGTCGCAGTGTAGTATTTAATCTTATTTACTTGCGTCCATTGGCGTAGACGCGTGTTATGCCCTTCAAGTTCGCTCTTCATAATCGATATATTTAACGAACGGCTACATCATTATATGATGATAACGTAACTTCTATGTTTTTAAAATTTTAGTGAACAGCGAAGTTTTCTTCGGTTTTGCTGAATATTTGCTCGCGCCAGAAGCAAGTTGCAGCCGTGTTTTAACTTTGTTTCTCATTTGTACGTCGATCTTTTCCGTAATTTTTATACGTACCAGATTCAGTTTAATTTTGCGTTGAGCTACTCGTTTTTTTTAACTCCAACCATAATTTCACGTCAGCATTGAGATATCCGCATCAGCTGTATGATTCGACTCGTTACGCATCGCACAATACGGTAAATACCCGTGGGAACGGATACAGCTCATTCCAGTTCCAAGCCCAGGCTGTCAGCTGTTCAAAAGAGCTGCACTTCTGTACATCGACTCGTTGTATTTCTTTTTATGTTGATGCGATGCTTAAGGTTTGTGCGCCGCACTGCTGACCTTCGTGCATCGTTCCAGCCAAACCTGGAATTGCGCATCACGAGCTGGTTAACTTGCTGCCCTTCCAGGAATCGCTCCTCTGACGCCAGCGTCTCCGGTGCGCTTGTTTATCGATTTCTACTAATGCACCTGGTTGCCCTTTGCGTAATGCGTATATTCATTATATGTAAATGCTATGCACTATTTACGCTCCAGTACACTTATTATTCTATCCTATACGTCAGAACGTTATAAGAGACTGGTCGTAAAAATGTAATCGATCAATAAACCCTGGTATTTGTTAGTGCGTAGTATTATCGTAATTCATTTACGGTTGTCCTGTTCAGTATACTGTGCTGTCCTATGAGCTTGCTTCTCTAACTCTGCTGATGCATATACTTGCTGATGTTTTGTTATAGATGCGATGTGTTACATAAATAAAGATCGCGTGCTTCCGATATCCTATAATCAATCTGCTTGGATGTATTTATGAGTGCAGTGATATTTTATTTTCCACTACGCTTGCTATTCTATATATCTGTTGTACATATGCAGACAAGCGCACGCTTGTGTTTATGACTGCAATGCGCTATTTAATGTTGTGTACACTTGCTCTTAAAAGTCTATTATTTAGTGCGCCTGACTGCATATACTCGTAAATGAGATTCCTTCTCTATAGTTAAATAAAACAGATGGCGAATCGTTAAATGCACAATGATCTGGAGTATGCTTAAGTATTCGGAATGTTCAATTGTACTGGTGTGTACGATTATTAATCCGTTAGTACTACTAACTGTTCTCTATGTCTTTACAAAAAACCCTGTGACTTTGGACTTGGTCCAAAAACTTGAGCCAGTATGAAGTACTGAAAATCTTTTTTCGCGGCTTCTGTACCGTAGTTTGTCTAGTTTGCACATGTCGGACAGCGGGCATAACTTAACGATGTAACTATTACGAAGATTAACAAATTCGACTGTTTTCTTTCGCACGTTCTGCCTGTCACCTAAAATAAGTGACGAACCAAGTGCTCGCATGGCAAAAAATAGTCCTGCCGTCTCCGCTTCCTATACACTCCGCCATACGAAAACGACCTTCTTGCTTACTGAGAAGTGTCAATACGGTGCGGTCCTTGCGTACTTTACGCCTGTTTTCATGCGCCGATGAAGGCGCTGTAGCGTGGGGCGGATGCTGAACCCACGCGTATGCATACGATGACTGGGTCTTTGATGGCCTTTCTTTGTGTCGTAAATATTTACCAGTGGGACAATTCTGTCTGTAAAAAGTCGTTCATTTCGATGGCCTCCATTTGTGTCGTAAATATTTACCGCCTGGCCGATTCCGTCTCAAAAAATCGTTCATTTTGATGGCCTTTGTGTAGTAAATATTTACCGAAGGGCCAATTCCGTCATGAAAATTCGCTCATGTTAGAACTTCATACATTGTGAGTGTATGGGAAACTCATTAAATATTGACCAGCAGGCCTGTTCCGTCATAAAAAGTAGCTCAGTTTAGATTTTCATGTATTGCCAACTCAGGAGATTTGCACGACTTTTTGGCTACGAAAACAGTTCGAACTTTATGTATTTTGCAATTCGGGATGGTCAAACTTATTGATTTATAATTTTTTTAATTCGACGCCATACAACTGAGATAAGTTACATTGCACTCACAATCACTTTAATCTCCTAACGTACACTGTCCCTTTTTCTGGACGGTATTAGTAGTGCTGTTCTTACAAGAGAAACGGTGTAATGAGTTACGCCCAAGAATTAATGATTTTCGTAGGGTGAGTGTTCTTATCAGAGATGGGGTACTGTATCAGTAGTGGATAATGCACCGAGATACCACTTTTTGAGGGTAGGTTCCGGCTCCTCCTACTTCCGGTTTCCCAGGCCCCGCCCACTTCAGGTTTGCACCTCCCCCTCCCCCCAGACCCCCGCTAAACCAGTAGTGCATTGGCCGTTATAAACCGGAAGCTCACGCGCGAGGGNTAGGTTCCGGCTCCTCCTACTTCCGGTTTCCCAGGCCCCGCCCACTTCAGGTTTGCACCTCCCCCTCCCCCCAGACCCCCGCTAAACCAGTAGTGCATTGGCCGTTATAAACCGGAAGCTCACGCGCGAGGGGAGCCGTGAGGGTAGGTTACCCTCAAAAAGTTGTATCTCGGTGCATTGCCCACAACTAGTATCCCAATAATTGATTACCAGCTTACTATCATTTAATTATTGGTTTGTATCAAGTTTATCATCGGGAGAGCAAATAGTTTTGCTTGACCCTCGGAATGCGGGTAATTGGAACCACATGGAATTCTAATAGCTGTCCTTTCTCAAATCATTACTGTCCTTTACTTAGTAATTTTTCTTTACTCCTGCTATTGAAATTTTCTGTCTTTCCTGTGTTTGTGTCACCAATTGCTGTATTGTTTTTACTTTTCTCAAAAACAAGGCACGGTTTTCCAAATTACACCTTCATAAAACTGCTACGTCACGTCTTCATTGGTACGCTATGCATATTTGTGTGTATGTGTGACCAAGTGCCGCTTTTCCAGCGCAACACGAGACGAAGTTTGAGTAACGTAACGTCAATGAAACCACCACGAGCAGGGCTCATTGGCCAGTCGTGTTTGTGTGACGAAGCGCTGTCGTGTTTGTTCCTTTAACCAAGCGGCGATGTTTGAGTGGCGACTCGCCCCCCGTATTTGCATGGCGACACGGTCCGCCTGCTGACCGAGCGCCGCGAAATCGCCCCTGCCCTTGGAGCGAGGCGCCCTCGACATGCCAAGGAGTAATTACCGCCTTAATGTCATTGCACTGCGCCGAGGCACTTGCTGTCTTAATAACCAGTTAGTGACAGTAGCAATCTGCCTGCCATTTGCAACACTGATTACTTCTTACTCCCTCGTGGTATTACAGCTGCTTACTCTTGCAACACTCATGAGTTCTTACTCTTTACGCTGCACTTGTAGTTGACTCCCAGGGCACTCATTAGCGTTTAATGTTTGCGTCGCAGGTGTTCGCTCGAGCGTTACTTTTTTTCCTGTGCTTAGTGACATTGGTTACACCACGACATTATTCTTCATAGTTTTCGTAATACAGACTACCATGTCTGACTGATTAGTTAGGAGTTGAAGATAGTTATGTAAATAACCTCTCCTTGTTATGACCGCGCAGCCCCCTCAGTTCCTAAAAATAAAAATTTCATTATCTTTGATTTTAAATCAAAAGTAATCCCATTTAGGACCTATATTGAGACTTTAATATCATTTCAATGAATGCGTCTCAGAGTAACATTTTAATCGATATTAGCTTGACCGAACGGAACATTTTCATCACTACCCCCGTAATAACACTTATATTGAAGTCTGTGTTTCCCAACAAATGTCATAAGTTTTGGCCACGCATCAGGCAAGTGGAGAGTGTCGGTTGCCTCTCCCGTGCGGGGCGCCAGCTGAGAAGCGCCCTTGAGATGCTGGGGGGCGGCGCTCCATACTCTTCAGTCTGGCCTTCCTCTTCCTCCTCTCGACACGGCCGCTCATGCTTGGAAAGCCTCAGTGTAGCCATGTTTGGGCCCAGTCCTGGCTGTTGTTTTAGGCTGGCAGAAACATATTGTTGTTCTCTGCATTGGGACAATGTTTTACAAAAGTAGAGTAGACGTGTTATCTATCTATTGTCTACTACATCTGCACTTCAGTAAAAGGCTACGATATATTTTGCTCGTACTAGAGCAAGTGTGGTATCTGCTGCAGCCGTACTCTAATATCAGTCTACTTTGTTACACTGGTATTTGAGCGTAACTGTTTTGCGATCGTTCTTGAGTATAAGTCTACAATCTGTTGAGTCGTTCTTGAGAACAAATAATTATCTAGGATATGATAAGCGATGACCCTTTAACACGAGCTATAGCTAGATATCGGAGATGAGTCTGAGACAAACGCGTGCATTGTGTGTATAACAAACTCCATTCGGGTATTTTGGAGACGTATTACTGATACCATCAAAGTTCCTGCGGACCTGGTACAACTGTTGGTCTTATTTGAATACACTGTTGTTTTTATCAGGCAACTTATGTTAGGCAATGTTTCGTTGTATCGTAGACAGTTTGCTTTTGTAAGTCTTGAAAGATGCTCCGAGTATAAAGTCGAACAAAAGTAATGTAAAGGGAGGATGTTTACTTCGCTTCCTTGTCCTCTTGCCATACCCGCCGTATATCATGTCGACGTGGGTGCCCGTATCACCATGTCCTACTTGATACGGCAATGTTAGTTATACGTGTAGGCAGCACGTAAGCTGGTTACGATGCATCTATTTCTTCACGAACGAACTGAATTGCTTGACTTATGCAGCGCGTGTTGCACGCAGAAATTCTTCGCTGGCGACATATGGCAACCGTATGAAGAAATATAGTCTGTGTCTATGGAATTTCAATCATATTTTGAGAGGAAGTAGATTCAGAAAGGATTTGCTCTTTTTCCATAATAGCAATGGCGTGTTGTATCGAAACTTCGTATTGTTTTGAGCTATCTATTGAGATGGAAGCTCAAACTTTTGTTTTTCATTAGTTAAGTAAGTATATGAACATGGTAACGTAACACGAGAGATCTACGTGTGTTAATCTATACTTCCTATATTATCCTCGATCTCACAGGAAGGCACATCTGGAGCTTGCACGAATTGCTGAGAATTTCTTGTTTTTCATGCAGTGTTCGGTCGCTTTTTTAACGTCATGCAGATAGATTAAGAGACTCGATTCCATCATTCTCGTTATTATATTTCCTGGAAATGGCTCTAAAAACTCCAGGAAATGACACGAGCCCTGAGGAGGGAAGGCATGCACGCCCTGGGGCACTAGCGCCTGGGTCCCAAGCATTGCTCTACAAGAAATGGAGTTTTCGTTACTGTTAGTATTTATTTTTTATTATTACTATTGAAAATTCTTATGGTAGATCTATACACTGCAGATTTTTTTTTAATGTAAAAAAGCAGTTTAGTCATATGATACCAGAATTTTGATTCTTCTAAGTAATTAAGTAAGTATGTGACTCTTCTGTGAAATCTGACGGAAGACGAGTGTGGAATGCACTGCAATGAGTTCCAAAAAAAACAATTATTGTGCTGCTACAACTGTAGCTTATAGATATTCGTAGTATTCTTATATTTCTATTTTAATCTTTCAAACAATTTACATTTTTCTGTATCACTATCAGCGCTTTGCTCCCTTCTCACTCTGCTTTGATGGGCAGCATTCTGGTTTACATAGATCTATGCATTAGTGTTATAAATTATTTATGTATTTTAGGGAGGCAAAGACGCCACGTGCGCATAGCTCGCCCACAATAGTCAAAATGTGGAGTTAGACAAATAAGGGGGCGAAGTATCCGCTGTTTCAGTATTTACTGATATTTATATGCTGATTTATAAATATGGACACGCATGTATAAATTACGCAACACGCCTCTGTATGTCAAGTCCACTTTCATGTTTATATTTAGTCATAGTATCGGGCAACTTATGGTACCGTTATGTCCGACCAACGAACACAAAGTTGAGAAAACAGATAACAAAAATGTCCCAACACGAAACTGTGAGGGATTGTTAACTCTCGCACAATGTGCCTACAATAAAAGAGGTTGTATCCGAGAGTAGGCAGACAGAGTACATTGAGCTGTCGTGCTGAAATTTTAGCACAGGCCGTCTTGGTCAGCAGCAGAAGACGATAATTGTTTTGCACTTGCCAGTATCCCCGTCCACCAGAGCATTGCGTGATTTCCATCTCGACGACTTTCTGAAGCTGGTGGGTGGAACAAGCCCCGTCAGAGGGCTAATCGAGTCATTATTGCAGAGAACACCGTTATTTCTGACGAAGCCGGAAAACCGAAACTGTAGACTACGGTGATCCCATATCCTGAGTTCAGAATTTATGTGTTTTAAAGTTATGAGTGAGTTATTCATATTCACACAAGGCAGGGAGTCGCGTAGCTTCATAGCTCGGTACCAACGTTCCGTGGGTCTTAACTGTGTTTTACCAATGCATAGGTGTTGATTCTCATGACGCGTTTTTTTACTTGATATTGAATTGATCGCAATGACTATTCCAGTGCAGGAAACTTGTGCCGATACGCTACCTATATAATATTACGCTGCCTATATAATATTACGCTACCTATATAATATTACGCTACCTATATAATATTAAGACGCGGATCTGCCAGCAATCACGAGGTTCTGGAAATCCCGTATCTGTACAAAAATTACAGTTAGGATTTGCGTAGGGAATAATTCTTGAAACAATTATTATTATGTTTTATAGAGCAGAAACATTAATCAGCGACAATGCACTGATATATTTGACTAAAACTTTTCTAATCATCAAAAAATTATGATTATCCTATGACGAATAACATAAAATTAAGATTGTCATAATATAACCAGTGAGACTGAGTGTTAATAACATTACCAACGGTAATAAAGTAGAATTCTAATAATAATATGACTTTTAGCAGAATTAAAAAAAAAGTACATGCATTTTTACAAAACTCAACATTTCTTTTAGCCATTAGAGCTTTAGCCTCTCGGCCCTGCATTGAGTGATAAGTTTACTTATGAGCCGCGGCCCAAGCCAACACACAGCGCGTCCTCAGTTCGTCACGCCCTCCACAACCCCGCAATTTCCAGGGAAAATAACCAGCGTCGCACCGAGGCGACAGCCGCTGTGCTGTGGCGACAGCAGCAGCCACTGCACCCGAGCGCAAAGTGCGGATTTGCATCTCACCGTCGCCTATCCATTTGATTTTCTTTGGACAAGGTCCAGGTGGTGTTACGCACTCCACCCCTCTTGTGCACAGGCAATGCTGCATTGCTGTGAGGAGCGAGGTATCTCCGCATTGCACGCAACAAATAAAGTTTATTAAGAACACAGTTGCTACAAGTATTAGCTGACTTGCCTGGTACTTACAGAATTGTAAGCACGAGTCCAGTAAGTTTTTGAAGTTCACAGCTACAATATCAGCGGCGTTTTGAATATCTTGTGGAAATTCTCGCACCCCGAAACTTAAAGTTCTCCGAATATTTTGCTGGTATCGCTCAAACGAACCACACAGTTCTAGTTCTTTTAGCTAACTGCTATCTTGCTCATGCGAGCAGCGCTTGGTGTTCGTTCCTCTGCATCTGTGTAACTTATCAAACTCGTCAATGTTTCACATCCTGATCAGAATCGGCGTAGAATTCAGTGCGCGAATCCACGTTCGGTGGCGTGAATCTGCTGGCGTAAGCCGTGAATGGCTTTTTTGAGAGTTACTTCTCGGCGGCGTTTGATTGCCTTAAGCCCGCTGCAGATGATAGTCTTTTGTCCTGTGTTTTCACTTCACCACTTTCGAATATTTCGTGCTGTCCTTGCAAACCCGACTGCGCAGACCACCACGAGAAGTACATACAACAGGGGTGTGTCGCAATCACGCCAAATCCAGGCTACCACAACCTGAATCAAGGTTACCGTAACCCGAAAACTGGTTGTGAGAACACCATCTAGCGACGAACTGTGTAAGCTCAAGGACAATGTAATTCGGTTTTATTCAAAATTTTGTGATTGGAAGTTTCAACTAACTGATATGATTTAATTATTCTGGTGCAAGCTTATTTGTTGCGGATTTGAATGAATTTAGTGCTCCATTTATTCAAAATCGACGTTTGTGCTCGGCGACCAACATCGCCGAAACCCGTGTCGCAGTCGTCACTTGAGCTATGATTGCGACACGGGTTGCGACAGGCTGGGTCACCGGTGTAGCACCGGTGACCCAAAAAATGATGACTGCGACACACCCCAGATCCTTTGTTTCTAGTCGGACACGTCTCGTGCACTTCTTCTACATCGATCGGTGCTCACTACAGCTAAAAGCAAAGTACTCTGGCCGTAGAGGAAGTTAATCGTGGTCGTAATGACTGTTCATCAGCTAATTGTAACAGTTAGATGAATTGTTGCCGTCTTATGCTCATT
>LQNS02277216.1:4345166-4400655 GCA_001587735.2 Parhyale hawaiensis | reverse complement strand
AGACTCTTCTCCTTCCTCTTTTTTTTTCTTCTCTTTTCCCCAGTCTTTTATATCCTACTAACATAATGGCAATAGCTCATAGAGGGCCGGGCAAGTTTCGGTGTCTCTTTGAGAATGGGCCGGTTGGTTCGTCTACTGCCGCCTATCTAATCTAAAAAAAAAATATTTATTCACTAGAGTGTCTAAGCTGTCAATAAGGACAGCGAAGAATTTTGCTGACCCGTCTTGTGTTGCCCGTAGCATAATCGCGAAGATATTAGGGCAGAGCCTTGCATTTATAGAAGGGAGCTCCCTGTCTGGGTAGTTCCACGTGTTGACAGGACGTGCACTAAATGGAGTCTTAGGTCATTAACTAATTAGGTTAGACGGATGAGCTCCCTTCTATACATGTAAGGCTCTTATAACTTCCTCGTGTATGATTCAGTGCAAGTGCCAACTTGAATTAGGGACCGTACAGTAGGTATGTAAAGCTGAACAACACCAAGCTTTCTTTCGGTGATACGCTAAAAAGCAAAAAAGCAATGTTTTTTGCCCTCAGTCGATAGTGCATATAATAGATACGGAGCTCTGTATCCAAGATACTCGAGGGGGTCATATAACTCGGGCTCGGAAAATTTTTCCTCAAGAGAAAACTTGTTCTATTGAAAGGAGAACCCAAAATGGAAAGAACAATTTGCTGCCAAGAAATCGTCATGGTCTTTACGCGCCTGCTGACCGCTGAAGAATATCTGAATATCTTACCGTTCTCTTCGATAATTAGCAAATAAGAGTTATAAATGTAAACTAAGGGCAGCTGGTGTTTGGATGGAGAAAACCTCAAAAGAGGAGTACACCACATCACGATGGAAGAGATTATTTAGAGAAGCTGTATGCATCTGCATCGAGTGGACGTCAACGTTGTCAAAGAAAGACCAAAATTATATGTACAGTTTGAGTACCATCATCTGCACCTGGAATATTTTCTACCTATAACTTTACTATGAAGCTTGGCAGGATGACCACAGTTTTCAAGCACATGAATACGCTGATGAAACCAGGGAGGCCAGGACTAATTTGGCCTAGCTATTTCGTTAAAAGCGTGACACGAAACCTATAAATATATATATATATATATATATATTTTAATAACTAAATTTACCAACTTCGATCCTCCCACCTGATGAGCTGGAGAACTGCGAAACGCGCGTCGTGGGTACCAAAATTTCTTCAACTGCTTCTACAATCGTCATATATATATATATATAAATATATAAACACACGACGGTTATTCTTAGTGTTAGATTAGATGCTACCTACTTCACGTTTTACATTATCATAATAACTATATTGTTGTTATACTTATCCCAAAATTCCGTACGAGTCATGGCACTAAGTTCAAAATTTATTTTATGTTTAGCATCACGATGTGGGGGCAAGTCTGTTTGAAAAGCTCGATAGCCCACGGTATATTGCGACATTTGAAGATTATCGTTTTTATCAAAACTATATTATTTTAAAGTGTGGGTACTTTCGCTGGCAAGTTCCCTCCGGATAATGCGCAATTTCTTTCGAAAAGAATGTGACCCAAAGCATGTGACACACGGATTCTGGCAAGCGTGTCCAAGCGCGTCCATGCATGTCACGGCCGCGAGACGATCGAGCGCACTGGTGTGCGAGATCCTGCTTGATTCTCTCCATTTCTGGAGCACCTCGCGATGTGATCCCGCCGCAAATTTCGTTTTCTCCTCGAGTGCGTTCGAAAGCAAAGGCGCCGGGCTGCGCTTCTGCTTCCTCTAAACCTGCTGCTTCTCCTCCTCCATCGGTCGCCGTCAATCTTATTGAGTTGTGGTGCGGGGGCGCACTATTGTGGTGCGGGGGGCGCACTTTCGTGTTGCGGGGGCGCACTATTGTGACCGCAGGCGCAGGTTGTCCAGCCACCAAATGTGTAACATTTCACTTTTATCGGCGGTCAGTCGCTGATGCGATAGAGGAATACAGTAATTCGGCAAATAATGTTTCGTCAGGTGAGTGCACACGAAAGTGTATTGGATTAGCGTTTGTCTGGCAGTGCACTCTCGTTTGTGGTCGTCCTCTCATGGAAAAAAGAATAAAGTGATTCAGTGAATACTGGTTTGTCACTTGACTGCGCACGAAAGTGTGCTAGCTTTTTTTGCTTGACCGTTCACTCTCGTTTGTGGTCCTCCTCTCGTACAATAAAGGAATAATGTTATTCGCTAAATAATGTTACGCCTGTTGATTGCAACAAGAAAGTGCAATGTTTTCTTATGCCGAGTAATTCACTTCTTTTCTGCGGTCAGTCGCACATAAAGTAAAGAAATAAAGCAATTTAATGGAGAATAAATTGCCTGTTGTCTGCACAAGAGAAAAGAAATTGAATTTTTCTTCTTGCCAGCTTACTGTTAATCAGCCCGGAAAGAAGGCAAGCACTTGCTCAAAAAAATGATTATCGATTGACTGCACATTAAATGCACTAACAATTTTTGTTTAATTAAGCTAAAATTATATGACATTGTAAGAACTTTTCGCGTTCGGTTTCCCATTACCGACAGCGTTGCAGCTGCCCGAGTTCAAATTGTTTCTTCAATATACTGCTAATTTACTGTTTATGGTATTGGAAGCTACGAAAATACTCCTGCCAAACAAACGGTGAAGTTTATTGCTTACCCCTGAACTGCTCCGACTCGACATTTGATTTTTCGCACAGGAATGCATGCTAAAACTTACGCGAAATTGATGCTCAGCGATATGTGTCTGCAAATAGGGCAATAACCCAATTGCCGAACAAACTCTACTTCCGAATAAACAGTTATGATTTGATGGGATCATTACTTTCACCTATCAAATATAACTGTTTGTTCGGAAATAGAGTTAGTTTGGCAATTGGGTTATTCCCATAATGCAATGTCAACTTCGTCTGCATGGATACACATGACAATCTTCGACTATGGTCTTTCCTGTATTTTATTATTAGTCCAACAATAGCAGTATTTCTTACTAGACTAATCGTTAACCAAATATAATACCAAATTTCCGTAAACCACTTCCATTGTGCTGCAGCTCTATCCACATAAGATCACACGCTCACATGTGTATGCGACATATGTAGGGTCAGGTGCGCCTCATTATACAATCTTACTCATGCGAGTCGCAACCTTCATTTGATTGTGGCGTTGCGTAACGCACTTATAACTTCGTAAATAATGCCGTTGTTGCGGCGCTGAGCGCAACGTTGTGACACTTGCGGCATTCTTTTGAGTTGCTCCAGACCACACCCTCCTGCTGCTGCTATGTGCTTTTGGTTCCGACGATCGAGTTGTGTTTATGGAACAGAGCTGAGAAGTTCGTAGGCTGGTCCATGCGCTACACCATACTTGACTGTCCAGTCGAAATCCGGCCTTTTGTAATTGAGTCCTGAGACCGATTTATATAAAATTTATAAACTTCAGTGAAACTTTTTTTTAACTATAACGAAAGGTGCTGCGACGCTTACCAATATATTCGTAGTGATGTGGAGAATGTATGATGAGTAATGAACACAACTTCATCTGCACAAATAACGGCAAGCGACACCTTTGGAATATGATACACAAAAGTGACCTGGAAATGATGAGAATTAATATCTATCGCCTGCCAATCATCTACATTGGTGCTTTGTTTTCCTTGCTTGTTAACCTTGTACAGGAAAACCCCAGTTAACATCGTTTTGAATAACATAGTATTCGATAAACAGAGCCTCGATTTAGATACCGAGACCCCGATTAAGATATGAAATATACACTGTTAAGCAATTAATACAGACGACATAGATAATTGTTCAGTATCTACTTATTCGATTGACATAGGTTTAATTAATTTAGCCCCAATTCCCTTTGTAAACCTATATAAGGGTTCCTGTATCACCGAGAAAATTTTCGTTGCACTCAGATGCATCAAAATTACCTGTATTTTTGTTCCGAAACCGAAGCACGCAAGTGCATCATGATGATGCATATAGGGTCTTATGATGCACTTCGCTTATGTTGTACTTATGTGTTTCGGTTTTGTGACAAAGCCGATGATGCACCAAGATGCATCAAAAACAGGTAAAATTGATGCACCTGAAGAGACGAAACTTTTAATTACAATAGCGAGCTGCGTGGTAGTATGTAACTGCATGTCGCTTCGCACGTGTAACACAACTACAAAGCCTTTGTTCACTTTCTTTTTGCGGAAATGTGTTTTTCTGAATGAAATATGTATGTTTTCCTGGTGCTTCTCTGTGGAACAACTACGTGCATCAAAATTTTCTCAGTGATACTGTGTATATTCCACGCATGAAGAAAAAGTTTTGGTGTTTTTGTGATCTCTGTCTTAACCAGACAAGATTTTGTCAAAGTGTACTCAGTCGGCATTACGAGTGCACGTGCGAAGAAGAGACAGCCAAGTGTATGGTATGGTCTAAGGTAATAATCTATATGGTTTAGTTTATGGTACTAGTCTATATGGTATAGTCTATGGTAATAGTCTGTATGGTATCGTCTATGATAATAGTCTATGGTATAGTCTGTGGCTGGCAAATTGGATTCAGAAGGCAAATAATTAACCAAAAACCGCAACAGTACTTGACTCTTAGGTCCAAGTGGCCTCTGACGCTGGCGGCCAAAATGGGATTTTCTCAAGAGCTATTATGAACACGGTCATGCAGGCAAGCGCCCAAGTGCGTCCCCGCCGTATCCAAAATACCTTCTTCGCAAGAAAAATGTTGGGTATCTTGGATTTTTTTTTTCAGAATTAGATAGGGGGAAAAGACTAACTCTTGAGAAAACCCCATTTTTCCGTTTTAGCCGCCAACGTCAGACCTAAGAGTCAAGTACTGCTGCGGTCTAAGAATTAACATATGGCTTCATCAGACCACAGCAATAGTAAGTATGCGCAGTACAGTCACGCTGGCTTTTCTTTCATCATGTACCACTTCCATCACGCATATATCTGAGGCCTATCCTTCCTTTCCAACATTGTCTCTTGAAAGGGTGCAGTCTAAAATGTACTGTAAGTCAATTGACCTGACACAGACAACCTCGGCTTGTGGCAGTAATTGGGGGACGCGCAATTCTAAATTCGCTCAAGTAGAATACCCGACACTGTTTTCTATAAATAAGTTCCGGGATAACTGCTGAGTATTGAGAGAACTTTGTTTCTATGTGAAACAAAAACTTTTTATTTATTAATTTGCTTTGTATCAATACAAATTATCAAAAAATTATTTAGTAATTGTAAACAGAGAATTGAAAAACAAACAGAGCAAATTTAAAGTTGCTAATTCGGTTCGTCAAACATTTTCTTATGACATGTGTTCGTCTTCAAGTAGATACTGCAGTTTTTTCAATAAACATGCAAGTCGAGAAGACTTGAGCACTCTGTATGAATAATTAGCTTGTGCAAGTCGAATTTCGCGCAAGTTGAACTCGTGCAAATCGAAAATACTTGTATTGTGATGCTGCAGCCCGCTGTAACGAAGCGGATGCTACGATGTATAACCGTCAGTATCGGTCGCTACCGTGATTGTGTCCGTGCGCAAGCTGCCACTGCCTCCGTGCTCCTTCGTTTCTGGTGGGAGGCCATGCAGTGCTGCAGGTGCCGCTTGTTTGTCCGTACAACCCAAAGCAGCGGGATAATGAGGGTGCACTAGGACTCTTACTAGTTTGATAGTCCCGCTCGTCTTCTGAAAACCTGAAATTCCTTTTGAGGCTGGGTATGATTACCTCTTTGTTAAAAACCACAGCTGATGACTGTACATTTAGTGTGAAATTCTGTACGTGACAATTTGGGCGCGTATGTATCACCCCAATGGGGGGTTGCAGAGGTTGACACTATAAGTCACTTTCGTTATGGGAGATATTTGCAAGTAAGTGAATAAATTATTGATTATCAAGAGTTTAGTAGTAGAGAAGGAACTAGTTGTTACTGCTTTGCACGTAGTTGTATTTGCGTTAGCTAATAAGTGAATGCATAGCTTGTTACTATTGTTGCGAAGGGAGTGCTGTTAGACAAGGAACTAATGAATGCTGCTGCTGTTAAAAATTACTGCTCTGCAAATTCACGTAAAATTACACATAACTTGAGTCATAACAAAAAAAGCCACGTATAGCCACTTCGCTTTACTGCAGTCGTTCGCAAATGAGTTCACAGGGCTGTAAACTAGCGGCTCTAGTGAATGACACGAAACTCTACCATTACTAATTTTCTTTATGACCCAGGTTTCTGAGGCAGTATTTATTTAATTTTAACATGGAACTCACCTCAATAATTTTTATATCATGTATTGTGACAGTCACAGGCTTGCGAACTGCTATAAGCTGACGACCACACCCTCAGTTAAACTGCCTGCAAGTTTGTACAGTTGCGCCGCAAGCACAAACGCTCTCTCTTTAAAATCAAGAATAGAGCTACTTATTTAGTGGTCACGGTATTGTCTCGTGTGCCCGTGACCCTTGCTCTCTTTATTACGCGTAATCCACAAGTCGGCCAATTTTTATTTACAGTTACGGACTTAATGGATCCAAAATGCTCTGGGCTGTTGATGGATCCGCAATGTTTTGAGTATAACGCCGCAAGGCGGACGAGATGCCCACAGCGCTGGCGAATATTACTTCCTGTACTACTATTTTAGCTAGAAATCTTTACAGTCCGCGTTCCAAAATAGCTGGTTTCCTGTATTAAATACAGCACAAAAAATAGTAAATTGTTGTATCGAACGTTTTTAGTGTAAGACACTCCGGGAATGCTCGAGTTCAATTATAGACACAAAGTGCCTAGTAGGAACTTGGGCCATGAAAGCCCTGTTGGTTTTCCTATTTAGCAGAGTATGGACTACTGACTACAGTAAGTCTCTCAGATCGTAAAATAAAACTGATGCAGGTTATAACGATTTTGTTCCAATACGCCATGTAGCTGTTCCTTACTGAATTTGTTGCACGGGTAGGCTATGTTTGACGAATTTGCACGTCGCAGGCTCGTATTAGTACTGATTGTCACAGAGATAATTTTAGGAAGCTGCGGTGTCTATATGGCAACACTATAGTAGCCATCTGAGGGATTAATTTTGTTCCAAGTTATGGATTGCCTCTTTCCGTACTAACCCGAGATATCTCACTGCTTGTATTCTAGAGTCTCGTATTTCCAAAGATACATCCCGTGTCAAGTTGCGGCCGCTGCTGCCATTTCAGTGCGTTAAGGTACGTAAATGTACGGTATTTTATTTTCAACTACTTGAGTATAAAAAAAGTTCCAGTTTAACACCCATCGTTAAAAGAAGATCTTTTACGAGGTTAAGGCCAAGAACTTTTCAGCACCCGTTCGCACCTTTTATGCTGATCTAATGGCAACTGCGGTCCACACAACTTTGGACACACATGTGTATCGGTGCTGCTTTGTTTAGAGACCAAATTGGACGATATTACCGTGTGTGGACGGCGTGGCTTCCCTCCAACTGCCGCTCCTCACGCAACTCGGCGCTGGAATTACCACAAGAAACGCCCTCTTGTGTCGTATTTCTGCCTAATATTGACTGGATAAGAAATGGAGTTCAAGGTTCATTGCGACCAGCTACGATTGCTTGCGTTTAGTGTCTCACAAGGTGTCGGCAAATCACTCCTCTTCGTTGTTTGTGTACGTTTAGAGAGAGCTCTTCCAACTGTCAGAAGTTCTTCCATTAGTAGCACACGGTATGAGCAATAGCGTTGACGTTGTCCTTTTATTCATTGCCTGGTTTCAGCTTGACGACAACCCTTGTGTAAAGGAACAGCTATATTTTGCTAATGCCGACTTCAAACGTTTGAGATACTTTCCCCAATCTTACTCTCGGTTCACAATTGCATAATCCCGTCGCAGAGACGCTAGGAGCATTTCTGATGGTGTTACCTCTCAACAACATGAGGGAATATTGTGCTTTTTTGCCGGATATTTTTACCCCCAAAGAAATCCGTTAAAATGCATAGAGTTGTCATTACAAACTAATTGTACCTACCGCCTTATTTCGTTGTCACCCAGTTCTGGCTGTAAGCCAGTTCTTGTTACAATCCATTCATGCAAGAGGAAAAGTATTGCTTCCATTGCCTACACAATCGGACGGGCATGCTGTAATTCTTACTGTCGGTTGCTGTAAGGTTAACCTCTTCCTGTGGAGAACAGCGAAGCAACACTTGACTAAACAGTAAACAATCGGACAGTCTCATAATTCTTATTGTCGGTTGCTGTTAACCTCAACTGGTTTCAACACTGTGGTTGTTTCATTGTTGGACCTGCTACCAGGGCGTTGGCAAATAGGAAATTACCAATTTATGCATTGTCTCCAACGCACTCACTCGCGAACGCAACGTTGGTATAGATCACCTCTTAACCTCGACTGTGAAATGCGAACAAGGGTCAGTAAAAAGGAAAAGTAAAATTCATTAAAAAGGTTCGGTCCATGTACAACGCGTAGCCTACGTGAAGGTGTTCGGCTAGGTTAAGTTGCATTAGAATAGGGTGGATTAGTTAGAAATAGGTTGGGAGAGATTCTGTTCAGGTAGAACACGTGCCTAATCTAACTTATACTGACGCAATATTAATTCTGAATCTCCGATAGGCTGCATACTATATCTGCACTAAATATTCATCAGCTCTGCGACATTTCTCAAATCCTTTATTGCCTTCTTTTCCGTATATATATTTGAAGCGATATCAACACTGGACCGAAGAGCCCGTTTGGTCGCTAAAGAGTTATATAAAGTCTCTGCGTAGTGTCCGTATACGTTCGACATGATTGCTGGTTGTTCTGTTCGCCTTTTTTCACTCATCATATCCGTATAGTTGCTTTGTTAACTCTATTGTTGACCACCAGACGCTATGGAATGGTACGGTGCGGGCGAATTAAGTTGTGCATGTATAAAAAGCTTGACTTCACTTGTCCGGATTTTCAGTCAGGTACGTTGGTTTTGTCCCGTTAGCTCGAGCGTCAGGCACTAACTTCAAATCAGTTTCTTCACACTGACAAAAGTCTGTAAATTTCACGGAGCAAGTTCTGTAAGTTTTACTGACAGCTCTGTACTTTGGTTTACGGGAAATTTCCGTAACTTGCACCGTGCCGCCTACAACTTACGCCTACTTCGCGTGGTACGAGATGGCAGTACAGTACCTATAAACTGCCATTTTTAGTTGATATTTGAAGTGGAATCTCGTAGTCAATTTCTTGAATTTGTTTTGCAAGTTATTGCAATATTTTTGTCAAATTTCTGATCCACGGGTGCATCATTTATCATTGCAGTAAATATTACCAAAACTTAAGAGATACATGCATGGAAATCGAGAAGTACAAAATCAGAAATAGGATTATCGCCGACAAGGAGGTTATGTTTTGCCGGAGTTTGTTTGTCTCTTTACTATATTATTCTCTTTGTGTCTCACCTAAATAATCAAAGGTTACGGATGATCAGTAGTATGTAATGCGACACTTTTGTAGTAGTATGTAATGCGACTTATGAAGTTTACAGGAAATTTTAGGATACGTTAAAAGGCACAGATGATTGATTTTGGTAAAGAGCCGACCAACTGTTATTTGTTGGTCTTTTTTTTTTTTTCTTGGTAAAATAACTCAAAAACTTATGCCAGAAGGATTTTCATGAAATTTGTGGAAGTGTTGGAATGTTACGAAAAACAACTGACCAATTTTTCGCAATGATCTGTTTGTCCGTTTGCCTCTTTGTCTCTGTTTGTATTTATGTTTGTCAGAACGTAACTGAAAAAAAGTATGAACGGACCGTTATGAAATTTGTCGAAATTGTTCAAATATTAAAAGGCACAAATGACCAAATTTTGGTGATGATCGGTTCGTTCATTTGTGAGTTTGAAGATATATTTGCAGTTTTATCATAACCTAATTTTAAAAGTTACGGAAGGACCTTCAAGAAAATTACAGGAACTGTTATCAATACAATATGAAGTGTCACAAATGACTAAATTTTATTGATCATAAAAAAAACTCCTGGTTTCAGGCCCAATTTGAATTTTTCGTTGATAGCAACTTGCTTGGCATATGAATGCGCTCTCAGAATGCTCTACTTTACTTATACATTCGTACGATATCATTTCTTCTTGCAAGTCTCTTTCAGTAACATAGATATCCATTTAATTTTAGCAAAGTATGAATCATGCACACAAGCTCTTAGATTATAGCACTTATCAGATGCATGATTATTGTACATGCAAAATGTATTACACGAATAAATTACAACTAACCGAGAAAATGTACTGAATAAGACGCAACTTGAACCTTGCTTCATCATTCAAAAGAACGGCTTGCTCGGTTCCCACGCAGGTATCAAGATCCAACCGAGCCTGATATATGTGGTTTCGAACCCTGTAAGAAAAGTTTTTTGTTTGCGGATCACGGGGAAATTTTTTGAATTTTTCTCTAAAATTTACTGTACTTGTCAGTTGGTCTGCTGTTAGCCTTTTCTCCGTTAGTTAACGGAATCGTATTTTTGATCCGTAAAATGATTTTCAGCCATCTCAAGCGTGATCAGGTTGCTTCTAACGCGTGCAACATGATTCAGAGGGCCGAAACTATAGCGTTTCTCTTCAAAGTTCCCGACTAGTTCAGTCTACCGAACTTAGCTTAATTCGCCCTTGTCATCCCCATTGACGACGCGTTTAATTGCGCATGTTTCAAGTCCTTAGATCGATTGTTTTTACTTCTCATCTTCTTCTCCGCACAATTGTTCCCGTACTTGAATTTTTTCGCGGTGTTTGATAGATTACGTGTCCCTCATTTCTTCCTCATTTGGTTCGCAAAGATCACTGCGAAAGGAAAATTTAAATATTATAATTGTCAGTGTTTGCTTGGGCAGACTGTCCGAATGTCTCTCGCGGGCCGGCCGGCTCGCTCTGACCGACCTGTTATAATGACTGGCCGTGGCAGTTAGCTGCAAGATTAGGTTAGCTTATGTTAGGATAGGTAAATTAGGTCAGCTTTGGTTTGGTTATAGAAGGTTGTTAGGCTAGATGGCGAGCGTCTATTTAATTAAAAGACTGGTAATGTTATTATTGTTCCTTTCGTAACACCGTTGCATAATTTTTATATTCCGCGCTCTATATCTTCGCCTGTCATTTTTCCGCTTTCAGAGTTTTCTCCCTGGCAATTTTCCGTGAACCAACATCACGAACAGGCGGTCCGGCTACACTAGTCCACCATTTTGGATATGACTTCTTTAGATTACGCCTCGTAAATGTTCCTACTTTAGTGCGGCAATATACTCCGAAGCCTTGTGGATTTATTCCCGATGGTCCGATATGAGCTGCGAAACCTTATAGATATGCTACTAATACAACCCGCATATAACCTAGAGCGTAAAATGATTATACCTCAATGTAAAAATAATTGATATATGTACAGTATGATCTGGAGAACAATGCGTAGATATTGCTAAAGTAATCCAGCTGTAAGCCTGTAACCTAACTACAGAACAATATCGATTACTTTGTAGATGATCCTGATTAACTTTCCAATACGGACGTACTACTAAACTAATCTTGAGATCATCTCTACGGAGTATTATTTATGGATCTAATCTTCTAATACACTCAGTATGTAATTTCTTTAAGAATACGAATGTACAGAGGACACATTTCTGACAGGACTATCAGAAATACTCATATCTACTTCCGAAACGCTGCAAATATATATAACTCATAAAACATTCCGGATATAACCTTCAGAACAACTCATATATATACTTCCGAAACAGTGCAACTATGACCCGGTGCTCACAGTAGGAGGTGCCTGTGGTCACACTTTCCAGCGAGTCCTTGGTGGGGGCGCCTGCGGGGCCCCTTGTCGTGCCGGGGGGCTCGTCTTCGGCGCCATCAATTTCTTCGCGGAAACTGGAACGATTTGGACAGTTCGCCCTCTTTGGTGGTGTTGGCTAACCCTCCGCTGTGACTCTTACGTCACCGCTGCCGCACCTCTGCTTAGGGTACCGAGGCTACCAATCGTAGAAGTAGAATTGAAGGTAGAGAATTTGAATATCTTCATGCATGTAAATCACCTCCCTGGCTTTCACTTCACCTCTGTACATATGAACCCTGCTTTTTTTTGGGAAGCGATGGTATCTACGCAAGCATTGTCCAGTGTATGGGATCAGGGTGTCGATAGCTCGCTAGTCTGACGAAAACGTAATCACTATGAGAGCCTCGGCTGTGAGTGCCATGTCTGCCATTCGAAGTGAAACTATATATGGGTGTTATTACGCCGTATTTTGCGCTTTTTCTTGCATGTGCGTCATCACTTCATCACAGCTTTGAATGGCAATGTTGCCAAATGAAGCGAAGCTTATAGTCTATTGTCGACCACAAGAATTGTTTTTTTCTCCTAGTAATGCGCTATTAATATTTTCCCCAAATTTGAGACCCGAACGTTAATCACAAACGCTGTGTTGGGCTTCACATCAAACTCATATCACCATTGCGTTATTGCTGTAGGCATTGTGATGCTTGATTATACTGCGCTGCTGTGACTCCTACACCATCATTGCAAGAACTTTGATTTCTATGTAAAAATTCTGTGAATCAGAGCAAAGCTTTTAGTAGCATTGGGCGGCATTTGACGCGCATATTAACTAAGTGCCATCGCTGCAAGCTTCTCTACCATAAGTAGCAAGGCTTTCTGTTGAAGCAATGGAAAGTGTGGAGCTTTGAATGCTGTTTGGAATACAGTGACCCTTACATAATCGTTGCGAAACTCTCACTAGTGTACATCTTCGAAGCGCCAAAACACTTAGCTTCAAGGCAACATTTTAAGCCGCCGGGCGCACTTAGCCAACTGTCAATGGACTTTTGTAACAAAAAAACTGCGCTTTGTCGACGTCTCATTGCATTTTGCTGAACCGAAATTGAAACCAGAAACACAGACCTTGTTGTGATGCGGAGTTTTCAGAAATGGACCGCACTCCACACAAAGAAACCTCCAGACTACACGACTCTATTTCTTAGCGCTCCAAATCAAGATGTTATAGTTGAATAGTTTGGTGCATTAACTAGGTAGAGAGTTCACTCTGTGTACTATAGATATTTACGATGTACGCAGGACTATTGCCATTTTTATCTCAACCGAATGTGTTTGAATCATTTGATTACATTAACTAGAGATGCCTCATTATTGTGTATGCTCATTAGCTCCAGCATTATAATAATGCCGTTGGCAATGAGCCTCATCTATACTAAGTTTGCTTATTGATCTATACAACAGCTATCTCAAGAGCCGATTTAATGAGGCGGCCCCGATACTTACCCAATTAACAAGCCGTTATTTGCATGTTTTGCTCGACTATAAGCTAATTGGGAACGCTCCCACCTGCTCTTCTGCAAGTCCCATCAAGGCTGCTGGTGTGCCATCCTCGGCTTCTCTCCTACTGCGCCTGAAGAGCTGCTCCCTAATAAGGNGATACTTACCCAATTAATAAGCCGTTATTTGCATGTTTTGCTCGACTATAAGCTAATTGGGAACGCTCCCACCTGCTCTTCTGCAAGTCCCATCAAGGCTGCTGGTGTGCCATCCTCGGCTTCTCTCCTACTGCGCCTGAAGAGCTGCCCCCTAATAAGGAGGCCTCTTCTTCAGTGTGCCACGAGCTCAAGGGTAAACTCTTTATCTTTTGGCTACCTGAACGAATTAGAATTCCGTTAATACTCTAGGCTTCAGTCCAGTCATGCATGATTTATTTTTTTATTTATCTATTTTTTTATTAATATGGTAGCGTATTTATTCAATAAACTTATCGTACTAGAGCTCCGTTCAAATTACGTATTTTGTCAGTTCATGCAGAATTTAGTTACTTTTTTTTTGTGTAGCAGAGGCTCAAGGACAAACTCTTCATCTTTTTAGCTGCCTGAACGATTTAAAATTCCTTTGATGCTCCGTATTTTGTTGCTTAGCGCACCGTTATTAACATTCTCAGTATGTAAGGGGCTCAAGAGCAACCCGTTTACCTTCATGAATACCTTAACAAATCAAGATCGCGTTATATGTTTTAGTATTTTCTTTATCACTGCTATGTTTATTTCTCAATGCACCGCAACCAAACAGCGAAATGGTACGTAGTCTGTTGTATCTTGTTCAGCATTAAACGCCCTCATATTCTACCAGCGCTTTATGTATGTGTATTTGGAAACTTTTTTTTTTTTGTCTTTCGCGATTATATAGGCCTATCTTTCGCAGCTCCAGATATGTTAAAAGTTTGCAACTTAACACACTGGGGCTTCTGCATTATTAATTAATATCTTTGTATGTGTCGGGGAGGAGCAAAGCTCGTTTGCCCTGGTAGGGGAAGTTGTAAGAGACGTTGCTGTTCTTCTGAGGATAGGTACTCGCGAGTTGCCCTGACTTCCAATTGATTACATGTTGCATTTATTAAAGGAAATCAATGAATGGGGAATGTTTTTCTACCAATTTTTTGTTTCATTGCAGCATATATCCTAATATTGGATAAATAGAGACTGCCAATAATCTTAATTTGTAAAAATTAGGTGCATCTTGCTCCATACAGTTGCGCAGTCCTCTTTTCCAAATAAAAAAATTATTCATATGGTGTATATATACCGTATATACACATTAATATACAGTATTTGTATATAAACATATTTATCTATATTCTATGTATTACTTTATATCTATGCATACTCTTACATAGATTATCATTATGTATACATAATATATAAGACGTGTTTGTTTTACCCATAACCATTTATAGTTACTTGCCTCACCACACATAACGCATAGCCAAGTGTCCCCTGCTCATGCCCCAGGGCACCACTTACATCCCTCTCCTCCCTCTCCTTCATGTCCTGAGAAGGAAGGCATAGCAGAAGTGACCCCATTATGAGTCAAGGGTGATTAGCCTGGACAGATGAACGGTCCAGAGCGTTGCGGTCATCACCTGCATGACTCGTGCTGCTGGACAGCTGTGGGAGCCGTTCGGGTGCACCACACGTCACCTTGGCGTCAGCATAAACTAATGGAAGCGTTGGGTGACGTGCAAATATGCCAGCTTTTTGAAAATGGGAATTGAAAATGGAAAGTACCACAATCACATAAAATTGTTATTGCAGATAGCTAAATAGTAAACAGCCGAAATATAAGAAAGTGTGCAGTTAAATTATTTACGGCGGATGATTACGTAATGTGCCGATTACTATTATTTCTGAGGGATTTCGATTTTTATAGTTGTTGCTAGACTCTCCAAGCGTATTGGTTCCCAAGATCATCCTGCATTAGGCTATCCATCGTGTTCTTTCTAAAGTCATTGGTTTTAATTGCCATTAGTTAATGGTCATTATCCTTAGAAATGTCGTAACTAATTTTTCTACGTTATTTCTCTAAAGAAAGAAAATATGAAATGTAGGTTTGTTTATTAATATACTTATTTGCCGGTCTAAAACTTCTTGCGACTCAAACTGTTTCTAACTTATACAGTATTTGGTTATTATGACCAGTGAGAAAAATATCTTACCTAACAAATACACTTGTCAGGGCCGAAATTTTACAGACTAATGTTGAAGTAACGCAAAGCTGTTCGAAATCGATGAGCACAAAATTTTCTTTAGTGCAGCTGCACTTCCTGGACACTCGCGTTGCCTCGCCATTTCTTGATTTTCTCACCGCTGCTAGAAGATCGTCATCTGTTTTATAATTGGCAGCAGTGGCAGTTAAGCTAGTTATGCTGCACTAATGATGCTCATGATGACACGATTGCTGCGAGTAATGACTTCGCTTCTTTGCCATGACGGTCCTCTCAGGTATGTACATCTTTAGTAATTCTTCGCTGATACACAACCTTCAGTGGCAGCTCTACAGCTACAGGCTTGCCATGCATGCAGAGACTCAAGCCCGGGTATATTTTCCTTGGTCCAGAACTGCAGCCTCTGCATGCAGAAGCCGCAACTTTAAGGAAAATTTTAGAAGGTTCAAATCATCATTGTTGTGCATACAGGAAACGCCCCCAGTTTTAAGAATACTTTCCAGGTTTCCATTAATAGCACTTTCCCCAAGAAATGCAAGTTCAGGAGTATTTTTTGCAGGATTATAGATGAAGTCTTAGTAGCACCTAAACTGCTTAATTCAATAGAAAATTTGTCGATGGAACAAAAGGCAAGCATCTTATGAATTTAGAAAGTTCTAACCTCTTACTTCTGAAGTGAGTACTTTAATTTAATTTTTAATCATGTAGCGTAAGACTATTGCATCAAGAGCCAGGTAGACTTCAATCTTTTTTAGGTATCAGATAATTCATATTAAAGAGTAATAAAGTGAATATTTTCTGATCTTCTACCTTCTATTTTGTACAGATCTATATGCTTTCAACCAGCGATAAGTTGATCGTTGTATACAGCTGATGAAAAGCTTGAACGATTATTATGAAACCTTCCAAGACGTTCTGTCAAGTAATGTTCAGGACAGGGAACGTATAGCTTCCAATATGTCCGCTAATGCATCTTGAAATGCGAGGAAAACTTATTGTCCCAAAACCATCACGTCTTCCCGTGTACCGGCGGAAGCTGCCTGTTTTAGCGTGTCCCCGTTACGAAATAGTATATATGATGTGCGCGTTTGGTGGATATTGTAGGTATTAGGCCGTAATTTCGGGTAAGTTGGACTATATTCGGGTTTAATGTCGGGTAGGTTAGGGGAGGCAAGGACTGGTTTTTTGTTTTTCCATTTTAAAATTTGAACGATCCACCAAACGCGCAGCGCGATCGATCGATCGCGCAAATCCACCAAGCGCGCACAACATATATAAATACTACACTTATTTTGGGACAACGTTTTTATCCCTGAAGGATTTATCTGTGGAACAGTGGTTTTTTCCATCAGATTTTCCTCACTGTCACCTTCACCCGGGCTTCGGTTCTCACCCCCTCCCCCCGTTCTCACCCACGTCACCACCCACTGTTTTTGCTCCGTCACGCTGGACAACAAACCCCGGCGCGTGATTGTGACACGCGTTAATTATGCGCATTATGCTGCGCGTTTCGTCTCGTGTTAGCTGCGGATGATGAAACGACGACGTGCAGAAGTGTCATGGAGGAGTGTTGCCGCAACGGTGGCCAGCTCTCTGATTCATTTCGTACTCTGGAGTGTGTGTGCAACTGAGTGCCTCTCAGAGTTTTCTTTGAATCTCACGGTGGGTGAGGGGTGTTGGGCCAGGTGAGTGTGTTCTAGAGTCTTTAAAACTGAGTATTTCTGTAAGAGCGCTGGGTGTCATGAGTGACTCATGCCAATATTCTGCGAAGTGAGCGCAGATTGGTGGTTTTGAGAACATTTGCCGCTTGAAGTGCGTCCCGTCCAACTTAGTATGCTTTGAGAGTTTTTATTTTTGTATGCTTTGAGAGTTTTTTTGTATCACGTATGTTCGGTTGAGTACTTGTAAGAAAAGATGTACTTTTGTTTGCTTATGCGGTTAGCTAAGTGGTTGGAACACATAATCATCAATAATAATAAGCAACTCAACTTTGTTAGGTACTCCTACGGCCGTGGTACAAATACATGAAGCTTGGATTTCACTAGATTAGATTAGAAACAGAGTGGCTAATATTACTATTACATACTAAGCTGTATTGCAGCTCATCAATTCTCCCCTGTCTGGCAAAAGTATGAGCTGCCATCGGCTATACGTACGTGTTAGACAGTTTATTAGTTCATAGCCAAGGGCATTCCGGATCACATCTACTAACGAGTTAGCAGATTTTTCTATCCTGATGTGTATAAATTGTTGTCCGTAAACGTTTGCGTAGCTGCTTAACGGTGCTTGTAAAACCTTCAGCTCTCTTGAGAAAGAATAGTTCATTGTCTGCTTGTTACCATCTCTGCCCTCGACACTTGTGTGCTACATGATTCAAACTTTGTAGCCGTACCACTGCTATGTACTTACCTGTGTACCTGTGAACTCTAATGTAAATACGGAGCTCTGTAGCCGTAACACTTCGGTGTATAGTCGTTATAGTTGTCACAGGCTGAACAACTCATATATATATATAGTACCTGTCTATCCGTTATACTGCTGTGCAGCCTAAACAACTGCTACATACCGCAGCGCGCATGCGCACTGCTCCCATCACTGTCATGTTACAGGGTCGGTATCATTGCCTAATAACAATTACTACTCCTCAACCAATGATTGCCGACTGCCTCTGTACTGTGCTTGCGTTCAGTGCTACATTGGTTCGCATCACCGGCCTGTTAGTAAGAACCAAACCCCACAGTTTAATGTGTGCTTATTGTACGGTTGGTAATGTCTTTTGGCTGCGTATGCCGGTAATCCGTACCAGATAGACCTTCGAGCTGCAGTTGTTAGTCGTGTCTCTTAACTTTATTTTGAGTACCAGAAAGAAAGGAGAGTTCAAGAACGTTGCTACATTGCGTGAGAGAGTGGTATCTTGTTTCTCCTGATACTTGATTAAAAGTTAGCGTAAATCCTTTATACCTCTCCCGATCATATACAAGACATAATAATAGACCGATGTGTATTAATTTGTTTATCAGTCCATTTTCAGTCACGCTTCAAGAAAACGTATAAGCGACAATTAGGCCAGGCTAGAAACGGCGGCGCATCTCTCCCGCTTCGTTGCGAACTGATAGGCGGGAAAATAGACCAGGTTGCAAATGATGGCAAAGGTATATATGGTGTTATTACAGTTGAATGCACTTCTTACTTTGCTAATGGTGAAATCCTATAAATGGAGATACATGTAGCTTCTCTTAGCACTCTCATGCATATTGGTTTGTACTCTAGTCATCTCTCTCACTCTAGTCAAACTTCAGCATTTCTGCCTTCATGCTCAAGCTCTATTTGAGTACATGATCAACGGAGCGCAGGGTGTGTTATTCTGGAGCGTACTGTAGTCTGGTAAGGAACACGAGGATATTTTGGCAGTAAATACTTTTTTCCAACTTATTTTTCTCCTTTGATAAAACAGCTTGAGCAGAAAATACGAGTATATTATTATCGAGCATCTTGGATACCGAGCTCAGTGTATATTAGGAGTGATGCTCGAATGCGGGCTAAAAAATTATTGTTTTTCAGTGTACCATCAAAGCAAAGCTTTGCGTTGTACTACAGAATTTACGCCTAGAATACAAAACTCATTTGTTCTTTCAAGTTGGTAGGTTAAGTACACCTACACAAGCAAATTAGTAACAAAATTACGGTCAATGGAAAAATAGCGTCACAAATTCTTTGCCGTCATTTTTGACGACAGTGTACACTAGTTTGGTAGAAACGGAGAAGCTAGATTATGATCGAATTTTACGCGAAAAGAGAGAAAACGTTGTTAGTTTCCAATGCAGCTCCTGCTTTGTCCACCTGGACTGCAACGAGGTGTAAAAACGTAAGTTATTTTGTGCGAGCACAAGAAAAATCGTTTCGCATTTCAAGCACTGCATCAAATGTGGCCTCAAAATCGTGGCATCCTTGATACGCTGTGCAATGAAGTCCCTTATATAGCGGCGCGGCATGGATCTCGCGTGTTCGGATGTGCAGCTACGGACGAAATTTGTAGTTGTTCCTAAATTACGATGCAGCTTCTACGGGCTGGCGTGCAGTGCGCTGGTGGTGGGTTTTTACACATTGCACCTGACGGGCGAGTTCACCAGGGGGCGCTTGGGAGAGCTGCGGCCCGACCGCCCGGTGTGGCGGGGGGCTGCTGTCCTTGTGCTTACTCTCTAGGCCTACGGGGCTTATAGCCATGCAGCATATCGGCACGGTGCTTGGGTTGTGAGAGTACTCATCGTTTTATGCCACATAAGCTGTACAAAAAAATCCTTTATAGTGTCAATATTCTGGTGAAACTTTAGAGATGGTTGTGAGAGCTCTCTACTGACAAACGAGCACTACGCAAAAAATTATATATTCAGCGTAAAGTTCAAAAGAACATTTCGAGATGTTGAGGGAGAGATAGTAGAAGAGAACTAATTGCAAACGTGTACAGTACGAATAACAGTACGAAATGTTCGAGTGAACCTTAGGTGGTAGACGGAGAAGTTATGAGAGTATTCATGCCTTTAAACGAACACAGTTATTGAACAAATATATACTGGCTTCAATGATGTAGCGACGTTATGGAATAGGCTAGACATGCCGTGCTTATAAAGTACTCAGAACATGGAATTTCGTAGAATGTTTTAACCACCAGGGTTTGAAATTTTTATGTTGTTTTACAGTACATTTGTCGTGTTGTTCAAACTATTACACAATAACAGAAAGACAGCAGTGGCTCTTGGGTATGTTGTGAAAGGAGCTCAGGGGGCAAAGATGGCCGGGAACCCCCCCCCCCCCCCCCCCCCNGGACCCCCCCCCCCCCCCGCACTACATCATCACGGCTCATGAAGAAAGCGAAGCCCTTCCGCAAACTCCCTCTAAATTGCGACCGTTTCAGCGCCAGGTTGCTCTCGTCACCCCGGATTACGACTCCGACCCCGACGGCTCCCTAGCGCTCAAATTACCCTAAAATTAGCAAAATTGAACCTTCTCGTGTGGCGGCCGCCTGTGCAAATGCGCTAAATTATTAATGGAGTTTGGTTAGCATTTGTCGCCCTTGCGTTTGCGTACTCACGCTGTTGTCACCTGGCAGTGCTGGCGAGGCGGAAATGTTGGTGAGGTGAAGTAACTTTGTTATTGCTTTATTATGTGCTTGCAGTGTATACTGACGTCATTGTTACGGTTCTTTTATAGTCAAATAAAAATTATTTTTTACTGGACAGAATTTCGTGCGGACCGTAAGAAAATGTTTAGGCATCCATTTAACATTGAAAGAAGTCAATAAAACTGTTAAACGTTTCTTTGGAGTTCCAGCGATAATTTTGAAGCGAGCAACATTGCGCTGCTAGTAGCAATGAAAGATTATCAGTAGTTGTTGGAGACGCTGTCAGTAGCAACTATTCATTGGAGCAAAACGATTTTAAGATAACCAGTTCTTTTTCTTTATAAAGAACCTCCATTGCTATCATCTACGATATATGTAGGTACCTATATAGAACAGAACAACTTTTTGCACTCTATAGCGGCGTTTTTTATTGCAGCTTCTATTAAAGTTTTATTCTCAATCTCTTTGTGACAGTTCCATTTTCCCGTTCGGCAATTTTTGTGAAGCATTTCCCTTCGTGCATACCGTTGCTCCAAGACTCTGGGTACGAACTGTTAAAGTTGACCACCCTGTTAGTAACTTTTAATACGTATAACTTCCGACTCATAAAATCAATAAGGAAATGAGCCACCTGCTGTGAAGCTCCGTTGAATAATTGCCACGTTCCACTGCGCATTTTCAAAGTGCCGAACGGTATCTTTGATACGGGCGGGAGAGTCGAAAGCGAAGGCGTGTATGTGTCTAGCGGCGGCGCCGTGCATACGGAAGGTGGGGCGTCGACAAATGATGCGCGTAATTGCGCTTGTTCTGCAGGCGCTACTCTCTGATTTTCAGGCTTTTGCTCTCGTTGTACAGTCGGTAAAAAAAAACTTTTTAGCGTGGCCAACTGAAGCAAATTGATTGCGATTGTGATGACGGTGGCATCGCAGTACGCTGCAGGTTGAGGGTCAAAACGAAAGTTTCCAATTGAGCAGTGATTTCAGGGGACCTTCTAGGGAAGACTTTACTGAAGCCGTGCAAGTAAACATTTGAACATTTGGCGTGCGAATGATAAGCATTTTAACTTGGCGTAAGTGTGGAATATGCCTTAATTATAGTGGTGCACCAAATTTTTTAGTTTTAATATTTTTTAACCTTTAAAAGTTTGAGATGATTCAATGATAGCAAAAGAAATTAGTTCTCTGAAAAGAAAGCGTCCTGGTGATGAAAAAGTAGTTTGTTCGTGAAAGAGGGTTGTTCGTGTTTTAACCCGCTGGCTGAGCACGATCATCTGCTCTCAGCTATAAGGTTTGTACCGATAATGGTTAAAATTTTACGCTCCTTACGCGTTGGATTTCATTTTTAATTTCGCAAATTCATTGCGTTGCAGACGCCCAAGCTTCACTGTGATATTGCATCGAGCGGGACCGCCACTTCTGACATGGGCTGTACTCGCGTCGGTCGCGAGCTGCGCCGCCGCCGCCGCACCTGCGCCAGTCGAACGGAGATGGATTAGCCGTTCTTTAAACGGTGCAGGAAGTTTGCGATTACTTGCTGCTGCTGTTTCTGAGCCCTTCTGCAGCTGTTCGCAGCCTCTTTCTCGTAATTTGGTGGCGGGATGAAAGTGAAACGAAGCCGTTGCATTCGAGGGAGCGCTTGCGTCTCCGACACCTGGAGCCGCCGCCGCTGTCGGCACGAAGGAAAATTTGAAGGGAGACGTCGACTTCCCAGCCCTGAGGCGGGAATGTGGCACCAGGCTTATGATGTGCCGAAACTGCCCCGGAAATCGAGAATTTCCTTGGCAACGTCACTACAGGCGCGGCTCTGGCGTGTTACGAACGTTGGGCCTCTATATGAGGCTCCTGGTGTCACTACAGGCAAAGGGTAAAAGGTAGAGTCAACTTTTACTGTACCCTCCACTGGGAAACCCACAAGCACTGGTTCGTGCGACAGACATAGGCCAACTAGTTCCTGAGTAGTAAGTACAGTTGCAGCCGACGACGGGTTGCTAAGAACTATGACGCCGAAACTGAAGGTTCAACGACCCGCCACCCTCTACCCTAAGGTAAGTACCCCTACGATAGCTATGCGTACCTAGCAAATTTGCTGATTCAGAGGGCCGAATGCCATGACAAAAACCTCGCCTGGCCTTAGGATCATTCCCTGGACCCTCAGCACAACTATGTAGCACGCAACGTGGCCTCACTTAGTGATGCTACTATAGTCTTGCTCATCCTCTCCTGCAATGGCCAAAGTTGGACCTATTTCCCGGTACAGTGACCTTATATACATAGACCAGTAGTGACGTCACCAACAGAGGCTAACAGTGACATCACCAACAGAAGTTAGTAGGACGTCACCAACGGAGGCTGGTAGTGCGACACTAACAGAGACCAGTAGTGACGTCACCAACAGAGCTAGTTGGATAGACGGTGTAGCTTCCATTCCGCCCAACGGGTACATCTCATAATTCGGTATCATCTTGGCCTTTGTTTATGAGGTCAGCCCTCGTCGCAGCTTTTGTTCTTGAGGGAAGAATATTTTTTCGCTTCGTTAGTTCTCTCGGTGAACATGAATTGATGTTCCTCGGTGGAGAGGAAACGCATCACTGAAGAGATAAACTTTCTGCGCAAAGAGGATTGCACTTGACGAATTATTGGCTAGGCTGGTTAGGAACAACTGTATTTCCTAGAAACATTTTTAATACGTGCGTCATGGCTGAGTGTAAAAAAAACTATTAACCAATGACCACTATTTAAGAGCGCATTTGCGAATGTTTAATTCTTTTCCATTGCGGCTAAACGCCGCCATCGCCTTTCACTTAAGCCTCCACATCGTATCCAAGAAATGCTGTAGCGATTGTTTTCAGGTTTATAATTTGTGAAATCTAGCGGGCCGCGGCTTTGTTAATTCATTCGCTCCATGAATTACAGTACTTGGATTTTTTCTGTTATTGACAGCTACACGAACATATGTTTGACGCATAACCTGCAGGTTTAATTTCCTCGAAGTATCTACTTGAGTTATTTTAAAACGTCACATTAACCAACTAATGAATTCCTCTACATCTTACTGACAAAATGGTAATGGCTCATAGAGGGCCGGGGTGTAAGTCCCGGCGTCTCTTTGGGAATGGGCCTTTGGTTCGTCTACTGCCGCCTATCTAATTTAATCTAATGCTCCTTCTTAATATTTTACTAAGTAGATTTCATTTAAGAATTTAGATAGATTAAGATTCTCTTGCAAAATATTGCTGGCACTTGTGCACTCTACTGTAGAGTGAAGACTCATTACCTTCGTCAAGAGGGTTATGTGTTTTCTTCGAGTTTGTCTGTCTACCCTCTGTCACCAAGATAATTCAAGTAGTTATGGACGGATTTCAACGAAATTTACGCGGATCCTTTGGTATGTTGGGAGAAACAGATGACCATCTTTTTGTGAGCATTCATTCGTTTGTTCGTCTTGCTCATTTTTCTTAATGCCATAACCTAAAAAATTATGGACGGATTTTTATGAAATTCGCATGAGTTGTTTGGTATACTGCACTGCGAAGAGTAAATGAACAAATTTCCATGACTATATATCTGTCTATTCGTTTGTTTTTTGTCGCTGTGTTTGATTTTATGCTTGTAGAAAAATAACTTCGAAAAGTTATTACCTGATCTATATTAAATTTACAGAAATTCTTACTAATGTTACTAATGATAAAATTTTAGTGATGAACGATTGGTCTGTTCGTGTTTTTGCTTAATGTTTGTTAGAACGTTTAAGCAGCATAACTTGAAAAGTTATGAAGGTATCTTCAACAAAATTACATAAGCTATTATTGCCATCAAAAGTAACTAATGATTATATGGGTTTTAGTCTTGATACAAAGAAAGGTATAGTTTCAGAGCCAACTAGAATTATTCGTTACCTTTTCCTTGCTTCGCGGAGGTATTCGCTGTCACAGTGCTCTAGTTTTATAATAAATTTTATGTAGCGATGCATCTTTAAAAAATTCACTGCATCACAGTGTTGCTACAGTTCAATGCCGTTTTTTTCTCTTGTATTTCCACTTTCCTCTTAAATAGTGTAGGCATCCTAGGAGCCTGCATGTTAAAATGTCTATTTCATATTTTGATGCGAAATACAACCCACATGTACATTCTAACAGGAGTCCTGGATTATACGTCAAGTTTTCCTCTTTGTAATCACCAACATTAACACTTCAGGCTTTCTCCTGCAGAGTCTACCTTGACTACAGGTCGCTTGCAGCGATGAGGAGCGTGCATGTCCCCAACCTATCCATTTTGTTTCGCTCATTAGTGCTAATAAATTCACGATGTCTCAGGGTCGTATGCCACCGTCTGCAAAGTAAACAACACCAGTCTTGCTAAAAATAATATTGAGTTTGTTGTCAGTTATTTCTCAGTGTTTTGGCACCATCGATGCTCGACAATGTTTGCCTGTTGGCTTGTCTTTGTTTATTTGTTTATCGCTAATTATACGGTCTCTTCGCTAGCAAAGTTCTGTTCTTTTTATACGCTCAAACTTTTTTTCATACTCCCATAAAAAATTCTAATGCCTTTTATGTAGTTCAACTGAACTCTATCTTGTTTAACTTGTATGCTACTTTGAAGGGGAGACTCATGCCCTCGTACAGAAATACCACAGGGGAATGCACCCATGAATGTTCCGCAAATGGCACGACCTTAGTAAACTAATGTCAAAATAGTAAATATGTCTGACAAATGTTTTTGCCTGATATTGGAAATACCAGTAGAATTTCTAGATGAGGTAAAATTTAAAAAATTTCCTTGGTTTTAATAATAAATGATGTTATAAATACCGTCAATATAGAAAGGGTTAATGAGGTTCTGGTAAATTTTATCTTGCAACAACAGATGACCGGTATGTAGAGATCCAATTCTACTATCTGGCATCGAACAAACTGCTCGATGCACCAACCAAACTATACCGTTCTCCATTTCCAACATTGTGCGTTCATTCAATCCCATTATTTAAATTAATTTCCTGAATCTTGAAACGTCGCAACTGGATACAATCGCTCTTTTGTTAGTCCATTCCTCCGTGATCTTCCCTCGAGTTCTCATCCTGTCTTTATTCCACCATTGTATTCCTGTCATTATTCCACTATTGTATTCTCACTAAAGTACTGCTCTGTCTTTACTCTTTCACTTATATGGTTTCTACTGCTATTTTGCTTACATACAAAGCAACCTTCCTCATTAGCGTTGCTTCTGAATGACATTTAAGTGTGGGAGGTGTTTACTGCTAAGGCATTATACGGTGCCAATGATTATTGTCATCATGGAGACTAAATCTTCTTTTGTAATGTGAACTTGAGTGACGGGCTTAGTACGTCAACTACAGTGGTATATATAGCAATGCATCACTGTCTCTGTACTGTATTTGCAGTCTGCAGAATGAGTTGTAAGCTAGGCAGCAATGGATCAGGTTGTGTGCTTCTTCATGAGTGTGCTGTAAGTGCATGTTACTCATGTATCGTATTATGATGTGTATGTTATTGTATAGATTATTACCTCCGCCAAGGAGATTATATTTTCGTCGTGTTTGTCTGTATGTTTGTCTGTTTATCACCAAGATAACTAAAAAAATTATGAACCGATTTGGACGAATCTTACAAGGATTGTTAGGTATGTTACGAGGAACAAATGATTAGCTTTTGGTGAGGATATGTCCATCCGTTTGTTGGTGTGTTTGTTTGTCTGCCTCATTTTTCTCAATGCCATAACTCAAAAAGTTATGCATGGATTTTTATGAAATTAACAGGAGTTGTTAGGTATATAACAACGAGTAGATGATCAAATTTTGGTAATGATCCGTTTGTTCGTTCGTTTGTCACTGTTTTTAATTTTATGCTTGTTATCACAAAAACTCAAAAAATAATGAATGGATATTTATGAAATTTGTATGTTTGACTCATGTTTGTCGTAACGTTTGTTAGCAGTATAACTCAAAAAGCTACGAACGGATCTTCAAGAAAATTGCACAAGCTGTTATTACTTTCAAAAGGCACAAATGATTATATTTTGGAGTTTATACAAAGAAAATTATGGTTTCAGAGCCAATTTGAATTTTTTGCTACCGTTGCCTAGCCTGGCGGAGGTATGCGCTCTCAGAGTACTCTAGTTTTTATGCATATTTTCGTTACATATTATAAGTTTAATTTACTATGTATGTATTAATAAGCGTACTGTGATTATTATAAGTTTTAGTGCTTAGAAGTAGTAGTGTGTCATTTGTGGTGCGTATGGTACGTAATGGAAAACATCATTATATAAACAATTAAATAGACAGCAGGAGTCTAGTATGGTAGTGAAATCTTTACCGTATCTGCTGTGGTGCATGATGTGGTAAACGTATTAAACTACGTTGAAATTCCGAATTTTTGCTGTGTTTTAAGCTTTTCGATCGGGCAAGTAAGTTGCTTTGCTCTATTGAGTGGGTCCCTATATATCACATGAAATGTAGCAACGATTGAAACTCCTGCACAACTAATCATTGATGGAACACATAAGTATTTTGTATGAGTTGTATGAGTTCACTCAGTAAATCGTCAGAAGGATTTACTGCGTGATTGTAGAGTTAACTGTGTGTCGAGTGAACAAAGTTTTTCGAAAATCTTACTCGGTTTGGTTATCGAGTGTCACTAGCAAACTTACGCATTTTTTTCAAATTCGGTAGCAAACTTAAGGACTTATTCCTTCAAATTTGGCATTAAATGCAACTTTGGAGGCTGAGCACTTTTCTGCTGTGTAAAGAACACAGTCGTAATCTGACGATTAACTAAATGATCGCGTGCGAATAGATAACTGTCATGGCTAAGAATGGTGACAGTCTTCTGTTCTAAAACTGTTTTTTTAAGAAGCGTTATAACATATTCTGCCTAATCGTATGGTTAGAGTTGGACGTTGTCGTTATCAAATTTAGATAAAACTCGTTTGGCGTCATTTCCATAAATTCAGTTTGATGGTACTGGTCATGGTATAATTACGTTATTATGCCATGCATGGTACTGCCTGTTGCGGCAAAGATGTGAGCTTATTATTATATTTATGAAGCTTTCGATTGGCTGACGAAGTTAGAAACCTCCAGGCGCAACTTGGCTGGGACTTGAGGCAGGTGCGCTGGCTTCGACTTGCTGCATCGAGTTTCTAGCCTTGACCTTTAATCGGTTTGCCTCGAGACTCCATAATCTTAATCTCGCTCCGTGACATGGAGCCCTCAGCTGGCTCAACGTAATCAGGTTGTGTTTAATACTTGAAACGCTATTCAAAGGGGCAAAGTCAAAACTCCTGTCTGAAGTTGCAGACAAATAAAGATTCGAAATCTAAACGTTAGCAGCCAGTTGAACGTACGTTAGCAGCCAGTTGAACGTATCCTTAACCTTCTCTCTGCACAAACTTAGATTTTGCAGTTGGGCAAATTCTTACTGGTTATAACAACTTCTTGATATTTTACTTTCGATAAGCAACCTATAACTGGCGGATTTTCAATTGCGTTTCGAAATATCCACCAAAGTACTTGTTTAAAAAAAAAATGCAAGCGTATCGGTTGTAACAACGAGGACAGTGATTATGACTTTTGATAATACCGTCAGTGGCAGAAGGGTTGATTTTTTGTAAAATTTTGAAAAGTTGCACTGTTTTTTATTTGTTTGTCGTGCACTTCTAAATCGTTTTTCATTGGTATTGTGTTATTGTAAATAACTCAACTGGATTATATTTTTCACTTGAAATGGATTCACACTTTAGTTTTTTGTTTTTGTGTGTGTGTGTGTGTCTTCGTACGCAGCACAGAGCGTTTGGATGTATTATTGCTTCCTTGTTGACAACTCACAAGTACACAGCCTTCTGAATTCGAACTCCCTCCTTGTTTTAATGCTGCATCCAAAATTTCGTCAGTGACACTAGCTAAAGCACACAGGGGCAAACATTTTATCACATTGTTGGTAGCTGCACAGGTGTGTCTACAAGACCGCCTCATTATGCTCGAGCACTTTGCACTAGCTACATCTACCAAACACTATGTTGGAGTAGTTTTAACATAGTAGTTGCCACAAGGAAATGAATTCAGTTTCCGTCTCCAATTACAGTGTTGCTGTAGCTCTAGCGCAAATCAAGCGCTCTAACGCACAAAGGAGCTCATTTTCTTATATCGTTTCATCGGTTGTACCGCTGCCAAACATTTCTAACATTTTCAAATTTAATTTTAATTGGTTTTTTCAAGTTGAGTGGAAGTGAAACAGCTAGCGTGAGAGTCAGGAGGGCTTCAGTGTCAAGAGAGTTCGAGTGAGTGGTTGCCCTCAGTCGCCGTGTGCGCGTCAAGCGGTGAGGGTGGTGTAGACGGTCTCCCATGCGCCTCCCCTTGACTGACTGGCGGTCATATCCTTTCTGATTTAAGCTCAACTACTTTATGTTTTGCTGCTGCTGAAGTACGATGTGTGCTATTGAACGATTATTCAGTGAACTACAACATTTCAAGAACGAATGCACTTGAACGTATTTTAAGCTTCATTAGCGAAAAGTATGCGCTTGTGAAATTCGAAGCATTGTGCATTGACCAGAAAGTATTGCAATTAATTGTGTGTTGGTTTATGTTTGATTAAATTGACTCGGAAAATTTCAAGGTTCAAATCCATTTTCGTGAACTTGGTTGATTAACTTCACCAAAACGATCATAGAAGTGAGTTATAGATATGTGATCTTACTTTTATATACTCTTCACCTTTATCTATTTTTCCTGAAAAATAATGTGAAATGTTCGTTTGTATAAAGAAATGTCTTTCCAAGAGTTCATCGACTCATAAATATCTTATTTTTCCCACCAAATTGTATTCTTCACTACAAACTTCCTTTTTGTCACTAGAGCGTTGTATACAAAGTACAATATTTCTATTGACAGAATTACTGAAATGCTTGCTGTGCTGGACTAGGGGTGACTTTGGACAGTGGCGGTTTTCTTTTAGCATAAGTCAGTATTTCTATAGTGACTGCTTTCAACTTGTAATGAAAATCGGAAATTCTAGTTCGTGAAAGAAAGTGCTCAATAACAATGGACTACGCAATTTTCTGAGATGTCATTCGGACTCCGAAAAGCATATTTGGTGGTGTATAGATTGTACTGCTTATGTTAGAGGGTGTATACCTATACTTATTATTGTTCTTCTGTCCATGAAATACTAATGGAGTACCTGCTTTTTGGTGACTTCAGCACAGGCTAAGTACTGATCTTTCCTACATCATAATTAAGCGAGGTTTTGTTATATGAGTTAAATTTGAATATTTTATGAAAATGTTATTTTCTGAGTTTTTAATTTGGTATCATAGTGATCGTTACGATGGAATTTTTTATGAAAACTTGAATTTTTCTATAGCTTTTGTTTAACGCCGGAAGGCATGGGCGTTACTTCTCCACTTTCCAGTAAAAATATCTATAGGAATTACCCAATTGCCGAACTTAGTCTATTTACGAACAAACAACTGATATTTGATAGGTTGGTGTAATAATCTTATCAAATAATAACTGTTTGTTCGGAAATAGAGTTAGTTCGGCAATTGGGTAATTTCCCTATATTTCTTTCTTTCCTTAAACAATGCGATGAATTTCACTCCTCTTTTTTTACTGAGATAGTTTACTTTTTATTTCATTTCATTCGTTTTCTGCAACCGAAAGTAAAACGTCAGTTCCATCAACTTTGAAGTAGTAGAATTATACCAGTTTTAAAATATATCAGTAACATACTTGTAGTTCAGTTTCCGTTGTATTGTTCTCGTAATTTGGTCTGAGCAATAGCTCACCTGCTGCTTTCGACTTCAAGTAGTTGGGTGCAGTTGAGTCCATGGCGCTGTGTCTTAACCATCGTACAGGTGCGCAAGTGTGCTACTGGAAGTGCATCCATTAGTTGGACACAAACTCCTCACAATCCCTACAGCTGTTAGGCGTCTCCACAGCGACCTATACGTTATGTTGTAATACTAATAACATTACGAACTAAACACCCACACTATGTGGAATAATGCCATAAACCTATCTATATAAGCGCTCTGCACAGCTACAGGTACAAATGCCTTGACGTATCTAAAGGCTTACGGGACAGGGCATGGTCCGCGGCCTACTTGAAAAGATGTGTTGGTTTAGATTCGCTTAGAATAGGCTAAATAAGTCAAGATAAGGTTACGATAGGATCAGTTCAGTTCCAATACGTGCCTCACCGAAGCTATAGGTGAACATTAAGCTCTAATTTATTCCTTTTGATGCCAAAGAGGTCGTGTTTATTATTGTGCTTTTATTGCAAATTTTTTCATTAATAAGAATTTTAATGTCAAACTGTTGTCCATTGGTGATAATACTGTTGTATTATCACCCCGGATTATGTATTACGGTAACCGAATTTATGTTGAGATTTGGTTTAATATTAAAATTGCGTTACTGAACTTAACAAAAGATGCAATGCGCGTTGTCATAAGATATTTACTTATGCTAAAGAGGTAATGTTTTTTCGTCGTTTTTCTCTGTTTATTTGTCCGTTTGTCTGTCTCTTTGCCTGCCACCATGATAACTGAAAAAGTTATGAACCTATCTTTACAAAATTTTCGGGGATTGCAAGGTATGTTAACAGAATCAGATGATTAACTTTTGGTAACAATCCGTCCATCTGTTTGTTTGTCTGCCTATTTAATCATTTTTTTTCTCCGTGCCATAACTCAAAAAGTTATGGATGAATTTTCATGAAATTCACATGAGTTGTTAGATATATTACGAAGAGTAAATAGCCAAATTTTGTGATGATCTGTTTGTTCATCTGTTTGTTGCGAGGTTTAATTATGAGCTTGTTAGCACAAAAACTCACAAAGTTCTGAATGGATCTACATGAAATTCACAGGCGTTGTTAGTAATGTTAAAAAACACAGATGAATAAATTTTGGTGCAGATCGGTTGGTCCGTTTGTGTGTTTGACTTATGTTTATCATAATGTTTGTTAGCACCATAACTCACAAAGTTATGAACGGATCTTCAAGAAAATTTCAGAAACTGTTAAAAGTTACTGTCAAAAGGCCCAAATGATTAGTTTTGGTGTTGATACAAAGAAAATCATGGTTTGACAGCCAATTTGAATTTTTCGTTACCGTTGCCTTGCTTGGCAGAGGTATGCCCTCTCAGAGTGCTTTCTAGTGTTGTTATTGAATTGGCGCTTTGAGCTGTTACGTCGACCATGCATTTATTCAATAAGTTTCCATTGCTGTGCACGGAAGCAGGTGGAATACTATCAACGGTTACAATGACAGTGTAGCCAATAAAACTAAGAACCAAAAGACTAAAAGTAATTGAAAACTCTTGGTACAGTTTTTTTATATTCACGTGTTATTATGTCAATGTTCGCATGTGCTTTTCGCACTGTTGAACTTTATTCGAGCACTTACCAATTTAAATAGTGTAACAAATAAATGCTCTACTTAAATTATAATAAAAATACTACGTGTAAAGTTTCTGGGTCTATGATTTGACTTCACTCTAAATTGCAAAATTTTAATGACCCATTTTTAGTACACACTCTTTGTCAATCAAAGTGAATGTGGCCCAAGAGGTCCCGCAGCGACTTGGTCGCCTTGGGCCCCATTTAGCTACCACCAATTCGAATTGGATTTTTTTTCTCTATCTGGAGTTTTTAGTTTCTAACACTATTACATGCTTCCATACATAGTCCATGGAAGCGTACAACATCAATACAGTTTCACAGTTTCCACCTCTAATAGTTGCAAGAAATTTGTATTAAAATTGCAGACGAACGGAAGAATAATCAGTAAAATGATACAATAAGAGGTTTATCTGTGTACCATTATTAAACATACCCAGAACACAAAATGTATGATGAGAGCCCATGTATCTTTGCGGCGGAGAAATGACACTTAAAAATACGTTAGGCAATAATTTTCACGTTAGAAATTGTCTTGGAAAACCGCACGGGCCAACGTGATACAACCATTTACATTTTAGCTCCGTAGCAGCCATTTCACTGTAACATGTGCCGTGCACCATAATGTGGGCGTGTAAGTTAAGCTGTCTCGCTATGGCAGTGACAGCTTCCGTTTTGAAACCATGATGGGACCTGGAAAGCCTGGGGACACCTGGCATGGTTGATTAGGTTTTGCTTTCTTTACCCCTACTTCTACTGACAATCTTTGCTCTATTCATGCTCTTCCTTCCCGATGTGTTACTCCCATATGCAATATTCTGTACATACCACATGTTTCTTTATGTTCCCCTTTTGTAACACCGTTGTATAGTGTCTAGGAGAGTATACCTAATACTATCTAATAATAGTCGTTATAAAATCAATGATACAATACTAATCATAACTTGTCATGTACTTGGAACCCATTGATGCTCTCTGCCAGAGCTAACTTAAATTTTAGTAGTAAAACCCGTAGATTTATTTTGAGCATTCTGCACAACGGTATGCACTTAGCTGTACAAAATAAAAATTCATTTTGGACTTGATAGCAGCATTGCTCTGACTTCTATTCTTTGCCATTAGACTTGCTTTTACCGCAAATATTTCTATTGCCGATTTAGAATTTTGTTGATTTCGATAGAATGTACAGTAATTAAATTCCTTTCTTGCCAGTAACGTACTCGCTTTGGACATTAGACTGTCTCCCTCGTTCCAACTGTTCATGTAAACTACCTACGATTTCTATTTCTATTCAAGATTGCTGTAGTTCTACGGCGCAAGTTACATTACTACTTTACAGATTAAATTTACAGCGAAATTGGCTGCGCATTGCATCATCGTTTCCCAATCCTCTAGTCCCGTTAGGAAAATACACAAAACTGTCTAATTTTCTTGCGTAGATAGCATCGTATGGAAGGTTTCTGCGCTCCTCATTCGTGTCTATCAAGAGGCTCTTGGTTCTTGTTTTTGTGCCCGTGTTCCAATGAAGCATTTCGGGCTTCAGTGGGCGACCTTTGCAGCCGCTGCCTGCCTGCCCCTCTCATTTTCTACATCACAATTATCGCATGACCAGCTCTGCCATTACACGGCGACACCACTTGAGGGGCACTGCGCCCTGCTACCTTCCGACCCTTGCGTGTCTACCGCATATCTACTCAGCTGATCTTTGTCGTCTGTGATCCTCGCTCGCCTCTGATCGTATTTTCTACCATAACGTCCCTGTGCTGTAGGTACCTTCATCTACTTCTGTTGCTCGTCGTTCTACTCTGTACTTGTTAAGCTAATCTAGTAATCTATTGCTGCTACCTTATACCTCCATTTACATTTGATTCACGTCTCTGCTAAAATGTCACAATTATTTTCTAACCTCCCGATGCTTGTTATCAATCTACCGAGTATCTGTATATTGAGTTAATGTAATCAATCCATACTGTACGTGTAGGTCTGATTACCCTCTTTGCTATGGTAGCACGAGTAACCTACCGAAGCAAATCCTTCTAACTGTCCGCTCTATAACAGCATCAGTCAATTTATGTTGCTGGTTGGTCTGACCTGCCTACGAAGTGGCTGTTTTTGCTATCATTCTGCCGCGCATTCGCGTGCCTAACTTAGCCTACTTTTCCTGTCTCTACGATATTATCATTTAGTGTACCGTAGTTTTGGTACCTCAAATAATCCCCAGGGAAATATGAAAACTTTTCGCAAACGTTTATTAGACGAGTCGTTTTTGGATTACCAACCCTTCAGCCAGCGGTAGGTTTCCATGATGCACATGATACCAATATGATAGTCTACGACTGGCTAGTTCGGAACTCAACATCAGAACTATCCCGTCAAGCTAATGTATCACTGCACCTAAATATAGTTCCTTGTCTAACTCCACCCCGTCCTGTACCTTTTCACACACTCGTTGTTTGAACAACCTGAAGTAACTACAGGTTGTTCATTAATTATCGCTACAACCTTTTTATTTATGCTTATTATTTTATTTAGTATTCCTTCTTCTCCAGACCTTCATCTTCCAGACCTTCATTCCTTCACCTTGATTCCACCATTTAGTCCATATTGGAGACAAGGTCTCAGCTTCCTTTCACAAAAATGTGGAGGTCTTGGAGGCAATACTCTTGAAGAAATAGCTAAACAAAGATTTTTTTCTTTGATTTGTATATTTATTTAATAAAAGGAGAAAAATAACATGTGACGATAAATGCTGGACATCCTGGGATGCTCAATAACTGATGCTGACTGGGTGGCCCAACACAATATGGGACTGTATTACCTGCCTGATGGAGGGCCCGACTTGATACCCTCCTCCCTCGTTGCGGTGGTTCGCATCCAATAACCACAAGCGATTATTTCGTTTCAGTTGTCGTAACAATTGACGTTCGCGTCTGTAATTGATGTCCTGCAGAGGCCTCGAAATGCCATATCCACGGCTAGTTGTTTCCTTCGGGCTCGATCCGCTCTATGGCATTTGAAACCCCGTCGCTGTAATTCGTGACTGGGATTCTACCTTTTTTTTTTCTTTTTTTACTTTCAAAGGAACTATAATTGCCGCAATTTCTATATTCGCCCAAAGCGTACCTGTTGTTATCGTTATAAATTTTGTATGGTTTAGCTTAAAACTGAGGTCTAGATATTTTAATGCATTCGCATGTAGTCGAAGTGTGAATAGCTTAATGGTTTGCTACTCGCCTAAGAATGGGCTATAATTATTTCATAGCATTTATTTTCATTTCATTCGCTTCACATTTAAGCAACGACTATGTCAATGGAGTGTAAAAATATTGTGATAGATTTTGTTTTCGTATGCTTGCATCCTTATTGTTTTGCAGTTCAACCCTTGTTTCGAGGTATTTGTTGTCTGAATTTAAATTTAGTGACTAATATTTGCTACGTATATGATGGTGGATACTTCGTAGATATTATTTCCCGTTAACTGCTCTATTTCCCCGACACTTCATTTCCACAATCTACGGTATTGTTACTGGCTATAAAATATGTAATTTATCGATACTTCCTTTAAATATCTATATGTTATGTGATAGAAAATTCATTACTTTTTGCACTTTTCCTAGCATATATTATTATTGCCTTCTCTGACAATTTTTAACTTATTGCACTTCTTTACACACCTTTCCGTTGCCTATTACGAAAACTAATAATTTCTCGCACCTACTGTATGTACACATCAAATTTACAATTTCTGGCGCTTCTTTTACACATTTTTGTTGCCTGTTATGAAAATTAATAATTTCTTAGCCCATGTCGGCCAGTTTACCGCTATTTCCCGCCAGTAAAGCCCATAATTTCTCAACAGTTCACTTACATGTCTTGAATGTCCTTCGCTCTGAAATACGCAATTTCTTTACTCTTATTTACATTTGCTTGACTATCCACTAGGAAATTTCATCATTTCATTTTTACAACCGTTACATTTCGCGGTGTTTACCCCAACACCGCAGCATTTAGGTAACGTAATCTGTCATCTTTGTGATCGTTTCAAGGCCTGCGCTTTGGTCTACCATGGCATTAGGGCTTGTCAGAGACCCTCTTGGAAGGGCGACCAATTAGACCTAACCCCCTGTTTCGTCCAGAGCAAAGAGCAAAGGTGTTGGGAATACAACATAACTGGGGTGCAAATATTTTTGTGGTATTATCTCGCAAATTAAATACGTGTTTTAATCATTGTAAAGGAACAGTGCGTGTACTGAAACTTAGTAAGAAATCCAACACTCGCTTTACGATGCTCTGTATGAAGTACTACGCGCTCGTTAACTTTTGTAAAACATCTTTTATAATTTTTTGCATGCGATAATATGATTACTAAATCACGTATCGAAAGCAAACAACCGATGGACCCTTTTCTGACTCCCATTCATCATGATACCTTCCCTATTATCAAGAACTTTTTCACGTTTTTTTATGGTATCGTACAATTTCCTGTTCTTGTTCCAACATAGTTTGTTGGTGATAATATTGCTATCGGATGTACACTGAAATACTTGAAAGTCCTCTCCTCCCATATGGGCCGGATGACAATTTGATAAAAACCTCCATTAAATCTTTTCCAGTTACCATAGCAATGTGAAACAATAAATAAATTGTTGTTGAAGATGCAAGAAATACATCTATTGGAAGATTCACTCGTTCATAAGCACTGGCCAGTGGCGAATTTCAAAATTATTTTTACCCAACTTTAGGTCATTCTGATGCCCTAAGATTCAACTATCGTCGTCTCCAGTGGATATCTAAGAGTTTGTCTTTCTTGCTGGTAAACACGATAAACTTATTTATTTTTTCATTATCAAGAACAGTTTACTTTTTGTTTGAGGTCGCTGTGTTGACTGGGAAAGATTTCGCAGAAGCTTGGTCAATATGCTATTTGGCCCACTTGTTAATTTGAGTGACCTGTCCTGTTTCCCGCCGCCTGCAAAACAACATATGTCGTTCACTTTATTTCTGTAGCAAAAGCCCTTGTTTCTTACGATGGCAGCTGCATGCTGTTGTTCAGGAGGAGTCTGAAAGCAGAGGCGAAGGTACTGCTGTATTGCTGATAATTTATACGCTTAACCCTCGAAGTTTTATCTAGGGTAAATATTAGTAGAAATTGTGCAATTGATAGAGCCCAAGGCACATTTCACGCCTTATAATGAAAACTTTTGGAGAGGAAATACTGTAGTTGCATATGGCTTGGCAGGCTATGCGGAAGCTACAGCAGTCGCCAGCTGTTACGAATAATCTGTAAACATTAAAATATGTTCGACAAAGCAACAAATGTGGCGCTATAGGCGGGCTGTGCGGGAGCTCTGTAACTGGAGCTCTTGCCTATCCTCGAGAGCCAAGCATTAAAATAGTTTTGAATTAAATATGTTAACAGCTAAAAAGGACTGAAGCAACGAAATGTTAGTATAGGCACAAATGGTTTGACAGGGTGTGCTGAGCCCTCATGGGTTTATTGTGGCGGGCCTTTTCCCTGCCACAATATATTTGGGCCTCACAACCCCAAGCGGCCCTATAGTGCCTTCTCCGCAGGGGTTGTTGCAGCTGGCCGCAGTTCTTGCTGACGAGGTGACTTTTGTAAAGTTGGTAGGCTCTCAATATTTCCCCTTTCTGTTTCGGGAGGTGGGCCGCTGATCGAGGTGGCCGATCTATTTCCACTAGACTTCCAACCTGTTGTTTTTCGTTTCCTTCCCCTGCGTGGCGTAGCTGAGCGAAAGCGTTCAGCCGTGCCCGGGGGTTGGAGATGCACAACTTGGGCCTTTTTTCATGTCAGTAGCGCACTGACCATCTGAGACCTACCGGCAGAAAAGTCGAGACAAAATCACTAATATTTTATAATGAGACATACCTCGCGTCCTAGTGGCGCACGAGTCTCTGTTAAACTACAGGAATATTTTGGCGCGATATAGACATTGTTTTCCTGATACGCTAGTAAAATTTTGTACTACTACTACTGGGTGTGCTGACGACATAGTAGAGGATTCCTGGCACCATTACTAGATTTGCTATACAGACGATGTCTAAACATTGAAATAGTTGAAAAAAAAAACTTATCCAAACACTGAAATGGGTGTAAATTATATGCTTAATCATTAAATCAGGTTTAACACTGCTATGCGACCATTAAAGCAGGATTCATACAGATACGTTAAAATCTGAATTAGTTTGAGTTGTGCAAACATTAAGGTAGGCTGGTGACAGCTGCAAATGGTGTGGAGGCTGTTGGGTGCCAAAGCAGAAGCACCTGCTGCTGTAAGCAATAGACACTAAACTAGGCTTGAACCATGACATTGCATGTACATATACTCGTACATATATATCAAGCTTTGGAAAAGCTAAACACAGTTGGACAGGCTGTGCGGCAGACCTATAGCAGGGCTAGCAGCTGCTACAGACAACTCATAAAAAACAACCTGACCATGCAGCAACCTGTTCCTCGCCGCTGCCGGTGCTCCCGTTGCTGCCCCTCTCGGTCCCAGCCGCCCCATTGACGGCTCCTGCAGCAGAAGCAACTTTTTCTTACCCTCAATGAATGGCTGGTGAACGCGCGCACTGGCCAGCCAAATTACATCGAATCTCTGCTCTGCCGTACACGCATCATTAAACCCAAAGTGGAAGATTTTGGGCCGCTTGTGAACATGCCGCGTTAGTTACTCCACTGCCGTTATTAACGTTAGGTTTTGTAAACAGGTAAAGGTGATGATTTTTTTGGTGCGGGGAGAGGGATGCCTTCGAATAGCTGTAGCTGTTGTTATTGCAGTTAGCCTATGTATTGGTAATAATTATTGACATACAACCCAGAATATCGGGACGTGATTTAGCAGAAAAGATACCCTTACTCTAAACACAGAGTAGATTTGTCATACACATATGATGATTTTTATCATGTTATCAAGCATTTGTACAACATGAATAACGTTTTGCCTTAATAAGATAAAAGGCAATTCGAGCCTCAGTATAATACCCAAAATAATAAATGAGAAAGAAACAAGTTACCAGTCCATCGTGAGATGCAACCTGACTATGAAGTCGCAAAAAATAAGTTCTCTCTTTCTTTTACATTGGGGAAATTTTGTGAAGAGGAAATAGAGCAAAATCCCAAATGAAATAGGAAATAGGAAGATGCGTTCGCTCGCATTTTTTGCGAGTAGTAACCAGCAGATGGGTAATGATGTGCTCTCGTAAAATCGACCGTGCTGACATTTGTTTCTTCTATATTCTGAAGCAACATTGATGTGCCCCTCTTTAGCGGATCCTCTACAGCTTTTAAACTATATTCTTTTTTTTAGCTTTCAGTTTGACGTTCCGCCTTCACTAGCACATAATCCTAATGATTTTATTGGAATTAGCTGTTGAAAAGCCAACCTACAGTTAGCAACAGATTTAAATTAGCCCGATCATGGGTATAGTTTCTAGCGTCATCAACTGAAGAATGAGCAGAAATCATCTTTCAGCGAATATCTGTCTAAAGTAATATATTTGTCACCTGCCCATGTTCACTATAGCTGGGGTATATTCAGTACAGCTGAACTTTAGGTGTCTGGTACTTCAGGAAAGAAAGATTGTTGTATTTAGACTCTTGTTATCTGACGTACGTGATGTGAAGGATTCCCTTTTAGGGGAAATCTCTTACGCCGATGCCATCCGATACAATCGCAAGCCCCCGTTTTGAGTGGCCGCACAGCTCTTACATCGTTCATGCTGCCGGGATTCAACGGTGTTTCGGGACGACGTGTTAGCTAAACATCCAGTTACAAGTTGATCGTGTGATTGTATAGCGTGGCTGCGGCTGGCTTTAGACTCCCTCTTAACCCTTCCTTTTACAACTGTTTCTTTTTGTGATTCTCCGAACGAGGTCCAGGGGACGTTCTGCATGTCGCCCATTAACCTGCGTTTCTCCTAGAAATAACGCTATTTGATATGTACATATAACACGCTATGAGAGAAAGGGTTAACAAGCACAGCAACGTTTGCTTTAAGCAGCAGACTGGCATATGCTGCTCTTAGGGCGCAGTGCCCCCCACAGAACGGTGGAATAGATGAGTAGGAGGAGCCTGGGGTCGTCAGCCTCTCTTGCGTAATCCTTTAATCCTCATGTTGGATACCCTCACTTACGGCGCACCATTGCGTGACGAACCACGGCCACCTTGACCGGTGGCGAACTCGGTCTGTTTATATTCATATCATGCATTGCGTGACGAATTTATAGCCACTTTACCCTGTGACAAACTCGGTGCGTTCGTTAATATCAGGTTCATATGATGCATTGCGTGGCGAGTTGTTGCCTCTTTACCCTGTAGCACACTCGGCGTATTCGTAACCTTACTGTGTTGCTGTCATGCATTGTATGACAAATTGTAGGCGCTGTACCATTTTAACTATACATATGCTCTTATACCCAACACACCGTCAAGTTTTATATCATACACAGACTAGATAAATCATGACCCTCATCTATAAGCTCTATAAGCACATCTGCCCGTTAGCCAATTACAACTTTCTGTACGAAAAACACAAATGCTTGAGAAGTTGCCCATCGGGGCTCTTTCTTGTATAGTGCGTCTCTGATTGCATTTCTCATTCACATAACTTGAGGGATTTTTAAAAAAGGTACTTTACTTCATAACTGTCAACTTGCATTGTATGTTTTTTTCCTAACAAAAAATTACATCGGATCGCTAGTCACAATGCACTTGAATTTTGTCCAGAGTTTCGTTTATCCTCTCATATCAGCTTATATGTAAATTGTATAGCTGCTTAAAAATACATTGTATGTATCGCTCTTGCCATTATTTATATTGAAATAATTCATATCTCTAAGGCAAAAACTCTATTAAACAGTCATCTTTTTTCGCGTTCAATCGTCTTACTTGTAGTAAGTTCCCCCTGTGGACACTGTGCTCAGTTGTAAATTTCTGCCAGCTGAGATTGGTATTAAGATTGTAGCACTTCACTGGGCTGTGCCCTTAGTACGGCGAGCACTACACCCAGATGAAAAGAAATAAATGTATTTTCTTTCTTTCATTGATTGTTGGTTGTATCGTACTCTGTGTGATTAATCTTGTTTAATTCCAATTGGACTAATGAGTTTATTCAGTTGCTGTATAACCCTGCAGATCCATAAAGAAATGATTGTTGCAATCAGTTAAGAAACAATTATTCAAATCCATAGGGAACAAGTTAGTCAAATTCTTAATAAAATATAATTTAAATCCATGCAGCAGCTCATTAACAGCTCCTTTAATCCGTGAAGAAATATTTATTCATATTCATAAATAAGTCATCAAATCATAAAGAAATAAGTGTTCAAATTGGCGAAGTAACACTCAACACAGTATAAGATTGATTATTAAAATCTACTAGGATAATTATTTAAATTGATTAAAGAATCTACGCCATTTTCAGGAAGTGCTATTTAGACATCAATAATTCAAAATACTGCTTCCTAAAGCAAATTTTCTTTAACAGTTTTTTGATAATTTTTTACTTGAATTATACCATGTGTTTTCAGAATTTTCTATTTCTGTCTTTTTCATTGTCTTGTTGACTTGAATTTTCTGTTTTCAAAATTTTCTGTTTCTGTATCACATCTTATTTAACCACAGAACTGAGAAGGCGTTTTACAACTCCTTGTTTGCTATAAATTTTGTTCTTCTGTATGTAGTTACTGCTAACTTGACTGGGGCGCGTTGGATTCGTCCCTTCGGGTCGATATAATGTACTGCTTCTTGCAGTGTTGCCATATCCGGAACTTCGGTCCTCAGCGTTGCATACGAATGACGAAAACCCAGTTCTGCCCTCCAAATATTGAATTTCTGCCATCTCAAAAATACTCTTGTTTGAAATTAACACCTGGAGCTCTGTTCAAAGTAGTGAATTGAACGCTCAGGACCGAAGTTCCGAACAGTGTAACTCTACTCTGTCTCTAGCAAATTGTTGAATCGAACTCGTCCTCAGAATTCACTCGCAGTAACTTGATTACTGTCTGCTGCAGCGGAGCGCAAGCGGGGCTGTATTGGCGACAGGATCGTGTGTGTCCGAGCTCCGCTCCTCGTGGCAATGTTTCGTTGAGAGCTGAGCACTCATTGCATATTAAAATGCTGTCGTGTGAAGTGTGCCATGCTGTGGGCTATGAGGTTTCGCAAGAATGTCTGTTGTGTTAACAGACGCGAATTGATTTTGTTTGCATGATGTAGATTATTGTCTGACTATTAAGCTTCACTTGCGCAGAATTAAACCTCTCTTTTATCACTGATCGTATTTGTATACGGCGAACAATTTTTCTCTACAGATGTCCTGTTTGAATTTTAACTGGTGGCGAGTTTCTTCTCGGTTGATGTACTCTCCGTTTCTAAATCCGACCGTGCTGAGTGTGTGCTCAGTGCTGCTTCTTCTCGTTTGTTGACGTGTTTCGATCTAGGATTTTCCGTGGTCTGTAGAGTCCCCTCGCCTGTGACACTAGTGTAAGCGCCTCGTCATGACGAATGAACTGCTTTGGTCACGTCACGCTAGGCCCCGTGTGGCCAGCCTCTCCACTTCCTTGTATCATTAGCCACTCAGCATTCCTCTGCTTTTGTGCTTGCTGTCTCTGCCTTTACCCGTCGAATCATCTGTACCAGCGGTGTCCAGAGTGGTGCAGGTACTGAGGCATCGTCTCTCTGGGGATCGCTGAACTGGCTCAACCCTTATCGAGCAGGCAACCATAAATAATTACTTCCATAATGCTATTCCTACGGGTAGTTTTTCAGGCACCCAGTAAAGTGGTTAGATGAGGTGGCAAGGAGATGACGGAATACCTTACCTGAGGTGATTTTTTAGCGAGATCCAGGTGGTGTTAAGGACGCTACCCGCACTATGAAAAGTAGTCTTGGTTGAACTCCGTGGTCGACTATCGGAAATTTCAGCAGCGAGGTAATCGCTTAGTAGCTGGAAAATAGCATCAAATAAATGTTGAAACATAAAATACCTCATGTGCACAAGCGCGTATTGCGAATGACCGCCATGGAAACCCGCCTAATGCCAAGGATTGTCAGTGTCACATCAGTTGAGGAGCACCGTCTTCGTGAAAGTTATTACACCTACTCTTGCATGTTATCTTTGTACTGCCTATGCATACTCACATCTTTACCTCATACTGAGACGTCTCTAGTCTGATCAAGAAAATCAAGTGAAATAAGATCTCAGGGTGTTTACATTATAACATATTACCCTTTACCGTCGTAATACATTCAGCTCAGGTATACTATAGCGCTATAGAGTGACATCAACACAAGAAAGGAAACCATGGTTTCCTACCTTCCAAATAAACCACCAAGATACGCTTAGAAATTGACATTTTCTGTTGCACTGTACCATACTGACTACAGGACGAGTAAGAGCATTATTAAAAACCGGGCAATAACTTCCATGCAATCTATTACCTAGACAACACCAAACTACAGCTACCCATCGGGCTCCTCTTTAGCAACAATAACAATGGAAAAGCCAATAATCATGCTCCAAATTAACACCAATATCAACATGGGCGCCCAAATAGGCGCCCGTCGAGCTACTCTCTAGTAACAACAATAACAATGGAAAAGCCAATAATCATGCTCCAAATTAACACCAATATCAACACGGACGCCCAAATAGGCGCCCGTCGAGTTACTCTCCAGCAACAACAACAATGGAAGAGCCAGAGGCCTCACTGCCCACTGCCAGAAAAGGACCTGTACCGGCCTGCAGAGTGTGTGCTCCAGACACCACAGAAGGCCAGCAAAAAATCCCCCAGAGAGACGTTGCATCACATCGCGTCTCCTGGGCCGCAGCTGCTGCCGTACTTCTGAACTTCTGTATCCTACTCTGCTCTGCTCTCTCTTTCATTGCCCACTGTACAGCGCAACATACCACTTCGGGGAGCTGAAAAGTTCCTGGATTTGTTTTCCTGACTGCCAGTATTGTTGAAATAATATAGGAGAAGTAGTGGACAGTTTTTGGTCTTTTTTTCCTTTTGACAAGTAAATTTGTAAATTATGCCAAGGAGCTGAGAGAAGTCTCTGATTTTGTTTTCCTGACTGCCAGAAATGTTATAAATATACGAATTGGGCTGAAACGTTTGTGGTTANGTGGACAGTTTTTGGTCTTTTTTTCCTTTTGACAAGTAAATTTGTAAATTATGCCAAGGAGCTGAGAGAAGTCTCTGATTTTGTTTTCCTGACTGCCAGAAATGTTATAAATATACGAATTGGGCTGAAACGTTTGTGGTTATTGGGCTACTATGCACGCACTGTAAGACCACAGAGCTCCTTGTGATGTTACTTGATAAGCGCAGGTAAAAGAAAGAAAACTCATTAATTTTTTCTTATCTTGATGCAGTGCCCAACATAGCAAGGTATCATGGGCTCAAGATTCAGATAGGATGCGAGTAATTTAGTTTATTTCATGGTTGAAAGTCATGTTTGTTAAGCATTATTCTCATTGCCGTAAGTAAAAATCTGAGGGCAGTACCCGTGCATGGGAGCGGAATAAAATAAGGTGCCACCATGTGAATGCTCCCAATCTACGAAAGCGTAGGACGGTTGCTTAGCAAAACATGCGCGTAACGACTTGAAGCTCGTTTGAAGGGGCCGAAGCCAGCCAACCTGTTTGAAGGGCTGGACCAGTCAAGCCTTTCGGCTTAAGTTTGCCGCCCAGTCGATGCCAGCCATCGCCGTGCCTCATTTTTGGAGCTATCGTATCGCTGATCCGCTGCGTTGTTGGTAAGCGGAATGCTTATCGTTTAATGCTGCGTTTATGAACGTGTATGAAATAACTATTGCGGGTTCTGTATTAGTGATAATTAATAGTTGGTAGTACACAGTCATGAGCATTAAACAGGCTCGTTTGAACGTGTTGGTATGATATACTCAAGATTTACGCATATCCATGTCTAAACTTGATCATTCTTCTTGACATAATAATTCTGCATATTTTCCGAAAACCTACGACCCATTTTTATTCAAATCAATGCTACTCTGAAATTTTGATGCCGAAATTTAATAAAGCTAGCCTATGTCTAAGCCATGTTACGTATATTTGATAAGTAAAGTGGAAAACTAAGTCCCAGTGAGAGAACTAACCGAAGATGAGTCTGATGGGTGCTGTGATTTCATATGGAGCACGTTTGGTAGACTCTACCATCCTTTATTGTTTACAAAGTATAAAAGAATTCTTAAATTTGAAAAAAACTCTTCAGACTAGTCGTTTACTGCGTTATGAGTCGTTACCAATTGCTTCTTTTAGCTATACTGCGTAGCTTCTCATAAGTGACTTGGAGGTGCTATCGTCGTTTGCGACGATTTGTGAGCGTGTTTGTGTACGCAGATCGAGTGCATGTGAGCGGCGTTCAAATCGATGCTCCGCGCTGCTCGCTGTATCGCTGATTAAGTTAAGTTAGGTAAGGTTAGGTTAGGCTAGGTTAGGTTAGCTTAGGTAGCGCGCAGGAAAGCTTACTTGAACGCAAAATCGTCGTGAACGACGATAGTGCGACCTGGAGCCACGTTATGGCGTACTGACAGCGTGCAGTGCATGCAGGGTGCACACTGTGCTGTACCCGTGGGCAGGTCAGTGTGCCAGTGTGACCCTGACGGAGCCACAGTCTGCCGACCCTGTGCTCCATGTAAGCCTTTTGTAAGCCTCCGTCTGTCCTATCTCTTGAGACGCTCGCTCTTGACCGCCCGCTTGTTCCATCTTGTTTGACTGTTATCGAATTTTCTGTGGTGTCTTTCTTCTCTTTTTGTCATAGTATTGACCGCGGAGTGCGTCTTTTCTGCTCTAATTTTACAGTTTATTTCCTGCCTATCAAATGGCGTATCTCGCCAACTCGCCCTCTTGGCTATCTGCTATGTTGCACTGCAATACGCGTCGTTCTCTCCTGTTCTTTCCTGCACGTCTGGTAGCTACGTACGTGTTCCATTTCTCCGCACTGATGCTACTTTTTCCATTACTACTTATAAAACAAACTGGAGTTTTTCTTTCTCTGTTCTATCTAGTATCGGCGAACTTCTCTGTCTCTTCATCTCATCCATCCTATCATTTATTCCCATCTTTCTTTTGTTATATTCCATTCATTTGTTCATGTCATAGTTAGCCACCTTCATTCTGCGTCTGCCAGCGCTTTCGCTCTCGGTTACATTGCATTTCAATATTACCCTAACCACCTCTAGATACGTATCGTGTTGACGTAATTTTTGTACAGTCGGTTCACTGACCCGAGTTAAAGGTCAACCTTACCATATATACGGTATCTCTAATTTCCATGTCTATATTTAATGAGGAGCAGCGCGTTTCCCTGTTCTTTCTTCGGGTGAACTCAGACTGTATGTTCCTTATACCTTTTTTGAGTTAGTACTTGTATGAATAATAATAACCGTCAGAGAGTGTTTTCTGAGGATAATTAGGACAAGAACCATTCCCGCAAGCGTGAGTGTCAGCCAGCATGTGCTGCACGCTATTTCACTTCTGCCACGCCCGCTGTCCCAACCGTGGAGCGTTTAGCAGTGTAAAGAATAGTACTCGTGTTGGTTTGTGTTCTTCCATCAGTGGCCTGCGCCTTCATTATAAATGACGGCAAAAACTAATTTCGAAACTCTCATTCCCTTCACTCTTCTTTACAATTTTGTCCTGAAACGACGCATCTTTCCATTTTTCTTCATTAATGTTCATCCCCACGGAGCTCAAGCGAAACTCAACTTTGCTTTGAGAAAAAGGGAAAATTCAAAGTCTATGCTACCGCTGACAGGTACTCCAGATGTGTTCAACGCTTAGATTAAAAACATATGGCGAAGCAACTGCTCTTGCTGTTGAGCAAACAATTTTTCTCTTTCACATCGGGACGGAGAGACGAAGCAAGTAGAAACTGTGTATTATTATGCAATAGGATTGCTTTGTCAGTATGTGCCTCTCCAGGACAAGAAAAAATAAAATACATTTATTCTCATCTGGATACTGTACCCAACATATTGAGGCTCCAGCGCGTAGAGGCATTCTGTCTTATGGCTAACACGGGGAGAAAATTGGCAGGCAGACTGCAGATTTTGGCTCGAAGTTAGTAAAAACCTTGCCTGCAGTTTTGTACTACCATCCAACACGGGTTCAATATTAATTATTTTATTCTGGCAAAAAATATTACAGGTTACGTATGCAACCGCAGGCCTGTGGCCCTGAGAATCCTTCGTCACCGCGCCACAGTCTCACGGCGTTCGGTTCGCACCTCCTCCATCGCACCATTAAAACGCTTTCCCTCCTCATTAATTGTGGCTTCGCCGTCAGTTGCCTGCGTGACATCAGGGTCGTTATCCGTGGAACCTGCTTGCAATTTATCTTATCTCTTGCTCTTTATATTATCTAGGACCCCACGCCGAGTGCGCTCAAGAACAATTTTGCACTCGGTATCCATGATACCATGCTACTCGTATACTCTCATAGCAGTTCTTCAGCGATATCAGCACATGCAAGTAAACACACACTGACTTTTTTCAGTATTCTTGCGAGAAAATTAGCAACGACGATGACGTCACAATAGATTGCCTGCATTAAATAGCATGTTTGCATTCATGAGACCAGTGCTAGTTAGATATTTCCAGCCTTTAGAAAAGACAATGATGACGTCACCATGGTTTCGAACGGTTAATTTGCAGTGCAATTAGAAGTTGTATTGCTTTGTCTGGAATTAGCTTCAAAAAGTTTCTGTCTAGTTCTAAAGATCTCTGCAGCCACTACGTGGTGAACTCATCGCCATATCGGGAGCCTGACTGACAGACATCCCTCTTATTTGGAAGCTAGTGTGCCCCCGTCAAAAATGATGACGATACAAATTGCATACATTCTTCTTATTCACGTCAGTGATAAGGGTTCTGCTGCATAGAGGCAACAGTGTTGCCGCCTGTTTGTTCCTTTGTATCAAAATATCGGAACACCAGAGTAGTGCAATCAATTTTATCTTGCTAACGGAACGTTTGGTGAAACTAGAAATCAATCTACGAATGGCCCAGCAAATTCTGTCTGTATATAAATGCCCGTTCTGAGCCGTGACCAAGGTACTATCAGACTTGTTTTATGTCCAGTACTTCAAGCGTAACTAAAAATATACAAAAAGAAATATCCGTTAAAAAACAGCGGTCTTTACTAGGCTCGCTGTAGACGATAGGCTTTCGTTCTTCGTTTGCAGTTCACAGCATTCGAATGTGTTGCTGCATCTGCTCAAACAACAGTAATGCGCACTGCTTTCTATAGGTGCCTATTCACACAAAGTTGAAGAAATATAAGATATTGCATGCTAGTGACACTTGCTAAATCAGCTGATATATGACGGCTGATATCTTAACATAGCCTTTGGCATACACACAGTTGTATTTGCTTAGATGCAGCAAAATATTCGAAGGCAGTGAATTGAAAACGTAGGACTAGAGATTAACGTGTGCAGCGGACTTTACAGTGTTTGACAGATTCTAAGCATCCCAACAAAGTCCGTGGCATAAGACCATCACCCGCGGGGGGGGGGGGCAAATTCAATCAGCGAAGTCAATTTTGATGGCCAGCTAATCCTATAGTTTCTCATATGGATGCTGCGTCCAACAAGGTTAGGGCACAGCGCCCTATCAAAATCTCTTAACCCCTTCACTACGGTGACGATACTGTTGTCGTCATGACGACCGCACCGCCGCTCTCCGATGACGATACCCCTATCGTCACGGTTTATTTATTTCTTCTCAGCATATTCTCTATGCCGGAGCACACTGCTATACTCACAGATAGAGCATAAATATAATTAGAATACTTAATATCGGATAGCGCACCGTATGGCGAAACCGCGCGGTCGTGCGGAAGGGGTTAATAATAATATAAAAATATGAAGCATCTCGTGGCGTAAGACAATCTGCCGCCGTGGAGGTAAATTCAATGCCGTCATTTTTGATGGCTCGCAATGTCCTGTTTTTAGCATGAGTCACATCTAGGTCAACCCACCAAACTCCCTACAAAAAAATTATGAACATTGCTTAACTCCTTCGACCACTTATTGGGTGGACAGATAAATATATATATATATATATATGTATAATATATATATAAACTTAAATCTTCAACGAAAGCAGTATCACCTCTCTCAATTCATTTGCGGGTGATAATAATCATTCAAATAAGCTATTGAATAATTTAAAATAAAAAAAAATCAGTTCGATATAACTTTCTATCAATGTGTGAAAGTTGTCTAATTAATAGTAGAGACTCGAGTTGTAATAACATAGGAATTGTCGATTGACGTGGGCACTACTTGTTATTGAAGAGAAGACGTGGGAGCTGCTTTTATCGTAATAATTGGCTATCCACCTTTTTACGCGAAAGATGATTGCAATATCACCTTGTGCGCAAATAAATTGCCTTAGCGTTACACTGCTTATACACCAATCCATTTTCATTCACGCATGTAAGAGCATTTCTTGGAATGCGTCTCGTCGGATATATTATTTAACTTTGCTCTAACCTTGCTTTGTTTCTACCGATCTAGAACAACTCTTGCTATTTATAATACAAGAAGCAATGAAATGAAACAGTAATCGCAAAGAATTTATATTCAATCCTATCTTTCTCCTCACAACCTGCAGGTCTTACGTCCATAAGTACGATGTAAATGAAATTATCTTTTTCTACGCTCCTGGATCTTTACTTTGGGCGAGTTGAAGTCCCTGCTGATGACGTATCAAATGTCCTTTGGCTTAAAAGAAATCGAAACCTATTGGTTTTGTCTGCTCTCTTGGAATGGACGTGTTGGAGCTCTCGATCGGTGTTCCTGTGCGTCATCTCGCCCAATGTAAACATAAAGTCTTCAGATTTTGCTCGCAGGAGCAGAGTTTCTGCTCCTCGGGTAACATTATCTCAGGGAAGGTGAGATATTCATTATCACCCCCACATGATAATTCACGTTTTCTGTTTAGTTTGATACTTCACGTGTTACACACTGTTGAAAACAGGCGACAATTAAGCCGGGTCAGAGTCGGTGGTAAAACTAATGAAGCCCTAAAGTGAAGGCCCCTCTTGCTTCGCCAAATTCAAAGTTTAAGCTCTGAAGATATCAGAAGTACCTCTTAGCAGTAGTAGGGATACTGATTTTCACTGTCATCCCACATCAAAGCTTTAGCTATTTGCTGTTAGCTCGTCATGCATAGTTTCAGTAGAAAATCAAATAAAGACAAAAGTGAGATACGCTACACAGCGGAGTCACGACAGGGGAAAAGAAATAGAGGGCAACTTCAAAGTAATATTTTATATTGCAGTTTCATGACAGCGCAGGCTGCTACAGTAGGTACGTCAGGTGCAAGAAGAACCCCGTTCTTCGTACCATAAACCTGACAGATGCCGCATGATGTGCATATGACCCACGGAACCGACTTGCTTGCTTGTCTGCCTGGGTGCTTTCATGTCTGCTAACTTTCGCAGCCTGCCTATCTGCCTGCCTATGCGCCTTCCTACCAGTCTGCCTGCCTATTTGCCATCCTTCCTCTTTGCCTGCCTATTTGCCATCCTTCCTCTCTGCCTGTCTATTTGCCATCCTTCCTGTCTGCCAGCCTGCCTGTCCGTTTACCTATGCGCCATCTTTCGTGTCTGCCTCCAGCAGCCCCAGTGCAGGGGTCACCTGTGGCGGGGCACCGCGTTATTGTAATGACGAGGTCGCCTGCCCCAAGGCCTCCTGCAGCAGCTGCTGCTGTCGCCTGCCTCTTCTGCAGTGGGTGCGGCTCCTGCTGGGGACGGTAGGGAGGCAAATGCCTGGTGGGTGCGGCCCCTGCTGGGGATGATGAGGAAACAGGTGTCTGGTGGGTGCGTTGCCATCGGTAAGGATGCATTTCTCCAACGAATGCGGATGAAATTCTCCATCATTTTTACTCCATTCACCAAACTAACGCACAGAGCCGTGCCGCGGTGCGGTTATACCGGCCATTGTTGGCAACAAGAGCGACGGACTAGCGTCCATCCGAGCAGCCTGTCGTGATACAGCCATCACTGGCAGCTCTATACTCGCCCTGAACCAATAACACGCTTCATCAGCTGACCCTCACACTTGATTGATACTCCGTGATGATGGCGATCATGTCTTGATGGTGAGAGCTGCGGTGTATCAGCCAACTCTTTCGCACACGCTGGTGGACAGTAAGCGATACAGCTGGTCCAAATGTTCTGGCACAGTTTTTGTGATAAAATTTTTTTGCATACTTATAGATGCATTTTTTCAGACTTGGGTGCGTTCGATTGGGAGGTGAAATTAAGCCATTTCAGGCTTGACTTATCCAAATCTTCAGACAGGTGCTCTGGCTTCGACTTGTTGGTTGTCGTTTCAGGCTTTCGCTCTTAATCGGTTACATGTTAGACTTCAATATGCTTGGTCTTTCTCCATAAAATGGAGATTTCAGTCGACTAAACACAAACGGGCTTTTTCTACCACCTACAATAGGTTCAAAGTGATGAAGCTAAAGCTCCTTTCTGTATTTCCAGACAAGTCAAATGGGTTTGGATTAGATCGACTTAAACAACCCAGTCGAGCATTCTCCTCTTAGTTGGCATTGACAGTTTAATTAAACACAAACTTACTTCATATAGAAGCAGTAGAGTCTAACCAACGTACATACATTCATGCAATACTCTATGGCGCAGCTGTGATTTTTCTGTGAACTATTTCAGTAATCTACATAAATTTCTCTCACCCCTTCAGACGGATACATATCAATGATAACGACAGTAACGTCGGAACCTTATAAACTCGTCATCAGCGCCGAAGAACTGGAATTCACATAGACCGAAGGAGACACTTTTGTGTTTTTCTATTCCCTTTCTCATGTTACGGCTCATTTCTCTGGTCCTTTCAGATCACTTAATACACCATGACATAATTTAGTTCAATACATAAAGACAGAATAGTTGCTACATACAAGTAAGTAATATTTGGATACGCCGTAATGAGCTGCCTGACCAAGTTCTTTTGTGGACGTTTTCTAAGAAAACACCGTAAATTTACCTTATATCTGTAAACACAAATATAGATACCTAATATCAATTCGGAGGAAACCTGTTGATTTGACTGAAGTCGAAGAGTTTTTTCCTACCTCTATATTGCAAATATTGCAATTGGGACTGCAGCACCACGTAAGACTTGGCTCGCACTGCTTTGTGAGGAATAAAATAAAAAACTTATGTTTTTCTTTTCGCAGTTATCGAACCGTGAAGATTTCACATTTGTTTGCCTATTTTATAAGACTAGCTTTTCACAAATGTCATCCTCAGGACGATGTGAATACGTAACTCCATTGTTCTCACGCGAATAGGTTGAAGCAGTTCGTACCCTATCTCTGATTGTTATTTTTGAATAATCCTCGCGTATGCTGAAAGGCCTAATTGGTATTCTCTTCAGGTGGTCGTGAAGTTGTGTGTCCTTTAAATGGAAATGCATGCAAACATTTGTAAATACTTCTTTTTAGACTCTTTCAAAGTTATTAATAATATGCAAATCATTCAATTTGCACGTTAAATGCTTTTTGAAAGCTCGGAGGCGTAATAGTTACTTTATCCGTGGGTAGCATGTGGGTTTTTCTAGGTAAGTTCAGTAGAAATTTTCCATAACCCAATATTATTATTACTGCGTCTTTGCGTAGCTAGTACGCTGCGTAGGAGCCCTGAGTGCTTTACGTCCGTATTACTACTGGTCAAGGCACTCACATATCACGAGTCTCAGGGCCCCAACGTGGTGAAGGCCACAAAACGAAACACGTTTGTATTGAGAACTCTTGTAGAACAACAATCGTGATCTGACCCGCGCTCGGCGCCATGACAAGCTCTGCTGCTTTATACCCTGCATGATGCTATCTACGATAGCTAACAAATTAGTGCTATTGCCTTCCATTCTTCGCTGTCGTACCCTGCAACTGGTGGGTCATGAGGCCAGATGACCCTGTTTCACTGTCAGATTGGTAGTAATACTGGTAGCGTAGGTTAGGTAGCTGAAGTGGTTGTCTGCAATCTTGGTGGTCAGCGTTTGGTTGCTGAAGACTGTGTACAAACTGAATGGTCAATGTTCGGCAGCTGAAGTGTGTCTACAGACTTGATGGTCATCGTTCAATTTGTAAAGTGTGTGTCTGCAAAACTTGACGGTTAATGCTCGGTTGCAGAAGTGTATGTCTATAAACTTCGTATTACCAATGATAGTCAACGTGCGGTGTCTGAAAATTGAGTCTGAAAGATCAGTGCCATTATTTTTAAACATTATTGACCATTTTGTATGCTCAGTCACAAAAGGTCCTACGTATATATATATATATTAACTGAAGAAATGCGGAAATTGCAGTGCAAGCAAGCTCTTAGACTATAATGAAAATTAATTTGTCATACTGTAATTACCATTACTCGCCTATACATAATAGTTATGCACCTCTATTTATACAATACTATAATATACGCTCCTTAGAAGGTATAATGGCTCTAAAAACCTTGAGGATTTACATCATACACCTTCAGTGCAAGTGACCTATCGATGTATGTGGTTTTGAGTGTATGCTTAAGAAAAGAATTCAAAAAGGTGGAGACGGCGGGCAGGGCTTGCAGGCCTCTCTGACTCAAGGCCCCGCGCATGGGCGGCCATTGCCCTGGACTATGCCAACTTCCAGTGAAAAGCTCATGGATAAAGTTAGACAATAATCTCATGTGTTAAAATTATACTTTTTTCGTGATATAATCTTCGTAAATTTGGTGTGCAACGGAATTGCTTCGAAACAGAAACCTCTTTGGAACGCGATGAATTACCTGTGAGTTATGTATTGACTCCATGAGAGAGACATATAAAAAAATGATTTTAGCTGTGGAAGTGAAATTTCTTTACGGATGAAAACTGCAACACTTATGAAAGTACAGTATGCTTATAGATCACATAAACGTGAAGCGAATGAAACTGTCACGCTTTAGGCTTCTGAGTTTTTACCATTTATATCTAGAAATACACCTTTCAGGTTGACTTCAAGTGCCTTTGCATCTTAAACTTCATTAGTAGTTTACACATGCTAACTCATACGTTGGGTGTAACTGCAGGTATAACCTATAATACACATGTACCTGTATAGCTGCGCCGTACAGCTTTCCTTACATAAATATCACCAATTTCCCCTGATTCGCTACATTAATATTCCACCGTTCAACTTTCATCCCATAAATATAACGAATTTCCCTGCTTCGCTGGAACGTTTACTTCAAGGTTGGGTGAAGTGCAGCGTGAGTTGTGTCAGCACAGCGAAATGTGCTAAAATGCGCCTGTTCTTTATCGTTAAAGCACCCTTGAATTGACTGGCTTGTAGGTCACTTTAGAATGAATTGCAATGTCTTCCGACAGTACCTTCTAAGCCTTGCTACATTGAATCTCCATTGTCTTGTACTTCCGCGAGTTGAAACGTTACAAAGTTAAATGCTTATTTTCCACTGTATATCGATACTCAATAGTATTTTGAATTGGCATAAGACTTGCAGCTCTGCATGCGAAGCCGCTTCAAACTGTCGCCATCTTGATATCATCATCGGACCGTCTTTCCAGCTTCAGTCATGAGTGCTTTTCAAAAGATAATTATGTGTTACATAGACCTGGTGACGCAGCCCTAAAAGTATTGTAACATGCTCTGGAGAACGGTCTTCTCTTGTTCGTAATTCATTCGCAGTTTTTGATATGCTGAAAAGTGTCAACGAGGGAATTACCATGCAAATATTTTTCTCTTTATTTTTTGTTTAGCGTTATAAAAGCAGATCCTGTGTTCTAGCGATCCTCGTTAAACTGAACAGGACGAGAGGAACATGGAAAGTATTCAAGTCTAACTTCCCGTCCTTGACGGCACCACCTCTCTGATGGACGAGCGTGGATACGGTGCAATTAAAAATGTTGACCTGCAATGGACCCATTGGCATTATTAAGAGACGCACACGTGTATACAAGTAGTGTGATCCTGTACTCATGAAAATTAGCATAGAATATATCAGTATTCGTGTGTATATGTTTTACCACGTACAATTATGATGTACACGCACGTAGACGTGGGAATCTACTATATACAGGTAGCGTAGTGCATTAATACAGGTAGTGTGATTCTACCGTAATGGAAATTTTGGCTGCCCATCAACTAAAATCGTGGCTTCCGCAGCAGCTAAACATTGTGCCAGTGTATGCACATGGTGACACCTACACTCATGTCTACCAGTAGCATGATCCAACACACGCACACATCATCACTCCTACAGCGCGTGACAGTTTTGCCACCATTACCGTGTCTAAAGACTTCACCTCGTGACCCCACCGAGGGGTGTGGTGACCCCCATCGTCTCCATTTACCTGCCACGGCC
>LQNS02277216.1:4310857-4323159 GCA_001587735.2 Parhyale hawaiensis | reverse complement strand
AGCTTTGTGCTTGTTAAGTCTGACACGCGGAGCTGCACGACCTGCTCTATCGCCTGATGTAAACCGCCACCGCTGCGAGTTTTGCAAGAAATAATTGAAATTATTGCTTAAGCGTTACTGAACTTGGCATATTCGTGTGTGCGTTGCATCGTCAGTGGGGGTATCGCAATGGTGCCAACGTTACTTGTGCTTTTTTTATTCGAGTGCATCTCTGTGTACTTTGTGTACTTTGACAACAAATATGAAAGAAGATTATTGGTGCCCGCGCAGTGCTGCACTGCACTGTGTCCGTAAACATAAAACGCACCACTCACACCAATGGCAGTCTTAATGGCATCCAAGTGGTTTTCCACAGCATGTATACTTTCGTAATTATTATTACATCAAGAATGGTAGTGTACTCTTGCCTATTTGAAACAGATGAGGTACTTTTTCTGTCAGTCAAAATCATAGTGTGTCTAGTATACCGGAGCGGACACCAGCACCTTACCTTTGTGCCGCTAGGCATGAGTATATATACAGTAGTTTTCATTCTGACTTCAGAAACTTTACAGTGTGATTTATCTAGCTTTTCAGCGCTATTGTAATGCAGCTAGTGTACCTAGTGCTGCTCTTAGAGAGACTACGTTACGGTAGGGAGATTACACTGGCGGCGTCGCAACAGAAAATTTGCATTGAAGAGCTGAGAAAGGCTCGAGTAAATTGTGGAGAGCTTCTCGTTGTTATGGGATACATGTATGTTGGTTACATGGTAGTGCTATGGGGGGGGCTGAGCAGAAGCTTGGATCATTATTGAGGGAGGTGGGCCTTGATGCCCTCCCATGACCGCCCCCCCCCCCTCCTTGGCGTCTCCACTGGGTGACCATATATAGGCGTGGCAACACTGTCCCATCGCACGATCAAATTATGAGCGGCCAATCAGCTCTCACGGTATTCAACTCAAGTATATTCCAGAAATATTCTGGATACCGACTTCATTGTATAATGGGACGACGTAGAAGCTGAACGTCCGATCATAAGCTGAGCGTGCAGATGTACCTATAGTATGACTCCGGTATAACATACGGCGATGACACACGCTAGTCAAAAGAACGAGTATCGTCATCTTTTCGTCCGATCGTTATGTTGAACTCTTGTAGACCCAACTTTGACAATTCCAAGAAATGGTGTAAAAATGTTTACCGTCAGTTCAGTTTACTCCGCAAGTGCCGTTACTTAACTTTCAGACGTATCATTATATATATATATAACTCAAAATTCTTTGCAAGTGTGCGCTATTTGTATGGGCAGGTCAACACGTTCGGGCGAAAAGATGACGATACTCGTTGTTTTGACTAGCGTGTGTCATCGCCGCCATAAGCGACAGACTTAAAGATTCAGTTTCTACCAAAATATTGATAGAGTCATTATTTACTGCAAATTTATACCAATTTCTCGCGAGTCAATCATGGCACATGTCAACACTGAAGATAACGACGCTGTTGTCATCCCGGCGTGTGTTACCTGCACCAGACTGTACAGCCGTGACCTTCCAACACTTTTCTGTCTCAGCACTTATAGCTCGCACAATGGATGCTCCCCCAACTCATGTCATGAGAAACTGGCGCCTCTTTTGTTCATATTTGCTCGCCGGAGCGTCGTTACTGCGAGTTTCTCTCCGTCCATCCTGTATGGAATTGCTGTTTAGTTTCCATGATGGTTCATTGTGCCGATCGTGTTGGGTGGAAAGCGCGCTTGTCAAGTCTTGGCAATTTTCCAGATTTTCGACTAATTTCAAGTTCCTGAAATTTATCCGAGTTTGAGGTTTGTATAAAGTTTGATGTAATACTACATCCGGTGAACCTAACAGCTTTAAAATTTTAAACCTGGATTTTCTTTTTTAAAATTTATTTTTATACCAGGCGGAATGCACGGCGCTGCGTTTTCTTGTAAATGTCGCATGTTCGCTTCCCCGCAGGCAAGTGAATTCTTGCAGCAATTATATTGCTGCGTCAGTATTTCTGAATTGATGCTCTATTGCGGGTACTCTGGCCTGGCCAGTAACAGCGACGGTCGGGGGACGCATTTCTTACATGAACCTTCCGCCTATGACGCCATTGCTCTGACAATCTATTGTCGATTGTAGCCGTGTGCTCCTCAGGAGCGTAGCAGGAACCTGTCTGCAACGCGAACCGCTGCATGTAGATTTTCTAGCTGGAGTGCGCCGTATAGCTCACTTTACCATTTAACCTTAATTATTGTTAATAGATTTACGAAAATATTCGCATTTCTGAAAATGCTTCTATACTTGGGTCTTTCAGTTACTCTACTTATTCATAGATTTCCTATTTCTTCCTATTCCCAAATGGAGTCTAACAAACATTCGTCAACCAACGAAATAGACTAAAAGTTTTCATTTGGTTTATGAATTTCTGAACTCATCTCCTTAACTACAGCGCTCTTGCCCATTCACGTCACGCCCCACGGACTCCAAACCTCCTCACTTTCATCTTCAATATTCGTGTGCGGTTTTGCTCCATCTGAGGGCATCCCAAGAAGCGTTTGATCCACCCTCTTGTATGGAGAAAGCGTGAAATTGCCATTACTTCAAAGACCGTCCGGCGCTTCGTTTGTGAAAGGATTTTATACAGAAATTATCAGTTCAGGACTGCGACCTCCCATCACAGCGACGCTCATCACTACGCTTCATTGCTTTGTTGTTGAAAAAATCATGTATAATTATGTATTACGTATTTTCTGTGTGTTTAAGTCCGACTCTGTCACTTCTCTCCAATACTTAGGGATTTTATATTTTCGTTTCGCAACTAGCTATAACTTAAAGCAATAACGTTAAACAGCTTCTTTTTCTCTGTTCTGTTAATGTACAGAGTGACAATCTCGTTAGCTGTAATTATAGATTAATAAAAGGTACCATGCCCTAACACCCTTCTAAGTCCACGTAGCTAGGTGATTTTGCCTTAATTATTACAATATAAAAAACTTAACTACGTTTCCGTTCTGGATGGCGTAATCCTCGTGTCAATGCCCTGCAGAAACGAAACTTGCCGCGAGCTGTAGGTATTCTTGAGTACTTTAATGGTCACGATCGTATGGCGTACTCCAGTTTTTGTTTTTGTTGTGTAATTCAAAAATGGCAATTAGAGCACAGGCTTGCTTGCGGCTATGAATGTATCGGTTGCATTAATCTATCTATAGAATCGTCCAAGGGAATTTTTTTGATCATGTGTGGGCACGCCTTCGTGCAAGGGTTCCACGTGTCTCTTAACATACTGTGTCTCTTTCTATTCCTCTTATAGAACAACTATATTTGTAGGTGCGCGTTGACTACAAAGGCTCAAACTATGTAATGATATAAATAATACTAAGAAAACTTTCACTGGATAATTGCGTCTTTGGTAACCATGGTGAATTCCTTGGCCCTCTGCAGGTAAAATCGTGAAACAGTTTGTGGGGAGCCATGCCGAAAATTTTGCTAGGGAAGTGTGCAATCATCGAGCTGTTGCCTTACGTTTTCATATTTTCCCCCCAAGTTATTTGCGTCGTCTTGTATTAACAAGTATTTTTTTCATTGACCTTATCTGTTCGTAGATTAAAGCAGCGTAGGGGAATCACCCAATTGCCGAACTAGATATTAATTGATAGGTTTGTGCAAAAAACGGTCGTCCAAGCCTTGTAACTTAACAAGGTTATTTATGCAGCGTCCCCAGCGTCCATCCTGCTGCTTATAATTGTAATTTCTGTCTCTTGCCATGGCTTCAAAGTATTAAATTCTGGTTCTAGATCGCGTACGTATTGAAGAATTAGATCAGAAGCAAATAATTTAGTTGAAATTTTATTACCCACGACGCGTTTCGCTGTAACCTCAGCTCATCAGGTGGGAGGATCGAAGATGGTGAACAATATTTCGTTGACATCAATAAAATTTCAGCGGTTATCACATAAAGATGTAAATATGATACCGGTTGGACGAAAATTATAAATGACATTTTCTCTAATACAAATGTTTTGTCGTTTTTTAAACCAACTCCATCCTGTTCACTTCAGCTACTGCACTAAGTACAGACACACAGAATTCCAAAAGAACCTTGTAGCTTGACACGGTTGTTTAAAGCTCGTAACCTGACTCGGCTACCCAAGCGTAAGCCACTCCAGTGCCTCTATATTATGTTTAGCAGTAGTATGCACCTTCTCCTCGCCCCCATCTCCTCCCGCACGCCAAGATAAAGATCTACCATCACTGCGATAATGACCGCTGCCTGCTAACACTCCCCACAACAATATATTCCTGGCAGCAGCGCAGGCCGAGAATGTACGCGCTCAGGCCGCCCTCTGAACTGAGGCCTTTCGGTTGATGGCAGGCACTTCCTGGGTCGCTGCTATGGCAGGGCCGCCGCTCCTGACCATAAGCACCCTCCACAGTGTCACTGGCTCCTCTTGATGGCATCAGATGGTCAGCTTAGGGTCCCTTGAGATGCTCTTCTTCTCCGCCGTACCCTTAGTTTGTTGTTATGTTGGTTGAATTTAAAAGAATAGGAGCATTTTCGAAGGTTTTAGGTGCAGTTATTGTACTTGCTATGTTCTTGTTTGGCCTATATGGACGCTTGACACGCTGTTCTCCATGATCCGAGTATTGTCGAGTTTGGTAAAAACGGGATAATTTCAGAGGCTTGAGGCCCAACGCTTAACGTGCTCCAAGCATTCGACCTACGGAGCCAATGTACTTCATGAATTTGTTACCATGAAGTACCGTTATACTGTAAGTTGTGTATTGTACGTGCTTCATGTCTATCCTTCATTGTCCATTCGTCCCGTGCAAACTCAACTCACTCGTTGCTCTAGCGTTATGTTACTCAGTTATAAACTCCTCAACACTGCCAGTAAATAAAAAGACTTTACTCGTGTTAGAAATTTCTTTCGTTTCATAATAGTGGAAAGTGTAGATTAGTGAAAGTTGAAGAAGAAGTGATAATCTCGAATGCTTTGCGTGCAGCGTGTGCATTTCTTTATAGACAATAGGCATATAGAAACGCCTAAAAAATGATAGCAATTGAAATAATATCAATAATAATAAGCTGATTGTTATGTCATGTGGATGCTGTGTCAATCGTATTATAACGCGCTACATCCTCAGGTTTTACTTGAAGCGCTCCTTTTCGCCTTTTCTTCTACTGTTTCACAGGCATGCAGGTGAGCCAGACTGAGAGAAACGCTGTTCTAAGTACGTACATACAGTGTGTTTTCTGTGATAGAGGCGAGCCAGTCAATAGATTTCCCCACCTGATGTGATTTTTGTCGTTTGTTACCCTTCTTGCAGATCAGCAACGGGGATTAACCATGTTTAAAACAATTACTCTTAAACGCTATAGGTACTATGCTTATAATAGGTCAAATGCTCTATTTATATGTGGACACCCTCGGCACACTGTACTGTACTCGCGGGTTACACACTGTACTGTATACCCACGAGTAAATCAGTCTATGTTAGAAATGGTAGCTAGCTTCGTTGATAAGAAATGCATTGAGTACATATGGAACGACGACGTTTCAATTTGTAAATTGAGGAATCGTTTAGCGAAGTATCCTCTGCCCACTATATTATACTGACTAAAACTTTTTGTGTGAATGTATTTATTTTTGATGCGTGATACATATATATGTAGTACCTCCATTAAACCATGAGTCGGAAGTGCTTACACCCGTGGTAAAACGTGTGAAACGTTATACCGCAACTTCCAAAAACAGCTGCGAATTCGACTCTCAAGTCATTTGATTCAGTGTCTGCACGCAATGACCTTCGCCGCATTTTCATGAAGAATTTAGAGAATTATGTAGTCCTGCTTACGGAACAACTTCCGGGCCTGATTATTGTTACGTAGTTGACATGAGTATCATAAGCTGCATCCGATCCAGCCTCTTGGAGCTTATCTCTGCGAATTATTCTTCATCGCTTCCGGGTACTACCGCCTCGTTGCTCGATCTCCTTACTAACTTGAAATCTGAAATTATAGGTGCAGGTGATCTACATCCTTACATCCTGCTGCTCCCTCGCTAAATATCAACGACTATGCTTACATAAATCAATGAAGAGCTCCAGGAGTACTTGTGCCAGACCTTACAATCTTCTCTTTAATATCCATGCGTGGTCCGAGCTGACCATCTAACCCTCCCATGATGTTGCTGACACGCCTAGCTGTAGTGAACTTTCGAGAGAGCAAAACAAATGTTGCCGTGAAGTTGAGAATGTTTATAGGCTGCGTTAGGAAGCACGTCGCCCCTCCCTTACTCTATATGCCCTGTCATTAATTCCCGGGCGTGTGTCAGTAGGGCTGGTGTCCACTTCCGATTTTTTGCGCGCTTATTGGAGAGAGAGAGAAGGAAGACTCCCCATAGCGCTGCAGAACGAGTGTCTGCCTCCTCCTCCTTCTCCTCTTTACTTCCTCATGTGTGACCCCTGAAAAACATTACGCTGCTGTTAATGCCGCTTGCAGGAAAGTACTGAACCATTTTCCTGTGTTCCGCTGGACATTACTTCTGTTTCCGTCTGCCATTTTCAGAGGTCAGCACTGAACTTCTGCCTTGAAGGTCTACCAGTGAGGCAGCCTCGAGAGCTCTGTAGTTTGTCGCGGACAGGAATTCGCTAATTCGAGTCCGATGTTTAGTACAGTCGTCTACTAGAGTAGACAGTCGTCTACTACGTTCTAGCTACTACTGGTCTTGCTACTTGTAGTCTTACAACCAGCATAGTCTCGCTAGTGTCGTGTGATAATGTTGCTATTTATAAGTTTACTTGCTTTCTGATGGTCCCTTAATAGTCTAGCTACTAGGCAGTAATCGTATTCACTAGTAGTGTCCCTTGCTAATTGCTCAGCTTATTTCGCACTGAATTATTTCACAAGCTTGCCTGACTTAATTTTTATTGCTTGAAATGGACGTAGAGTTTGTCGTGGCAGGCATATAGCATTCTGTCCAATGCTAGGGAATGTACCTATTCGAGCAGGAATCTAATATCTGCATAATATACTATATATATTTTGAAATCATGATTCTGAGACCAATAACACGTTCGTAAGCAAAATTTCAGTGCAACGAATTGGCCACTAACTTGAGGTCATATGCTCGTATCCTGTGCAGTATGTATAGCATAAAAATACGTTAAACAACTGTACTAATGTGCTGTCAGTGTACACGGAGTACATCTGCTCACACTGGGTTGTTGCTCAATTTCCGGCTGCACCTTACAAATGCCCAGGTGCATATCCTGAAACGAGATTCCCTGCAGCTGAAATTTCTCAAACAAATCTGGTTTAAGGCCAGATGCTGTTTACGCTGATTGGCAGTTCTTGGAAAGGTAAATGAGTTCCCACTGTGCCAGAGGTCACTTGTGATATCCATGCGCTCGTCAGCTGTGCTGGAGCCATAATCTTTGATGAATTCCAGGAAGAATTTATGCCCAGCGCCAGTTTCCCAATTCTATTGGGCTATTCAGTTAGATTACTTTTTTTAGTGGTAAAACGATGTAAAGGGGCAACATGCAGTTGTGAGACGTTAGATTTTCACTACACTTTTAAAGATGCAAAAGGGCAACGTTAGCGGTAATGATGCATATTTTTCAACTACACTAACAATAGACACGTTTTTGGCGCAAAACTATAAATGCATGTACTGTTTCGTGATGCATGGAGTGGACTAGTCGCTAGACGTAACATTTCGTGACATAGAACACAACAGAACGTATTATGAAGGCAAGCATTATTACACATGGTGCAAAATGGACGGAACTATTCCAGTCCCAGAAAGCATAACACCAAGCAGTCGCTGGTCACTGGAAGATTCGCGCCATCGCAATTTAATTATAAATTTTAGGTTTCCAGTGTTACCTGCTGTAGCTTTGTGGAGGATATAGTTGCCGCTTTAAGGCTACGGTCACCTTTGCAAGCTGATAAAAATTCTACAGCCACCACAACTACCCTTGCTACTTCGACTGTCTTTGTCGGCCCTATAGTAGCCGTCGTAATATCTCTACGATGGCCTCTTNAACGGCTAGTACGACTGCTCCCAACCGTAGCTAAGTTACATTGCTACTATGGCTTCTCTTATTAGCTGTAACAATTGTGGAATTGGTATTACTGCCTTTGCCAGCCGTAGCAACCATCGCACGGCCACTACTACTGCCTTTGCCGGCCGTAGCAACCGTCGCACGGCCACTACCACTACCCTTGCCAGCCGTAGCAACCGTCGCACGACCACTACTACTGCCTTTGCCAGCCGTAGCAACCGTCGCACGGCCACTACTACTGCCCTTGCCGGCCGTAGCAACCGTCGCACGGCCACTACCACTACCCTTGCCAGCCGTAGCAACCGTCGCACGACCACTACTACTGCCCTTCTCGGCCGTAGCAACCGTCGCACGGCCGCTACTACTGCCCTTGCCAGCCGTAGCAACCGTCGCACGGCCACTACTACTGCCCTTGCCAGCCGTAGCAACCGTCGCACGGCCACTACTACTGCCCTTGCCAGCCGTAGCAACCGTCGCACGGCCGGTTTCAGGGCCAGTACGGCCTCACCCTCGCCCTGTGCCCAGTGAAAGTGCCGCAGAGGAGGGGCAGGGACTGCGCTGCGGCAGTAGGGGCGTGAGAGAGGCTGTGGCCACTGCGACTGTTGAGCAGTTCGCGGAAATGCAGTACTGTAGCCCCTGGGATCTGCTGGATATCGGTCTGAAAACACTCATGCAAAAAAAATTTTCTTCGGCTGTAAGACTTAATAACTACAACAGGTTCACTATTCGCCGCTGGTTTTAGACCTGCTAGTAATAAAACTTGGCCGTGAAGCACGTCTTTGTTTTTTAGATTTTCTTGCTTAACATTTCCGTAGGAGGAACGTGGACAAAATGTTCCCTGTGGGCGTTTTGCAAGAATGGCACTGATGACCTGGCGTGAAAGCGCCTGAAAATGGAATTCGAAAGGCCAAAAAAGACGTCAGATATGAAGTCGAAGTAGAACTTATGGAGATGCGTTTGGAAGCATTTCAGCCATAAAATAATGGCCATAATAATGGTAATTTGGAGATATGAATAATAAATGAGATAAATTATTGTAATGATCACAAACTTTGTATGTTAGCCAGTATGTAGTTTCACGGAAATGAGACCTACTGGACCTCTACTTAATAGGTGGGACATATAGAAGGACTTACTAGTTTTGTTTTCACATGGGGTTGGATGATGCTATAGAAATTTGTATGTAAGCTTGTTGCGTGTGCATGAAATTTTGTATGCGTGGAATGCTCTTCCCGATCGGCACGTAGACGTCGATAAGAAACCACTACATAGATGTATCTATAGTACTGGGAACTATTAATTAAGCCACTGATAACAATACAAGAACATGACTCAATCGTATTCTTGACTGGCACCCTCAATTTAAGTTTGTTTGTTAACATATATAGGATTCTCTGCAGATTTGCCATCGATGCAGATATCAATCTGTATGATATACCTACGAAGAGTACATACCGCACTGGCTCACTGTGTTAATAAAATTTTCTGAAATTATGATGAATCTTGTAGTACGGTAAAAATGACAATAAAAATAATAATAAGCATCAAGATAAAATACATATATAGTATATTTGGTACTATATTGTAATTGATCATAATTGAAAAATAGTATTATAAATCTACTGTCATAAGCTTTTGCTAATGCATCACTAAAGTAGATATCTTCTATATCTACTATACATACTTCCATAAAAGCCCGTTTTTATACACAAATAAGAGTGACAGCGGCAAGCATCTCACGTCTGACTGTGCACGCTCACTGTGCATAATTTGGACTTGGCCCAAAAAGTTCGCAGTCCGCGCATGCCGCGAGTGCATCAGCGAATGACTAATGCACTGCGGAAGATAACGGAAATATTCGAAATTAACCATGTCCGCTTTAATTAATTATATGGGACGCCATATAAATACCTAAGCTGATGTCTGAATAGTGTCGCCACATGTCCAGCATAGTGAAAACTGCATGAAATAAGGAATTAGAGTTGTCATTCTAAAAGTGCAGTGACCTTCAAAAGTATAGCGTGCCGTACTCTATGCTTTATTCGGAGAACCTACCGGTTGACTGCACGTGGCAAATCATCACTCTAGTGAGTGAAAGATGAAGTCATCATTTCAAGACGTAAGTCCGTAAACGTTGTAGTAAGCTAATCATCTTTGATTTTACAATCATATTTTGCATGTTACGCCAACTTTGTAGCAATCCATTATTTTTTAACTCTAGTGGCTCAGATGTTAGAGGTGTTGCCTCGCTTGCTGACACGAAGGCGGACGTTCTATCCTAAGCCAGGGAGCCAAGTCTTTCGGGTCAGCAATGCGTGGTCATCATTTCTCTCACTCATCCTACTGACGGGAGGAGGGGGGTTATTGACATTACGGCCTGGGGGGAGGGGGGGAGATGGTGTCATATGAGTTCCTATCCGTCAATAACGTGATACTTCATACAGACTTCGGCAGCTCGACCGTAGCCGTGCACTGCTCGAGGCTGTAGAGGGGATATACCTGCAGCACAAACTAGTGCATGTGGGTTTCTTAGTTGAGGCTTACGGTAAAAAAAATCACTTTTATTTTGTAATTATTTATATTTTTATCGCCATTTTATTGTCATGACCATTACTAGACCTATGGTCTATGAAGCCCCAATCTGCCTCACTTCCCTCCAAATTTTTAACGTCGACATCCAGCAATGACTTTTTTTTTCTTCTTCTTTACCAAAGAGCGATCGAGGCGGTCTGATGGCCCCATCCGTCTCTTTAACTATCAGGCAGTTTTTTTCTTGTGGCCATTTGCGCAATTTCGTTTTCTAGATAACTAGATAACTTTTTTCTTGTTCTGTGACATATTTTTCAAGATAGGATGACTGCTTCTCGTCTTCTGTGGCACATCTTAAAGATATGATGATCTTATTTAAAGGCACATTTGTCAGATATAGTTACTTTTTGTATATTCCAGGTACGATATGTATTATATATGCCTAATAGTGTATATTTTTGGTCTAACTCGTTTTTTTCGATTCCACTCGTAGGAACTTAAGGAAATTCATTACCAAAATTTTATCTTATGATTTGATGCTCTTCTAGATATACTGAAATTTACCCCCTCTAATAATGCTTTCCTGTGATCTTTCTCTTTTTTCCCGACTTCTGTTCCATGTGCTGTGTGATCTTGTACGCCATGACCCTCGTACATGGGTTCTAAGTTAATTTTTCTAGGCATATTCTAGGTCCTTTCTTTTTCCTTCTTCTTTGTAGCTACCATCGTTTTGTCTGAGGAGTGCCTCGGGTTCTGTGATTGGTACATGCAATATTTTTGTTTTTCTCCAAGCATTTCTTCCTTTCTAATATACGCAGTAGAACCGCCTTGGTAGTACAAGCATGCTACAGTGTGCAGTTGTATTTCACTTTAATTACAACCAGTTACTTTTTGCATCATACTATTTAGGAAATGACCATACTATACTTTGCACCGTACGGTATGGGCTATAATTGGAACCTTTATAGTAGTTTTTGCTGTGTAAGATCACAGAAACCACTGTAGATGTATGCCGTAATGATCATGCAGCTCATTATATAGCTTTTTAATAAGTACGCAGTGTTTCCGTAAGGTTTTTTGGGCTGTGGTATTTTGATAGCCTGGAATTACGTTTTTGTGGGAGGTTGACAATACCTTGAGAAAAGAAAGAATCTTTAAAGTTTGCTGTCTTTATGCGGGCTTTATGGTGCATTAATATCTATATAGCGCTTCGTGGACGTATCTTGACTTAACCTTTTGAAATGCGCTCGACTTCGTAAACTTTATGACACCATTACAACTATAAAGTTCTTCACTTGTCTCTTCGATAAAAACGCGCCCAAATGCAAAGGTTCCTTGAGAATTCCTAAATATCTGCGCTTTGCCAAAATACTATCCGAAATCTAAATAATACGAGAAGAACGAGGTCTTGCTGATGCCTTTATATATAGGTATTTCCATACGCTGCACTATATATACTTAACTGCGCTTTCCTACCATATAGGATACAATATTTCTAATATACATAGCAACCTCAAACAAAAATAAACTGTTCATGGTGTCGTAAGGAATGTATATAGTAACTAGAGCACTCTGAGAGCGCTTACCTCCGCCAAGTGAGCCAACGGTAGCAAAAATTCAAATTGGCTCTGAAACCATAATTTTCTTTGCATAAACTCCAAAATCTAATCATTTGTGCCTTTTCATATTAATAACAGCTTGTACAATTTTTTTGAAG
>LQNS02277216.1:4294932-4310553 GCA_001587735.2 Parhyale hawaiensis | reverse complement strand
CTTTTTGAGTTATGGCATCGAGAAAAATGACGCAGACAAACAAACAAACAAACGGATGGACATATCTTCATCAAAAGTTAATCATCTGTTCCTCCTAACATACCTAACAATCCCTGTAAATTTCATCCAAATCAGTTCATAACTTTTTGAGTTATCTTGGTGACAGACAAACGGACAAACACGACGAAAACATAACCTCCTTGGCGGAGGTAATGAGAAAAATACATTCGTCGCCATTGGCCATTGGTAAAAAGGTAAAATTGAATTGGATCAATAATCTAATACTAACTGGAAGTCGACTAAATTTAAAATTTAACGTTTCGGGATTAGGAATCCCATCATCAGAAAAAAGTAAAGTTAATCTACAACCTATGAATAAAAAATTTCTTTATTGTCTAATAATCAGGGGAGCATTGATTTTATCGGGGGGAGGTCTAAAACTCAAATGAACAGAGCTGCGTGGAGGAGTTGGATGTCAGTTCCTGTACAGTCGGAAGATTTTAGGCTAAGTGTGCACGGTATGAAGCGGTACAGCCGAGGTTATAATGTTGAGGCTAGGTTTGTTTCTATGATTGTGGAGCGACTCTAGTGTTGTAAGCTCGATGGGATTGGAATAGTCTATGATGGAGAAGTCATTTCTGCTGACGGGATGGTTGTTTTGCTCAGCATGTAGGTGGGGGGCTGAATGTGAGGGTTTCGCAAGTGGTAAACCGGTAGGTCTGGATACACCTAAATGTTGGTCAATATACGGGCTTTAAAGTGTTGTCCAGTGCTACCTATATATGTATGAGGCACAGCAGGCCTGGCATCGGTAACGGTAAATAACACTGGACACAAGTGGTGTGGGGGGGATGTCTTTAAATTTGAAGTAGGACCCTATGTTAAATGTGTTTTTGTATGAAAATTTGAAGTTGATATGTGGGTAGGCTTCAGAGAGGAACGTTTTCAAGGTGTTTACTGCAGTAACAGATGCTTTGTTGTAGAACGGAAGCGAGTGATAGAAGTCCAGTTGTGTAGCCTATTGCCGTCCACTGTTCACCTGTGTATACAAATTTATTCTTTTTACTGGTAAACACGTTTATTGCGTCTCCAAGAATAGTTTGCTCCTACTTTGAGGTCCCTACTTATAAATTCGAAAGCATTGTATCTGTGTCACCTACCAGCCATGGGACCTATGTATTTGGTAGGAGTGGACCACCTACTGTAGTATAGTACTTGTAGTCTATGGTATATCTATTCTAGTTTTTACTAGATAAAAGCCTTCAGAATGCAAGGAACACCGCAGATATCCACAGTCTTGGACGATTCCATTAATAACCATGATGTTCCTTCAACGACAGCGCCTACATGACCTCTGACAGTTGGAGGACTGTCATCATGCGCCTGTCATTTGAAGCAATGTCTCTAATGCCACAGTCTTCATATGATGGCTACGACCCCCTCAAGGTGAAGGCACGAGCGGCTTCTCTTAAAAACTTGCACACTGGACTTCCATGCACTGGAAATGTGCACGAGGAAGTGAGACGCCCCATCTGAAGGCCTGAAAAACTGAGCCTGTTTATGCTTGGGTACAAAGTTTGCTGGTGAATTATAGAAATATGTGCTGGCTTTGGTTGGTAATGAAGAGTTCCCAATATCTTGGAAGTAGTTGTTGGAGATGGAATGTTTAAATGGTTTGGCAAATGTTAACTTGTTACTCATAACGAGACATTGGATTTCCATTATTTTTAGGTAATTCATGATTCGTAGGATTTCGAAATACGAAGGACCAACCCTATTTGGTAAGCGTTTTCTTAGTAATAGTAATGGTAAACGTTGCGTGAAGTTACACTTCTAATATTAAATTTGAGAAGCGTGTTAAAGTTTTGATGAAGTATTTCAATTGATTTCCGATCAAGATGTCTTACCATTAAGCAGTTTTGGGATAGATACTTGTTTCTGTAAACATTTCAAGTATAATTTTAAGTTGTGGTGGGAGGCGTTAAAGTTTGTCAAATGTACGTTCAGATCTTGTACGTGCTAAGCATTTGTTTCGATGAATGGGTGAATGTTTTTACCATTCACGAATAAAGAAGTATTAGCTGGGTTAAAGATTTCCTCTGATTTCTCTGCGGGAGTGAAGGTCAGGTTAATATTTTTACAGTTTTGAGCTAAGACGGAGCTTATGGTATTAATCTTGCTAATTAAATTCATACGGCATACTTCAAGTTGTGTTCTTTGCTCAACATTCACGAAGAAAAACGCAACTACCGTAAATGTATTGAAAACATTTGCTGCCAAACCTGCTGCTATAGGTGTTCGAGTCCTTAACCCAATGATGATACACCACTGGTATTGAACGAATTTATCTCTTCATATCAACGCCTTTTTCAGTAAGAATTTATGCATCTATCGTTCACTGCAGACTCCTTACTATTATTGCTGATCCGGCAGTGACACCTTTTGACACAAATGGTTTCTTCTTCTTGCCGAGTCTCCGGTAGACGATAAAACTTTTGTGCTAAGTGTGGTAGTATAGGGCTTATACCTCCTATCTCCTTAGCAAATCTCAGTTGCGTATTGTCGCTGAGTAGGGGCATTACTCAGCCCCCTGAGGTCCCCTCGTTCCTATATTTATCTCCCTATTCACCCCTTCATACCGCCCCACATGTTACGCTGCCCTTATCGCTCTTATCTGCTTTCTTGACGCCGAGCGCCGCGCGTGGCCTTCGTTCGAACAAACTCCGTTACAAAACACTGGCCAAAAATTCGACCTGGCCTCCGATATGCAATGTCTTTTGCAACCAATTGGCACGCAGACCAGATGCAGTCAAGAGGCGGCCGGTTGTCACCGCCCTGCATGGTTGCGCCGCGACTTCTCAAGTTCAGCGAGGGTCGCCCTGTCGCTTCATTTTTTTTTTTCTGGTGGTATTTTTGTGTTTTCAGACTTTTGATTACCGTTTTACCAGTGAAGGTGTTTTTTAGTCCCATTAATTTTATGCACGTTGACTTAACTTTGAACTGTAACTAGATATTTAATATTGCAGAGTGTTGTTCCGAGTTCGTGTTTTTTTGTTAAATGTAGTCTGTTGATTTATTTACTCTTGCTTTCACCAGCATATGGAAAGTTTGCGTCACTTACACAGTTCAGGCTGTTACAGACCTTTGAGTAGCGACCGACTGCTACAGAGGTTCTTGTGTGGCTCTGTAGTGCATACATGTGTCAAGTGACTTTCAGCTGTTACAAGGCTGGAGAGTAGCCCCGCCTGTTACAAGGCTCCAGAGTAAGCCCCATCAGTAAAGCGTCCATCAGTAACCCGTTACAGTCACAGCGGCTGTCAAGTGGCCGCTGGTTGACGTAGACGCCGATAAGTTACTCGATCATCTTGTTCATGGGACCTTCGGGAGTCTCCATACGGCTATGGCGGTCTCGTTCTACCAGATACCGTGTAGCAGTTTCGATCTGTGTACTGAATTTTGCAGAACTGCGACCACTGACATACATCAGCGTCGTCCCATTTAATGAAAGTACCGAGCATTGCAGAACTGCGACTACTGACTCCTATGCACACCAGCGTCATCCCGCACAATGATTGTGCTGAACATTTCAAAAGAAAAACTACTGTATGCATGCGCTGCCCTATAATGAATGGGGCCCGTCGCTCAGGGGACGGTAGGGGGCGCTACGGCAGTGTCACCAGCAGCCAGTGCTCTCAGGTGCTCCATTGATTCTGCGGCCATTTACAGAGGTCATCTCTGGGCGGCTGATAGCTTATCTTGTACCACAGACCTGGCAACCGAAACTTGTTGTTACAACTGCCGAGTGGTCGGGACAGTGCGTGTTGCTACACGGCAGTTGGCTGCTCTTGGCGGGTTACAACAGCCAGGGAATAATCGTCTACATGCAGGGAATATTGTAACGGCCGAAAACCATACAGGTAAATCCCCTGGTTTGTTAGGAATACGTTTTGACGAATTAAACACTTTTGGGGATTTAGACAAATTGCGAGCATGTGTAAGGTTGCCATCAAAATACACTTAAAATTTGATTACAAGCTGTCAAAATGAAAACGAACGTACGTGAAAAAAACTTTCAGGAGTAGTTTCCTGCAAATCAATAAAATATGCTGCAATTTTACGTCTTAAACTTCATCTATCATACATTTCTGTTTCAACTATTGATATCTGGAAAGGGTGAAGCAGACAATTTGGTCTATATATACACGAAACATTAAATTTTAGATGTGAACAATTTGAGCGATCAGAGCTGTAATTCAGAGCAGCGGTGTCGTAATTTCGAGCGAATAAGAGGTATCGACAAGTTTAAATCGGACGAATTACGGCATTTACCAGCAACTGCGCAATCAGGAACGTTGGAGTTCCGTAAAATCTCACAGCTGATGCCAGCTCTGCTGTATCATTCATTTGATTTTTCAAAAAAAAAAGTTTGATCTTTGTAGGCACGACATGGGGTGGCTGAACCAGTGTTAATACGTAAAATACATTTTGGTTCGGTCGCCCGGAAAGTGTCTTAGCACACGAAACTAACATGTGCCATAACTCCAAAATGCGGCGCTGCTGTGACAGCACAGCACCAACCTCCCAACACATTGTTGTTTCTTCGATTTTTCGAGGATACACTGAGAAAAATCTCGATGCACCTAGGTGTTGCACAGAGAAGCATCAGGATGCACGTAGGTGTTGCACAGAGAAGCATCACGATGCACGTAGGTGTTTCACAGAGAAGCACCAGGATGCACGTATGTGTTTCATGGCGTAGTTTGGTGTGTCATCGTAGCAGACAGAAAAAGATACTTCAGTCAGAAAAACATATTTCCACAAAAAGAAAGTGTACAAAAGCTTTGTAGTTTTGTTACTCGTGCGAAGCGAGACGCGGTTACATGCGAATACGGTTTAGAGATACCGTCAGTGTATCCCCTCTGTACCAGAAAAAACATTGCTTTTTGTACAAATAGCACTTGGAGTGTTTTCTTTATCTATTTTTATACCTGGAGTAAACTCAGCAAACTTTCTACCATCGTGAAGAAAAATTATTACACCACGATGCGTTATAGCGAAAGCGCGTGCTGTATAGACAACGGTGTGGGTGTGTATTCGCGAGCTTCGTCTCCGACGCTCTGTTTCTGTTCGTCAGTTATACTGGGAGGTTGTCCTATGATGTGGACTGTGAGTTTTCTCCAGGACTCTTGTTTTTTCTTCCTCTTCCCTATTTCTGAGCATCGGTTATATCACGCATGGCCTTGCGCCACGAGAAGGAAAACTTTGCCATATTAGTGAGAAATATAAAATACATACATTTTAAGCTCACGTAAACTAATTTTCTCCGATAGTGTATCTGGTTTATCGAAATTTTGCTGGAGTTTAATTATATTGAAGGTCAATCACTGGCTCCATTCAGAAGCAGCGTTGAAGATGGCTATATATCAAGAGTAGTAAGTAGCTATCTCTTTTTTCTGCCTCTATCGAGTATAGTTATTAAGAGAATACCTCAGGCGTCCAGCACTGTAGAGCACCACGTTTCCCATAATTTTTTTTATCCATAAAAACAGCACTGCTGTCTTTTGCTACTTCATTGTCAAAGAGAGCCAAATAGCAGTCGTTTAAGAGGTAGTTGCATTTAAAAAAGGCAGGCCTTTCGAGATTTATGTCATCAGTAGTATACTGTAATCTAAAATGAAACTTTGGGACTTCAGGTAGGTCGGTAAAATATTACGTCGCATCTCACTGTCTCCACAGCCGTGCACAGATCACCAGCACAGGCGCCCATTTGAGTGCCATCTCATCAGGTGTGTCATTCTCAAGGTCTCCCATTGACACGGCCTGGAGTTTCTCCCTAACTTTTGCGTGTGTCTGTCCCCTCGAGGCGCCACTTTCGACGGCTGCTATCAATGTCGATCTTTATCATTGCGAGCAGGTGACCATGTAACTTTCTGTGGCGACATATGCACATACACTAGTTCTTCTCCTCATTATCTCTTATTGGACGGGTCCACGTAACTTACTGAGGCACCATGTGTACAGTACTCTATTGTCTTTCTGGGCAATTTCCCTATGGAGGAGTCCGTGCGACTTTCTGGCACTATTTCTTCACTACTCTATTCATTATCTGCGCTACCTCACATTGGAGGTGTCCGTGAACTTGCTGTGGTTGCATTACATATGAACATTATTTTATTACTTCTCTGTAACCTCCATCATTATAATTGACGTTGTAACTTTTTGTGACCCCCTGTATGTTTTGTATACTCGTTTTGTGTCTTTGGACTCGAATTACCTAATTTTACCGTAGGGTGTTTTTTGAGAAATGAGCCTCTGGAGTGTCTTAAAGTGAGCCAAAAGCCGAATTGGAATTATACATTACTTTATGAATTTTCTTGCAGGTAGGAATTGAAACTTAAGTGTCTCAAATTCCCCTCGACTTAAACTGAAGACAGCTCCAAGTTCCGTCGAGACCAGAATCACTTTCATTTCCACTCCTGCCAGAGTTATCTGCGTGTACTCTCAGTTGTCATTGAGCATTTATTACATGTGCGATATTAAGGAGAGGTGCTGAAAATTAAATCGCGTTACGACGACTTTCCGAAGAACCTTTTCATCATCTGTTCGTTGACCTGAACATGCAACAGTTAATGGTACGTTTATACTGTCACTGTAATAATTTTGGTGTTAAGAAACGAACGATTCAATTTTCAGCACGGCTTTTAATACTTGGAAACCATTTTTTTCTGGTCAGCAGAACTTAAATGGCTGTAGTGTAGTAAATACAGTCTCCTCTGTGCCAAACCTTTCAGAGAGCAAGTGAGAAGACGCCGAAAGCTCCCATAATGGGGTGAGAAAATGAACTTTTGGCTCCGTCAACAAAGAACAAAGCTCCTCTTTTGGGATAAGTTGCCGGAACAGTCGCGGCTGATGAGCCACCATTCCGCATAAAATTGCCGCGGACGGTTGGGTAACTTGCCGGTGCTGCAGCAACCGTTCCGACGTATGACCCTCTTCGTCAGGCTGCTGCTTGCTTTTGTTCTCTGTGGAAATTGAAGAGTACGGAGATTTTGCTTCTTTGTTTGTTCGTTCTAAATAACAGCTGAGAAATCGGGTGCAATGACGATGCTTCTAGCTATGGTGTTCTTTTCTTTTACTTTAAGTGTACCGTTCTGGTATTATTTCTTTGTTAGGTACTAAGTTTATTCCAAAATATATTACTAGCGGTAGTGAACCGGGCATCTTCCTTTTGAATTTGTTGATATTGCATTGCAGATGCTTAATTTTTGATGCAGCGACAAATGTGAATTCTGACATAAATGCGATGCTTCTTTTCAATTGTATTCTGCGGCTGATACAGGCATAGTTTGGGACGCGGCTGAGATTCAGGTATTATAGATGTGTTTATAAATTAGCATAGGCACATATTTTAGCTGAACGGAGCCTATCCTAACATTTTCTTAACTTTGCTGACCTATTTTAACCTTACATCGCACATACTGGCAGGTAGGCCATATTCTAGACCGATACCCTTCCGTTTTCAAATATAGATGAGTTTTGTCCGGTTTTGAAGACCGCAAACACTGGGCATGCAGTAGACTACAATATTATGTCAGTGACAATAAATATCAGCATTATGTTCTAGGCCTCAACAACAATTTTGATCGTGTATTTTTCGTACCGGCGTGTAAGGATAAAGTCAACTCGACCCAACTACCCATTTAAGAATTTCGCATACACTGGTTTGTGTTTCCGAGGAACACCCTCGATGATAGTAAGTTGGTAAAATAATTTTAAACATCTTGCAAATTTTATCTTTTCAACTCACTTATTTAAGCGTGCAGTATGCTTAGGCAGTAAACATCTTAATCCTATATGGACTCAATATGCTTTCGAATCAACGTTCTCAACTATGCTATTTCGAGAAACCGACGTTTTATTATTATTATCCTTATAAGGTTAGTGTATTTTTACAAGCTGAAAATTTGTTCTACTGAGTCGAGGTGACGCGAGGCGCCGGTCAGGATTTCTGAATTTCTAGAAAACCCCCCGCGTGGTGTCATGATATTAGGAATAGTTCAATAGGGACTTGAGGCATCGTCGACTGGCACGTCGTGACGGAGGTATAAGCTGTACCGCCTTGCTTTAACTTGTGCAGGACTCAGTGCGTGATCGATTCAAGCGTAATTAGCTTGCGATTACGACTGGAATTCGATTAAAAGTGCTGAATCAGAGCCACTCCGCTTTAATTTTTATGCAAGTTAAAGCTAAGCTGAGTCGATTATCTTCTTCGCAGCTTGCCAAATGATGCCGCCTTCAAATTAAAGTTTGCACGATAGTCTCCTGACTTCGTCAGTGCCCGTCAACCGTGCGAATGTGTTGTTTCGTAATAGCATACACAATCGTGTGCCTATCGGAAGATTTTCTAAAATGTTAGCCGTCATATCCGCTGTCTCATAGCAAGTGTACCACTTCACTGTAGTGAAATTTGGATACTTTTAGAAATTTCGAGTCAATTAGATGTCAAAAACAGTCCACCTCTTGATCACAAAGAAGTAACAAACATTCAGACGTTTGGCGGGTTTTGGCGGCGTCTAAATACGGTCATGTGACACCGACTTACGCTGCAGTCAGTTTCCAGCTGAAACAGATTTGATTGACTCCAGTCCTGGCAAGACTAAGCTCCTATAGTGACCGCCATGATGCGCTGTGCTCCGTTGCGGTCCCACGCTTCACTCTTCTCTTTCCCAAGAAAGCTGCGGTGACCTGCAGCCTCTTGTGTCACTTATGCAAACCGTTCAGCCGTGGCGGCATCTTCCTGGTGTTGCTCAAGTTTTCATTTATACTCTCGATAGATATTGTGCTCGTCCTTTTTCTTTTTTCTTCCTTAGAAACCTCCAAGCTTTTGACTTAATGGCGAAAGCTCATAGAGGGCTGGAGCGTAGGTCCCGCCTGCGCTTTGGCAATGGGCCTGTTGTTCCGTCTACTGCCTGCTGTCTAATCTCATATACATATATTTTGCTTAGTCATCTACGATACGCTTTTAATATAAGTATATTATGTTCTTAATACATGTTATGTTTTTTGTTTCTCGTAGTAAGAGCAATATATTTAATAATATACGAAATTGAAAAGTGTCTGTTTATCGGTGGAATATTTTTTATGTTTATTTTCGTCTCAACTCGTGAAATCAAACCATATACCATGTATAGGTGTAACGTAGGTCTGTAGGGTACGCTGTACCGATGGTCAGTGTTCTAGAGTTAATCCAACCTATTGTATATGTCCTGCTTTTTATTTTTTCTACCGTAAAACAGAACTTGAAATCTCGTTAATGTTTATTGCGTACCAAATAGTATGAGAGACTTAAATATTTTTCTTTTTTATTGTTATTTCTACAAAAAAAAAACACTGCTAGCAACACATGAATTATATGTAATTAGTACTGTTATTATATTTTTCATAATGCACCCGTTGAACGTACAGGAACAGCGACAATTTCTTATATACAACGTTGTTCTTGTTATCTCTCTGTAACAAAATCTTATAAGATAACGGAAAATAATTATGCTCGTAACGATCGTCCTCTCGCGATTCCCAGTTTATCGCAATACCGCAAATTTGTTCGCAGTTGTACGTGCGTTGCCTAATGTGTCACCGGTATTGCTGTGTACTGTCTATAGTGTTGTGTAGCGGAGATTCCGGCTGCCTCTTTCAGTGAATGCCTTTGATACCATTTGTATCCAGCAACCTTTCCCTTTGCTACAAGTCACTTAGAGAGCAACCTTTCCCATTGGTACCATTTGCTCACAGCATATTTTTTCCCTTGGTACCATTCGCTTATGGCAACCCTTCTCTTCGGGAGCTTTCGTACGTATATACTACAGCTTTTTTCTTACCGAACAGCCTTTCCCTTTAGTGCGTTTGGTACACATCAAACTTTCCTGTCGAAAAGCCCCCTTCATGTGAGCAATATCTCATAAGGGAAACTGTTGGAGCGTGACAAATGTAGCAGCAGTCAATAGGCCAGGCCGCTCAGCCTCGCCCTCTCTCTATTTCATGTTCCACACTCCACTGCCTGCAACACATTTGTCTTTCTTTAGAACCCTGTAAGTGCCTAAATTTCTTCTTCCGCGTGAAAGCTGTGCTCTTAGAAGCCGTGAGTCAGGTTGAAATGTGCGCTCAAACTCACCAGGCGAGTGAATTTCAGTTCTTGTCGGTGCCACTTACTACCTATCCATAAGAATGATACTACCCTTTGCCGTCCCAATGCTGTCGGGCTGTGCCAGAGTCAAGCGGACGAGTTTCGTCAGCTTTGCGTCCGATTGCGTTTCCGTTTGATGCTTAAATCTGATGACTTGGTGCCAGTATCCAGGACCAGTTTAAGGAACCCATCCATTACTCATCTGACTGTTGGGATGGTTCTTCGCTGTCTCTGAAAAGAAGCTTCAGAGAAAAACTTTAGGATGCAATGAAAAAATTATTACTGCCAGATGCAAGTGTTGTTATTGTTTCAACTCTTGTACTGAATTTGTGTGTGGCGTAGCTTTTAGTCAACTTTATTCACCGTTGCATGCTTGCACCTTATTTTCTTGCTTGTTTAACCGTGACTCGCTTCACTTGTCTTACGCCACCTTTAGCGTCGCTCTGCCTCCTCTTATTTTCTTAACAAAATGTGAGCGAACAATTGTTTCCCATGGGAGAAATGACGCTGAAGTGTACGCTTATCGCTATAAATTTACCTTGGTTGCTGGTTCAACCGGTGATTCAGGCGCAGTTCCACCTACTCCCTTGTAGAATTTTGCTGTTCCTCTCCTCGTGGTGATATATACTCGTATTTCTGGTTATTCAATACCGTAATTCAGCGCGTTGATCCTGTGTGGGAACACCTTCGTGCATGGGTTCCCCTTTTCTATCAGCATACTATATGCCCCTTGCTATTTTCCTCTGTGATATCGTTCAGCTCGACAACGGAGGCTTGAACTTCTTAACTATTAACTACCGTTAATTAACGTCTCACCCGCATTACACGCTTGAAGCATGTACCTAATTGCACTTTACGTGCATACAAATGTACTTTTATGTACGCTTACTATAAATATATATACACAGACATAACTGACGCAGTAATCCTCACCGAGGCTCATTATAAAAAAAATTATCTTCTCATAAATCAAGCTTTAATTCCTCTCCTTAAGTAGTAAAGGTTAACATTTAATTTTTAAGACGTTACCTTATGCACGAATAGGCTTTTTAATAGATAATACACTTAGTATTTCTTGTTTCAGAAGCAAATTTGCCACTTGCTTTACCTCTATTAAATGCAGGCTGTCTTACCTCGCTACAAAGCCTTTTATTCTCTCCGTAGGAATACAGTGCAGCGGTTCCAAACCTGTTGTAAGCCTGACACCCCTGGAAAACTTTTGTGATGTCCTCGCACCCCCACAGAAATAATTACTCATCGGATGATAGAGAATGAAATTTAGGCAAAGTTTGTGAACAAATTTATATGTCTAACCTTATTTATCCAAAATTTCGCACCCACTGGTAGATCATCTCGCACACCCCAGCTAGCGCGATGTACCCATGATTCGGAACCCCTGCCCTATATATTGCCTGTAACGGCTACTGATTGCAGAAATATGGCTCGATTGCTTTCGTTCTAAAGTCAATTTCTTTCGTTTTGCATAATCTCGGCGCATGCATGGGTTTCATTCATGTATCTGATCTCAAATTTTCTATAGAAACGTAATCCCCAGTCTTGCTCCCCTGTATTGCGCATGGACTCTCCCCCCCCCCTTTTTCTCTCATTTCTCCAGTCCTTTATATCCTACTAACATAATGGCTATAGCTCATAGAAGGCCGGGACGTAAGTTCCGATGTCTCTTTGGGAATGGGCCTTTTGGTTCGTCAACTGCCGCCTATCTAAATATAATCTATGGTGGTTCCCAACCTTGTCTCATCTTGGGACACCTAGAAAACTTTCAATATGTTATCACACTCCATAAAAACATCATAACTCATTTGATAACAGATAAAGAATGAAGTTTAAACCAAATTTGTGTAGAAACTTATATCCAACTTTAGTTTATCAAAGTTTCGCACCCCTTGGATAGTCATCTCGCACCCCTAATGGGTGCCTAAGAGCTGCGATCACTCCCGCTTGGGAAGCCCCGCAGTAGTGTGAAGACCCTTTGTGTGCAAAATAATGCAATCCGGTTGAACACCAAGACTATATCATAAACACCCTTGTAGAGCTCTCGATGCTAGGTGACAACATTGGACTCTGGAAGATGTGAACAGTTCATATTTGAAGAAAATTAAGGGTCAGCAATGACGTGGGGGCGTAGGCCGTACTTCAAAAACCATTGATATAGGCAGTCCCAGATATTTAAATGTCCATGTGCTTCCCAATTGGACATTTTTAGCGATTATCTTATCTCATCCGATGTTACTCCCTATAGACACGATTTTCCCATAGGGTCTGAACTAAGTTTTGCGCATGGCTCCAGTTTACCTATTTTGTGGTGCTGCTTCTTATGGCCATCACTACAGGTCATTCATCTTTTTTTTTCTATCAGTGCGTGAACTAGGAAACTTCCCACCGCCACTTTATTGTTGGCATCGATCCATCTTTTCTTCAGATTTGATCTTTTTTATGCCGATGCATTCTCTACACGGCTGCAATCGACTCCCCCAATCTCGTCCATTGGGTGCCCCGCGCTCACGACTCGTCTGTCTTTCTTCGCTGAATTAAAAGAAACTGCAATCGTGACGACACGGAACTGAGAGGATCGTCGAAGCGTGGTCGTATAATGAATGCAATGGCGCTGCTCTAGCCTGCCTGCCTGCCTTCCATCTCCCTCACTCCCTTTACTGTATCTATAGCTGCCTACAGTGTACTGATGAGAGTTTGTATGGCCCTGGTACTTTGTGTAGACCATCTGAAACTACGTATTCATTAGGTTAGGTTAGGTTATGATAGATTCGTTTCAGCTAGAGTACATCCCAAACCTAACTGCTGGCATACATATTATATATACCTTAATCTCAGGTTGGCCATAGACTATGGTATACCACCACTGTTTGTATATACTCTCCTGATTTCTGTTAGGCGGAGCGACACTCGTGTTCTACCGCCCGCCTACCGTAGTCACAGTTATGCTTTTACATGCCGCGTGTACTGTACTATCTTACTTTCCTAGACAGTGTGTAGAGAGAGACAATTAGATGAATAGCCAATCATCTCGTTCTCTTTTGACGAGATAGCTGACAGTAGACGGACCATCAGACCCATTGCCAGAGCGCAGCCGGGACCTACGCTCCGGCCCTCTGTTATATATGAGCTATTCTGTTATGCCCAAGTTATTTAGATTTTTGAGAAAGAATAGAAGTAAAAAAATCAGCCAAGGAGGTAATTGTACAAGCACGACTAATTGCAGCAGATCCGCCGGAGTTCGTAGGCGTTAAGTTAGTTGAGGCATGAAAGCTAATGGATAAAGGTGGCCTCTAAAGATATGGGCGGCTTCGGAGTTAGTGTGTCCCGGAGGAAAAGTTCGTAGCTGTGGAACGTGTTACTCCCAATGCTTGCCAATACGATATTTGAACGCGTTGATTATCGTAACACCGACAACTTCGCAGGGGAGTCAATTCTCTCTATTGTTGGCTGCACAGTGTACGTAACGCAGTTACTTCGCGTCGCTTGCTTAAACTGTAAAGTTCAGTTATCTCTGTCGTTCTCGTGTACATCCCATGCATTGCTCTCACATTGTAAAAGAGGTACGCTGTGTGCAGTTCTGCGCCACAAGTATGGAGCAACAGGAGTATCAGTGTTCACCCGCCTTCCGGGCTTCTTTTGTAATTTGTATGGTGCCGCATTGTTTCCGGCTCCTACACCACTATTATCCAAAGTGGCAGTGACTTTAATTTCAATTTCAGATCAAAATCTAAAATCAGGATATATGTACTGTGGCCGCAAAAATAAAGTTATCGCATCATTCGTCAATAACTGTATTTTCGCATTCCCCACCATATGAGAGCAGAGAGAAGGGTGGTATGACGTGTGTTACTTCACCTTAGTGCCGCACACAAATCCCAGCCATACAGTCAGTCTGTGATATATCAGAGCTCGAGCAAAGTACACGTATGTTGTGCTAGTCCAGGGGCCTTCCATTGGGTGCCCCGCATTGGGTGCCTTTTGGCACCATAACAAAAACCATCACGGCATCACAATGGGTCGAAAGAAGCTCCGGCCTTCATCCTTATTGAGCAGGGAGTACCGGTGATCCGCGTAAATGTCGAACTGAATGTTAGCCAAGTGTCCCTCATCAAGCGTAAAAAATCAGCTGCCGCACTCCCTGCTGGGACCATACCGCCACGCAAAGTGGGATGTGGGCGCAAGAGAAAGACAACACCTTGTCAGTCCTTGCTGTTGTCTTTCTATTGGGCCCACATCCCACTTTGCCCACGTGGCGTTATGGTCCCGGCAGTGAGTGCGTCAGCTGATTTTTTAAGCTTGATGAGGGGCACTCGGCTGACATTCAGTTCGACATTTACGCGGTTCACCATCACTCCCTGCTCGATTAGGATGATGGCCCGAGTCTTTTCTTCAATGGTAAGCTTCTTCCAACCCATTTGTGATGCCGTGGTGGTTTTTAGTATGGTGCCAAAATAAGTGAAAATGTGGGAAAGTAGAGGCCCGTGGACCAGCACAACATACGTGTACTCCGCTCGAGCTCTGATAGATCACAGACTGACTGTATGGCTGGGATTTGTGTGTGGTACTGCAATGGGGTGAAGTACCACACGTCATACCACCCTTCTCTCTTCTCTCATATGGCGGGGAATGCGAAAATAAAGTTATGGGCGAATGATGCGATAACTTTCTTTTCTCGGCCACTGTACTATTGTAGTCGTACTTACTTTTCTTTGACCAGTTGGCCTATATCCGCAGCACGAAGCAGTGCCTGTGGGTTTCCCAGTGGAGGGTGCGGTCAGGTTGACTGCTTCTTTATCTTTAAGAGGACAACCAAAGTTGAACGGCCTAACCGCATCTTTAGCTTTGTCCAACACATTTATTCTCCGTGCTTTAGGCGTGGTCAGTGTGAGGGCTCGTTGTGCGGGTACGTCCTCATCTCCGTATGTTATACGTCAAGGCTCGGCTGCTTTCTCTGAATGGATCTATTGGTCCATCCGCTGCCAACTACATCAGTGTTTGAACTCGGCACTGAAGTTCCTCATCCAGCGCGCTTTTGGTCTCCCTGCAGTTTGCGGCAAGTATTGGACTTGGTACCAAAGGTTCCTTGTGCAGCAGCTTCAGAGTTCGTACCTTATGCGACACCAATATTTGGGCTCCTTCTGGAGGTTCCCCTTCAACCACCCCTCCATTCATTATTCGACTTGTAGACTTGCCCCGCCAGCACCTTCCGTCCCCGTGCATTATGCCGCTAGTATTCATGACTGGTTGCCTTATAGAGCTCAGTTTTTCAGACGACTCACTGGAGCGCTCGGCGACGGCCTCACACCACTGCTGCTGCTGTCGCTGTTTACTGTACTGCCTTTCACCGGCAGTTGTGCCATAGCTTCTTTGCCGTCCTCCTCCTCCTTCTGCTCCTACGGCTCCTGCTGCGGCTCCGTTTCAGC
>LQNS02277216.1:4268246-4293887 GCA_001587735.2 Parhyale hawaiensis | reverse complement strand
GTAGCTGACGTATGCGATTTTTATCTGTAGAGGTTTAATACTTGCTGGACCTCTTCTACTGTTCCTAACGCTGTTCCACTGTGCTCAAACAATAAGCCCCCCCCCCCCTAAAAAAATGCTACTCACTCCGCATAGGTGTAAGAATTCTATCATACGAATTCACCATCGCCTGGTGAAGCCTGTCATTTAATACAACGAAATTGGTTAAAATGTGCACCTGAGCCACCCAAAAAGCTCCACCAGAGCAGCGCCACAGAGCCACCAGGTGCGTACAGCCCTGAGGCGCAGTGCCACATAAGGCCTGTTAATTGCAGTAACGCCCGTAGATGGCCCTCTGTATGACCACCATCTGATGGCCCCAACCGAACTGCCTGCGCCTGCCCTGCTCCACCCTCGTCCGACTCTACAGTCTAGCCATGTATATACTTCCCCTTGCAGAAGAGACTGTTATAGCATTTGGTTAGTAGTAAACATTGTTGTGTTGCATAATGCCTTATATCAGTAGTAACGAATTCGTTGTATATAAGTTACACTCATGGTTCCATGTCATTTCGCTGCTTCAGCTGCGTGTACGAGCTCTATATGTAGTTTATTGTGCAATAATTTGTTGTTTGCAGCGCGTAGCATCTTGCATCCTTCTGTGGCGACTCAGATTCTGAAATATGGTTCTTATGCGGGCATAATAGCGTGAGACGTCATCCAAACTTTGCCTCAATTTAGCCTTGAAAGCAGGAACACTTTGTTTGATTGGATGAGCGGGCTTTACACCCAAGGATACTCCCCGCAACAGTGTCCTTATCTGCTAACACGAGGTTTGAGAAATTTAGAACTCACATTAGATTCCCCCTTTCCCCCCCCCCCCACCTGTTCCGGAAAGGTCACTCATGTTCTCACTTATTTTACTCATAATAATTTTTTTTAAGTAAAATGTATTAGACTGAACGGCTCCTGCAATTCAGGTGAACAATTACAAAACAAGTTATGACGTGTATTTAACAAAGTAAATACACTATGTCTGATAAACGTTTGTAATTGTTAAATTCAATAAAGAACATCCATTGTGTCCTTAAATATGTGTGTAACTGAAAAGGTTGACTACGTGGTTCTTCACCGTGTTGAAAATTTATTAATAGGTATAAAGCCGAACGACTTGTGCTTTCTTCACTGCAGACATTAATATCTGCATCGTAATTAAAATGTATTGATTGGCTGTCTACGATCTCAGTTTATAATAAATATTGTAGAAATATGACTTTGTAAAGAAAGCACCAGTAATAATTTGTCATTAAATGGCTATTTATCAGTTTGTCATAATGATAAATTTGTTGCTTTCTTGTGCGCCATCTACCAAGGTACCAAGATAAATTCTCCTCGTGTATGACTACCCTTGCATTTCCGTCTTTTAAAAAACCGTTTGCAAAAAAAAAATCAGTTCATGCAAGATGTTCAGTTGGTTTCGGTGACGGTACGTAACTGCCTATTTCTCGGCCAAGTTAGAAGTATCCAGTCTGGTTTATTTACCAGTACAAAAAATCTTAATTAACTCTCTCTTTATATACTTGACCGGCAGTCTTTCGAACATGAAGGTCGAGCTGCCACCTCTTGTGTCCGCAAATTCTTGATACGTGCCAACTTATCAAATTCTCCATCTACAGAAGTGCCCAAAGGGAGACGGCTGTCGCACTTGCCTGGTCGCACGGCCTCTGTACCGGGTTTTTTGGGGGAGGTATTTTATTTTTGTACTTGTCTTCGCGTGCCATCTCTTCTTTTTCTCGGAGGCAGGGCGCGTGTTCTCGCTTTTGGATCGGCTTTTGTTTGCCGATGTCCATGAATTCTGTGGGGCCACCGCAGCCATTGGGCAACACGCTGGCCTGGGGGCGGACGTCCTGGCGAGGAGGGTCCGAAGGGTGAGGGCCGCCGCAGCCTGCCTGCTTGCCCTTCATTGCGTTAGGCTAGTTGCTCGGCAGGCGGCGCTGTTATTAGCTGCAGCTAATAACGGACGATTACAGTTAGCCCAGGCCTTCTTTCTGTTGCCGCTGCTGCTGCTTGATGGACCCCAGCTGGTCGAGTAGCTCGCCGCTGTGATATTATGTCTTTGTCGTAACCATAATAAAGTCAACCGTGGTAAGTGTGTGCGAAATTATGTCTTTGTCGCAGGTGCAGCTGATACTCGTTTTCGGCAAATGTTTGTTAAATTATGTCTTTGTCGCAGCTGCAACTGATACTCGTCCTCGGCAAGTGTTTGTTAAATGTCTTTGTTGCAGCTGCAGCTGATACTCGACTACGGAAAGTATACAGTATGCACAAAACTGCTACGCTTCTAGCTGGTACATTAATATAGCAGCGCCCGAACCGGAGCATGAGCTACTGTTTTAGTTTTGTATTGTAACAATATTCGGATTGAAAATTACGCCGTTTAGTAGGTAAGCATATGAAGCTAACCGTGCATACAAGTATTTTTGATGATTTGCGCTCAGACGTATAGGCTACCTTACTAGAACTATGTCACATTAACAGCTGTGCTCGTCGTTTAACATGTTACGATTATGGTTTCGTCTTTGGAGCCCAAAGCACCTCAGAGCAGATAAGATGGTAATCATATAACTCCTTGATGACCACTTAGAGGTCGATTCACACGTTAGTCTTTTCAACTTGTTATTCAGAAATTTGTCCACATGTTTCGTCGTGTCCTTATCAAAGCGACTGAAGCCCGCTGCAGACGATAGTCTTTTTGTCCTGTGTTTTCACTTCATCGCGTTCGGATACTTCGTGATGTCCTGGCAAACACAACTGTGCGTCTTGCAAAAGTTTCGATAAAATGTTTACCGTCGTATTCTCTGGCTTTTCCAGTGTCACTAGTCCAGTGTCTTTTCTAAATTTTAGCGAATGTCGTCTCAGAAAGCAGTGCCTGTTTTTGTTATTCACACAGACACAGCAACGCATTCGAACGCGGTGAAGTGAAAACACAGCACAAAAGACTATAGTTTGCAGCGGGCTTGAGTCTTGGCTATTAAGTTATTAATTGTCTTAAAACAAGTTTTGCTGGGAAGGTTTCTTGTGATTTCTTATACAGTACTTTGCTCCCCCTCTGGGGGCATAACTATAGGATGGACCATGGGCCATAAAGATAGATTAGTTAGGTTTGTCCATCCTATGTTATGGGGAGCAGCGACCCCAGGAGATTGTGTAGGTTACCTTAGCCATTAGCTAGGCCTTCAGGACGTCTTTCGCGCTCACTGTGCTTCTTTCTATCTTCATACTCCTACTGATGATGCTTTGTTCTGCTCTTTCTCTTCTTTCCCGACTTGCTGTTCCCGTGCATATTGACTCGTGCATGGGTTCCTCGTTTCTCTTGGCATTATTTATGTCCCTTCTTTCTTCTTCTTCTCTTTGGATCACAATATACTCTGTGGGTAGGAGAATACTTCTACGACTACTTAAACTTTACACTGAATTGCAACTCGGATAGCTGTGCAGTTTTCTGCTGTTTCAGTGGCAAAGTAGAACGCAATTGAACAATATACTGAAAGAATACGTTAAAATGACCTACGTATGAACCGACCTTAACAGCATTCAGGTCCGCCTTGCTGGTGCAATGGTAAAATGGGGAGGTGTTGACAGCGTTCGACTATTCCCTGCAATGAATGCAGCGCGCTGTCTATGCTTGGGTATTAGTTTCGTGCTCCGCGAGATATTTCGTCTTATCGTACGTCTTGTTGCTGACAGTGCTGCCAATACACTTATATTAATGAAAACGTGCGGTGTCATATTTCCCAATTAAATATAATAAAAATTCGATTCAATTTAACGCGCACTGCTGAGAAGCGCGTCTTTTTTTAGGTTTATGGCCGTGCCTGCCATTCTTTAGAACAGACATGGGGAGTAGCGCCCCCAGGGGGTTTGTGTAGGTTACCTTAGCCATTAGCTAGGCCTTCGGGACGGCTGTCTTTCGTGCCCACTTTGCTTCCTTCCCATCTTTTACTCCTACTGATCTTNCCCTCGTGCATGGGTTCCACGTGTCTATCGTCACACTATGTGTCCCTTGCTTCTTCCTCTGTTAGATCGCCGTTGCTGTGGAGACGGAGACTAAAACTACTCAATATAATAATAATAATAATAATTTAGAACAAACTTCTTATATGCCCCTTTAGAATAAGTTTTGTTTTAAAAAATAGATACGTTGCGTAGGTCCACAACATCTGCTCTACAGACCTCATCTATCTACTGAATGGTGTCTTTGTCATGCTTCTCTTCAGAACGAAATGCATAGCTTTGATAGGAGCTTCGTTTGGCCTTCATCGCTTTGCAGTTAGTTAGAATTGAGCTTTTGACGGTGTGTCTTGTGTTGGTGGTATGCCGAGACCATGTATGCTGAATCTCTAATTACTTTTTGGTCTGCTATACAAGAATTTATCGGACTTTTCTTTGTGCGTCAGCAGCTTATTGTGCTTAGAAATATATACAACAGTCCCAGGAAGATTCCATTATTATAAAGACTGCTGCTGATGCAAGTAGTAATCTGATATAATATACATATCATTATAGTGCGTGAAAATTAATAGAAAATTTCACGAATGGAAAATCGCCCGAAGGCAATGCTTTTGTTATAAATTTTTTCATGCTCAAACATACTACAGACTGTACCGAGCACGGACCGAATACGGATAAACATACGGCGTAGACACAGTTGAGGTGCTCATTAGAGAATTATATGTTCTTTCTTCATACGAAATTACGAATACATAAGCGAGGTGAATTATAATGCCGCATCACATCCTTATAGCTCATTGTCTGTTGCCGCGGCCACACTTTGCAATCGAGTTGACTTTATCTCTACCTTGACGTTCCTATTCGCCAGTAGATATTAGCCTATTAGGTATTTGCAGAACTCTCTTAAAGATCTGCTTGGAGCAATTACACTGTGCAAAACATTGTGAAGTTAGCGGAGGAAACCGCGTAGGATTTACGGGAAAATGCCGTATTTTGGTTTACGGGTGAAGTTCTGTAATTTTTTTATTTACTCATTCATTGCAAGGTATAACACGACAGTATCGTTTGAAACTTTCAATTTTGCTCGATAAACGAAGTGGAATCTCATAGGCAATTTCGTTTATTACCTCCGCCAAGGAGGCTATGTTTTCGTCGGATTTGTCTGTCTGTTTGTCATTTGTCTGTCTGTCACCAAGATAACTCAAAAAGTTATGGACTGATTTTGACGAAAATTTACAGGGAGTGTTAGGTATGTTAGGAGGAACAGATGATTAACTTTTGGTGAAGATCCGTCCATCCGTTTGTTTGTTTGTTTGTCTGCCTCATTTTTCTCAATGCAATAACTCAAAAAGTTGTGGACGGATTTTTATGAAATTTACATGAGTTGTAAAGTATTTCACGAAGAGTAATTGACCGAATTTTTGTAATGATCTGTTTGTTCTTTCGTTTGTCACTGTTCTTAATTTTATACTTGTTAGCACAATGACTCAAAAATAAAGAATGGGTCTTTATGAAATTTGTAGGAGTTGTTAGTAAATGACTCAATTTTGGTGGAGATCGGTTGGTTCGTTTGTATGTTTGACTGATGTTTGTAATATTGTTTGTTAGCAACATAACTCAAGAAGTTAGGAACGGATCTTCAGGACGATTGCATAAACCGTTATTACTATCAAAAGGCACAAATTACTAGATTTTGGAGTTTGTACAATGAAAATCATGATATCAGAACCAATTTGAATTTTTCGTAGCAGTTGCCTCGCTTGGCTGAGGTATGCGCTTTCAGAGTGCTCTAGTTTCTTTTTTAAGCTATTAGAATTTATTTTAATCTACGGATTCGGGTTGTATACACTTCATTGCCGATAACAGTATTAATTTATAAAATTCGTAAATTATACAAAATTGACTAACAACGGCAGAGATGTTGAGTTTTATTTTATCATTAGTACTAGGTCGAATTCGAATTTCGGCCAATCACTTTACTCAGACCACAAGCACCTGCATAGTTCTAGCTAAGTATTAACCAACTATGCATGTCTTTTCTTCCAATTATAGCACCTTTCAAATACAAGATTATTGTGTACATTATATACATAATATTGCACAGTTGAGTTAGAACGAAAGAGGAGAATGAATTGATTATAACACAACTTCAGCCTCAGTTTGTGGTATCCATTACTGCGCATTCGGTTAAGGTGCAAAGCATACAAAGCTCTGTTTGAGCGAGGGACGCAATTGGGTTCGAATCCTGACGTGCTCTGCTTTTTTATCTGGACTTCTCAAAAAATTTTCTGAAAATCCGTAGTTGTTACGAGGCTTCGTTAGCATTTCTGCTACCATCACTTTCTCAGTAAATTTACGATTTGTTTTTTACTGTGCGGTTGATACTCTGCAATTAGAAAACTCAGGTCGCGGCGCTCCTATGAGTTATATACTCTGGACGTACAGTCGGACAGTATGATAAATTACTTGTCAAGATCTGAAGGAATTACGTCACATTCTGTTACTCGGGTAACTTAATCTACGGTGTCCCAACGATTGAACCCGATAAGTATTTACTAGTGTTATTTCATATCTGTTCGCAACGCAAATACCCCATTATTATTGACTGTATTATTTAATTGATTAGCTAACCCAAAAAGTTCCTGCGTTTTTCTTGTAGATAATTCACTATAATAACCGCAAGAAGTTTCTTGGTTGCTTACTGCATATTACATTGCTGTGTTCCATCAACTGCACTGAGTACCTGTAATTATAATTCCGCACCATTTCGAAGCTCAGGTACACTCGAACTATTGCAATCTTTCATCTTGTTATCGGCGGCACAAGGTCGCTGTCCTCCACTGTCCACTGCGCTTTATAATTGGATCAAGTGGCCAGGGCGCCTGCGCACCTGTTCTCTATTAAGTCATCCCTCCGGCCCTCATTTCAAATGAAAGAAACGTCATTTTTCTTCGTGAGCTCTGGCATTGAATGGAAGGGAGAGTCAAGGCCGGCGGAAGACCAGTGGCGAGCTGCTCCCTCGGGCGGGACTCGAACGCAGCAGTTTGCTCATCGTCATGGTGTTTGTAATCGCTACTCTAACACCACACTGTTCTGGGTCTCCATCTGCTATACTCCGTACTGAGGCAATAAGTACAAAGTACGCCGCATTGTATAGAACTGTATCAGAAAAAAGTACAGAATCACGTGGCAAAACTTGCAATGCTAATTCGTGCAAGGAATGTCTGTACATTAGGTCTTTCAGGAAGTGGATATTGAATTCAGGTAGCCATAGATACCGAGTGTTGCGGGTCTAGCATCAGTGACAGTTGTTACGTTTTCTACCTACTGTGTACGAGATAATAAATGGTCGTTATTATCCCAATTTCTCTACGAAGGTATTATAGAACTTCAGGATGTTGCCCTCCAAACGTCATGGATACAACTTCCAAGAGTGCGACTCTATAACAGATATTAACTTTCTTTCATTAACTCACTCTTCCTATTAAAAGGTAGGCCCTGCAGCACCCGTAGGTGCTACACACTACTGCGTGGTGATCACATCCCCATTTGCGCTAATAAATGATTTTTGTCTCTAAAGTGTGCAGAGTGTGAACAGCTGAACAGCTGAATATCATCCTGTGCCCTTCAAACGGTTCGACACTGTTTTACGGCGGCCGTAATCAGTGGACTTATATAATAGTTGGGTTGACAGTCGTACACTTAATGAGGCTGTAGACCTTACAAGGTCTGCTTGCGTTGCTCAGGAATGTTGGCTGGCAACGCAATGGATGACCTGACACTGCTGAGGACAGCTCCACGTTGCGTCAAAGTTAACTTAACCGATCGATGGGACCGCGGCGCGCGCGCTTTCAGCCTTCGCTCTGACTTACGTATATTTGTTTTGGTGTCACTTCAGAGCCAATATGTGTTAATTTCATACAGTTGTAGGTATGAGAACTCTGGTTCGTCTTTGCTTTGGTGTTGGGGACTGCGCGAGTGCTTAGCCTTGGCTCCGCGTTACGTATTCATTTTAGTGTATCTTGGGAGCTAAGATGCGTTGATTTGATACATTTGGTATATATGACAACTGCGTTTCGTCTTGACCTTGGTGTAGACAACTGCACGAATGATTTGTGTACACTCCACCTTTTGTATAATAATGATAATAATTATTATTAATGACACTCTGGTATACGTTATAGTGTGGCTTGACAGCTGCACCTGTCAAAGTTGTTAAACTTGATACAGTTTTGAAGGCGGAACGTCGAGGGCGTTCAACCATTGCTCCAAGTTACGTCTGGTAACGACGTTTGAGAGCAGTGACGGGAGCCACATTGGGCTCTTGTATTTTACTCGTGTGACGAGGTTTGCTATTTTTTTATCTTTCAGTTGGCATGTGAAACCTTGTTGGCCTAGCTTTTGCATTGAGTAACATAAGTTCTTGAGAGGCTTGAGAAAGAAGAGTGTCAAGTTGGATACTCTAAAGGCTTTTCGTATTGGTTCACTGATGTCAACCTAACCCAAGCTCACTCATCCGAAGCTTCAGACAGAAGCCCTGGGTTCGCCCCTTTGAGTTGAAATTCATACGTTAACCTTCAATCAATTACCACTGAGACGACTGGAAATTCAACGATACTCTATGAAATAGTTTTTCGCCGTCTCAAGCGTACTTGAATTGTTTTTAACATCTGCAGCACGATTCTAGGTGGCGAAACAGAAACTCTAGACTGAGGTTTGGGACAAGTTGGACTGGCTTGGATCTTCTCCAAAGAGTCAATTGAACGAACCTTAAATATTAACTTCACTGGTGAGAACTTGAGCTATTCTGTATTGAGGATAGTGAAACAGTGCCGACGCCGATGTCCACAATATAGCTCTCTTCCATTAGGCCGGAACCACACTTTACATACAATCGTACATTCAGTTAATGAGCGGACGTTCAGCTCGCTCGGTGTGCGTGCTGCGGTATCTTTGCTACCGATTTTCACTGAGTATTGGCACGACGTGCGAACTAAATGTCCGCTCATCACCTGAAAATGCAATTATGTAGTCACGACACTGAGACTCAATAATTATTATTCACTCCGGTAGCAATTATTCTGCTGCTAATGATGAATATTGCAGCTGGATAATTTATATACGCTCTACAATATTACAATTTCAGAAGAGCTGAGCGAGCATCATTCCATATCGTTTGTAAGTAATTACCGTCCGTCTTCCGCTTTCAAAAACTTGAGCCAAATATCACTGGACTACAAAAAAAAAAACACTTTTCCTTTGGTTCCGTGAACTAACGAACTGCTAGTATTTCACAATTGGACGCTTTTTCTATATAGATCTAGTGCCGAAAGGCTAGCACGTCGAGTTTTTCAGATAATCATTGGTGTTCTCTTAGGAACAGTATTAAATAAAGCGTCCTTAAATTTCACGAGTGGGTGTTCTCCAGTAATAACGCTGATGGTTCAGGTACCACATACGGAGCGTGATTTGTTTAAGGGTGGTCAACTCAGCGATTTTGGTTATAATTATCAATTTTTGTTTTTTTTTTTTGCTGAAAAAGAGTCCTTAGGTAGTGGGAAAGTGTGTACCAAATTATTATGGAGTTACGATCACTGTAAGCCCCCGAAAAAGGGGCCCATAGGGGGCGTGAGGGTCAAAATTATCAATTGTGGACCGATTGTTTTGAAATTTGCACAGTATATGTCTTTTTCAAAAAGAAACACATTTTACTCCTACAATTTTTTTATTTAGATCTTAGTTTTTGAGATATTATACTCATTGAGTTCCATTCTTTATACATTGGTATACATATATATATATATATTTTCCATTATCTCAAAACCAAAGCCTAAATAAAATAAAGTTGTTGGAGCAAAATGTGTTTCTTTTACAAAAATACGTATGCTGAGCAAATTTCAAACCAATCGGCTCACAAACAAAAAAAGTTTTTTCAAATCAGTTTTCATCCCCATACATGGTGAGGTCTCAAATAATAATGCATAAATATTTGTAATTTAGTAATTTAGAGGTAAAAAATAAAAAAGCTATGCATTCACATCATTTCTGAATGATAAAATACCACGAATAGAGCATTCAAACTTCATCCATAGTGCAAAAAAGTTCATTATATGACTTTTCACCACAATTTTTTACGTTTTTTGCCTATCCTGTAAAATGTATTTTTTTCACCTAAAAAGAATAAAAGTCAATGAGTTTTCATGATACGAAAAAACAAAGACAGTTTTGGCATCCTTCATAGATTTATAACAAACTAATGTTGAGATATTTACGATTTTATCATTCAAGATTTTTTATCGCAGTTCAGAACCAAAAATTTTGTTTTTTATGAATATTTTAGTTTGTGATCGAAAATCGCGTATCAAAAGAAAATGAAACAGTAAGTGAGAAATCCAGCTACATTAGTTTGTTTGAAATGCTTCAAGGATTCTAAAACTGTCTTAAATTTTGTTCTAGCTTAAAAACTCATAGACTTCTATTCTTTTGAAATTTCTGTAAAAATAAACAAAAATCCCTTTGTGTCCCCATTTTCTCAAAAACTAAGGCCAAAATTGAAAAAGTTACATAAGCAAAATGTGTTTCTATTTCAAGATTACATTTACCGTGCAAATTTCAGGACAATCGGTCCATAAATAAAAAGTTTTTAAAAATCTGAGTTGACCCCCTTGAAACAGGACCTGGTAGACAAAATTTATCTTCAGATACGGAGTCACGAAGTGGCATTGATAAAAGTACACTTGAAAGAGCTCCAGAACCTAACTGCCTGTAGACCAGCTAGTAATATTGGGCTGTCGCATGACCGCCCAACTCAGTGAAACAATTTATCCCTACAATTTGGAATTTAGCGCTAGCGTGTACCTTATGTAGCACTAGCTCTGATCGAAGCCGCTGCCCTTTTTGCCTTTTAATTCTTGAGACGAGTAATTCCAGGCTCTAGTTTCCTTCTACCTTATTTCCATGTTGCGTTGATTCGTGATACACATACGTGATACCTACAGATCATTAACGCTGGTGCTTCTCTATCCTGATACCTTTATATGAAAATTCTGCTGCAATTACTTATAGGTGCATGGAAACCCTTCAAGACATGGATCCATAGTGCTAAATGTTTTGACTTATTAATGTAAGAAAGAAGTTTTAGTGCTACACACGCTGAGACCTACTGTATTGCTCGATCGCAGTATTTGAATTTACAATTATGATAATACCGACCGTTAAAACAGTCTACAATTACCAGCACACAGCGCCTCACCGAGTCGTCTCACGTATTAAGATTTTCCAACAGTGAATATTGTTTATCACGGAAATATTTATAAGTATTAGCTGTATCATTTAAATCGCCCCCCCCCCCCAGCAACTTTATGTTTTATGTTAGAATTTGATTGTGAAGATATTTGTGAAGTAAGTATGTATGTATGACATGTGCAGCTCAATTATTATCATATAATTGTAGCTGCCGCCGAAATCGAAAACCAGACTTTTTTTAAGTTTATGAAACCAGAAACAGTTTTCAGTGATGTTTGAAAACCACCACTCAATTAATTCTCTGAGTGTCTATTACAGGTCTTTAATTGAGGTACACATCTGTTATATAAACTTATTAATATGAGTGATAAGAAAGAGTGGCCGTAAATGTGAAGTACAACGACTCGGTAATAATTATTTCAAAAAAGGACTATCGTAACACTAAAATCTCTTGGAGTTCCAAACTGTGAAGCCCTGTATAGGGCGGGCATTTGTGAAGCTGAACTAGAAAAAAAAAAACGTGGCAGCAATACCGCGTGGAAACTTGACTTGCTGTTGGGAAAATTTGGTTCGCACGTTTTAGCTGTAGGGAAGATAAAGTGCATTAGTGATTTGTTGAAAATTGCACATGTAAAATCAAGCGTCAGGACAGGTCGTGCAGCTGTAAACTGAAGGTGCATCAGAGGTGTAAGGAGAGCAAGCGCTTGTACAAAAGCCTGTCTGAGCAGCAGCAGCAGCTGTATAGAGGGTCCGCACCTGACCCCTGATCAGTGAAAGTGTTGCGGAGCAGCTTCGGCTGCACTAGACTCCTCTTGCTAGGCCTACCTCACCCACGCCCCTCCGACCAGCTTACCCCTCCCTAACCCCTCACCCCGCTCAGGGGAACAACTTACTTCTATGGTCTGTTGCCCCGAGACGGCTCTCGAACTATGGGAAAAGGAGCAGTTGTAAGACGGTCAGCTGCTGCAGCTCTAATGCTGTTACTGCTGCTGCACGTCAGCATATTAACGTCTGCAGCACCACAGGTACGGATCCTTGTTTTTATTAGATAAGGTAACCATTGCTAGATGCTAGTGCCAAGCTGTCTGCAGCACCACAGGTAAGGACTAACGTAAATATTTAGTTTGTTTGTTGTGCTACTGTGAGTGTTCATAACAGTTTACCGGCAATGGCACCGTGAGTTAGCATCCATGTTTCTAGTTTGTTTGTGTCTGCTATCGCCTGACATCAGCACTCAGCACTACAGGTAAAATTGTGTTTTCAAATTGTTACCTTTGCTAGATGTCTGCACGATGTTATCGGCAGGTGGTAATAAATCTTTCTCGCCATATCGTTTACAATTGACAAGTGACCATATACCTATAATATGTACACCATATTATTTGCTTCATGTTTCCTTACTCTAGAATACCTACCATGTTCTTCAGTGAATCCCAGAGACACGGAAACTTCCATTTTAGTTTGTGGAGGATGGACACATTCGCTTTTGTTCCTGTTTTTCTTTCTTTTTGATCTTTCTTTATTTGAAAGAAATCCTAGTTAGTGTAACTAATTGTTTCATCTTCACTTATTTTGTTCCCAGGACCAAAGTAGAAAGTTTTTCTTTCTAAATATAGTGCACGTAACTACCGTACATCTCTCAACCGTAGAAATAGTTTCTGATCGAGTTATTTTGCAGATCTACTAAACTCGAGAGATCTTTGTGTATACTATTTTGGTTAAGATGAGCTTTCTGTGGTCCTCAGCTCACAACGAAATATGTTTGGTAGAACCGTTTGGTAGTTAGTAGGTACGGAACGTTGATTACAGATTGCTCTACATGTACGTTTAGTGGTACTACAATAATTTATGGTTGTGGATGGCGCAAGAAATGTTTGACAAGAATTACATAAGTGCCTAACAAGCTACAGTGGAACAACTTTAATTAAGGCCAGGGCCCCACTGACACAACAAGCGATACGATGCAATTTTTACGAGAAACATGGCGCCTGTAAGCGATAGTGTGTCGCGAGATCTGGGTTGCGTCGGTGGGGACAGCAGATTGTTCTACCCGATGTTACGTTTTTTTCATGCAACGAATTTGATGCGTCGCACGTCGCTTGTTGCTTCAATGGGGCCCCGGCCTTAGGCTGTGTACTTAATTTTTGTCTCACTGACTATTAGCCGAGCTTTTAAAGATCCGGTTGTGCCTTTGAAACTGTATTAGGTGAAAACGATAAATATGTAATGTAATAATTCCGGTGACGAAGTTAGAGCTCAAATTTGTGTAATATATCAACAGTCGTTGAAAACAAGTTCTATCTGGAAGGTTATCAGTTTCATTCAGGTACCCTATGTCGCAGGGGTGGACAAACTACGGCCCGCGGGCCACATCTGGCCCGTTAGTCTTTTTAATCCGGCCCGAGGATGGTTTTAGGATAGAAGATATATTAACTTATTTTAAGCATTTATTATTAAACTTATAAATTAAAAAATTGCATATCTGCAGCAAATATATCATTCCTATTTTTTATCTGTGATATGTTTCCATTGGGTGTTGACTCCGGCCCGTCTGTCGATTTTTGAAAGTTTGTGTGACCCCTGGGGGTAAAAAGTTTGCCCATCCCTGGTCCACACCTTACCTAGTATTAATTTGGAACTGGTTTTGTGAATTCTTATTTTAGTAAAAGTCATAGCTTATGAGAAAAAATGAGAAATTTGCATCTTCAGTTGGCGAATTCTTTTGTCATGGATTGTGCGTCTTTTTGCATTTGGGAACATGAATACCACCGCGCATTTATCCTAATAATTGACAAGCTCCGCATGTCAGCGGCTATTGATCGTGCTTGCGGGCATTCATGATCGTCTCTTTGGTCGGGATCCCCCCCTTTGTTTTTCTCTTTTCTCCAGTTCTCTATATCCTACTAAGATAATGGCAATAGCTCATAGAGGGCCGGGGCGTAAGTTCTGTGTGTCTTTGGGAATGGGCCTATTGGTTCGTCTACTGCCGCCTATCTAATTTAATACTAACACCTTTCTGTTGGGCAAATATGAGGAGATTCTGCTAATTTTCATATGTAAAGATTTTTCTATGAAAACTTTCATGTTATAGCAATCTCCTTTGCGATATTTACAAAATATATTTTTGCATCCGATTTCACTGATATGGTCCACATTTATAGTATACCATACTTAGTGAAAATTCTATATCGGCTAGGCAAGTTCATATTTAAGTAAAAAGTTAAGCTTATTTAAAATATGAGAATATTTCATCTAAAATTGACCAATTGTTTTGTCTTGGTTTGGGCAAAATACAGAGGATCTGCTAGTGACTTTTTAAGATTTTGTTATCAAAGTGCAAGCCTGGTACCCCAATAACAGTTTTTCCAAAATAGGCTGTTGTTCCGATTCCACTGGTATTATCAGCATTTATAGTCGATAACGTTCGTTGCGACGAGTGGAATTGAGCCAAAAAATTGTGCATATGGCAGCGATAAGACAAAATCATGGGGAAACGACTTACTTCAGTTTTATTACCACACGGTGGAAAAATGCTAAACACGTGCAAAACTTAAGGAATGGAACTTTCATGCTGCAAGAATATTCAAAGAGAAAGAAATTGGCGCTTGAATGAAAGGAATCGGGCCATTATTGCGCAAATGGCAGAGCCGACAAAAATCGTCACGGAATTTCGACATTTACGAGACTATTAGTAGCGCTACACAAATGCAAAGCAGATAACTAATTGAAACCTTTCATGCCACAAGAACATGCTAAAAGAAAGAAATTGGCGTTTGTACCAAATAAATCGGGTCATAATTGCGCAAATAGCAGCAGTTGCAAGCTTTCTTAATGCGAAGGTGTAATTTGCGGGTCTTTCGTACACCAAAAGACAACACAACAATTTTGCTTTTCCCCTTTTACTTCGGAACTGGAATACCACTGCGCAATAACCCTATTACTAATACCTTTCTTCTGTGCAACTAAGAGGAGGATCTACCGACTTTGCTTTTCGAGATTGTTTTCGAAAAAACTGATTTTTCTAATATCTTTATTTGTTCCCAATTTTAATGATGTTAACAGCATTCATAGTCCATACCATACGTTGTATAAATTCAGTGTCAGCATTCTGAATTCCTTTTTTGGGCAAAAGTCATAGCTTAGAACTATCATGTACAAATGTGAAGAGGAGGATATACTGACTTTGAATTTTCAAGATTTTCTTAGTGTGCTGACTATGATTCTTTTTTTTTTTTGTTGTTGGAAAAACTTCAAAGTAACCCCTTAGCGATTTTTCCAAAATCGACAGTTGTTTCCGATTTCATCCATATTATCAGCATTTATAGTCTATACCAGGGGTGGGAAACCTACGGCCCACGGGCCACATTTGGACCGTTAGTCTTTTTAATTTGGCCCGCCGAGGTTTTAGGAAGTCAGATGTATTAATTCATTTCACGTTCTTTTGATAAGACTCATTAAAAATAGCATATCTGCAGCAAATATGTCGTTTGTTATCTCTGATAAGTACGCATCGGGTGCTGGCCCGGCCCGCTGTCAAGATTTGAAAGTCAGTATGGCTCTTGAGTCAAAAATTTCGCCCGCCCCTGCTGTATCGTCTCATTCCTGAATATGTTCAAGTCTGTTCTGTCGACACAATTATTTCATTCAGTCGATTTTCCTCAATAGACGGCGAATTTTTAAAAGTTGAAGAACAGCTATTGTAGTTAAAATATCTGTTATTTAGGTTTTCTGCGAGCAAACGCACGTCTATTTGTTCGGCTGTTAATTTATCACACGTTAGTTTTTGTAAATCGAGTGTCGAATTTCTGTTTTATCTTTTTTGCCACACAGAAGGGACACGAAATTTATAGATAGATACGTAGACTCACCTTGGTCTTCATTATAGTGTTTTGTTAGATAGGAACGCTTGTCTTGTGGCTTAAGTATTTCCACTATACTGCTAATTTTTCAGTTTTCCATCTCCGCTATGGTAGGGTTGGAAACACCTGTCTTTTGCATTATTGTAGGGTTGGGAAGACTTGTCTTGCGCTCCAACGTTTCCAGCAAATGAAGACACTCGCTAATGTGCCTGTCATCCCAAGCTCCCCTCCAGCATTGGTCCGAGGGTCACGTCCATTAGCTCGCACCGTGCCGTGGAAATAATATAATTGCCTGTGTCAGCAAGGGAGGAAGACTTGCGGGTCTCGACGACTAGAAATGAAGAGTCTTTGTGGACACGGAAATGGAAACTCCCTCACGGCGTTTTGCTCACCCACGCTGCTCAGTTCCGAGCGTAACCAAATGAGCAGAAACTCGTTACCTGCTCAAGAGCACATGATCTGTTTGGCCTCTCCGCAACTTCCGACGCAGTTCTCATCAAGACCACCGATATCCTGTGCAGGAAGGGCGGGTCTAGGTCGTCTTAATTGATCAGCAGTAAAAATCGCAGTGAGCTCATGCAGACTTGTCTAGATTGATTTTATGATCTGACACCGAGTGATGAAATGCACGTGCTGTTCTTCACTGTAGTTCATGTGTGAACCTTGTTGACATTGATGAACAACCATCGGTACGCATCAATTGCGGAGTTTCACCACACCCGAACTTTACGGACGCAACTTGTGTGTACGTCGATTTTATTAAAGACCAAGCGGCTTCATTTTCGTTTCCCGAGAAAGTTTGCTTGTGGCCGTAGGACCGGCAAAAGCAGTTTTAACGTAATGATGTGAGCATAATTTCTTATACAGCGTTTGGAAAGCGGAGCTCTTACAGGTGAGGTTCTTATTCAAGCTAGCAGGATGAATCTTCTTTGCGAATCAATGCTAAGCGCTGTGGCTCCAAAAGAAAACTGGTTTTCTACATAAAGCTGCTGGTATCTAACTGCATGGTGCATAAGTGTATTTTCATGCACAGTTTCAAACTATGGTGAAAAGTAGAGCCACACGATGTGAGCCAACAATGTGCCGTATTGGGTTGTTTTCTTATACTCAGTGAAATTTCCAAACCACACGTGCATGTTCCACTCTGCAGACATTTACTAATTTTTATCGTATTGGAAATTTATTCATCTTATGAAATGTCCAGTCCGCCCACGTTGCTGACACTTGCTGATAGCATCACATTGGGAAAATTTCTCTGCTTGTGAACTGCCCAGTCCACCCACGTTGCTGACACTTTCCCAACGGATGCGGCACATCTATGAGCTATGCATACCCATGTCATTTGCACACAAGGCTTTATTTCGGCGTGGGTGGGTGCATAATTAGCCCATATGACCGTGACCCTGCGGCTGCCAGAGTGCCCTGAGATATTCCCGGCCTGACTGACATGTTACTGACGTGCGTGCTGCAGGCGTACGCGTGTGTGCACCAATATCATTTTGTCCAATGCACTACTACATGTTTGAATTGATTTTAACGTGAATTTCTATCGTAGTTTCAGGATATTTACATCACATTCTTTTTTATACACACAATGTTTCGCTGCATTGTTTAATGTTGCTTTGTTTAGCTCGTAATTCTTCCACTTTTGTTCACTGTAAACACGCTTAAATTTCAATGGAAACACAATTAATACGACGTAAATATGGTATATCAACATCCTTATATAATAAAATGCTTGGTGTATTTATTTATTTCGTGTCCGCTCTTAAGGAAATTGATATGCGAAAAATAGGCCAGGTAGCACATTTTGTAATTCAGTACTTTTCATAGAGATCGATGAGCAGGTAGCAGAAGATGGCGAAGGGGGATCCGTATTCCTTATCTGAAGACACTTCTTGCTTGAAACACCTCTTGAAATCGGAACAATATATGCAGCTACTGGAGTCCAATTTTATAACTTTTTTCTTTCAGGTCACGGCGTGTAAATTCAGCAGATGGTCAACAAAGCGCTCTGGAGCTGATGATTTTTCATGGGCAGTAGACAATTATTTCTTCTAGCTTACTGTCTTTCTAATTTGACGGAGCAGTTTTCTCTTCATAGACCAAAATTTCAGCACTTCAAATGGAGCAAATCTTTGATTTGCAAAAACGGTATCAACGGTATCATTGCTACAGAGCGCTTACATTGTAAATAAGCTGACCTGACTGGAATTGCATTCAAGTTTATTAGAGTGTTTTACTCAAGATTTTACTTCTGTCTGTCAACATAAAGACCAAAGGATGAGAGCACGACAAAGGATCAAAGAAGATATTGGAGAAGCAAGTCAGAGAAGAGAGGATTCCACACCGGCCTGTAGCTATGAGGCAAACATATCGATTATTGCGTGACTTTTTTTTTCACGCACGGGTCCACTAGTCTATATTATAATTCTGCTTGCGACTCCATCCGACCAACCATTCAAAACTGAGCAAGTAGTGGCCTTCGTTTTAGCGGAATAGCTGCCGTGGCTCGGAGTTTGAACAGCTTTAAATACAATAATATTAGATAAGCCAAAACTGCAAACACAATAGCTAAATGGAATGGATAGGGAGAAAGGTTCCAATGTTTCGAGGTTAGAGGTTAGGTGGAGTACGTGCGGATTAGGAGACTGGCGCTATATATGAGGCAGGTTAGGTTGAGGATCTGTATTAGGTCGAATTAAAGTGAGTTATTGTAGCGTAGGTTAGGATTACTTTATTTTACAAAGTAAAAACATTAACCAACCTTGGAATTTCCGCGGGTCCGGCCAGTATTTCTTTATTGTCAGTGAGGATTGTCTACATGTATGCCTAAATGTTAAGTTGCATGAACCGTCCATCGCGTGGTACGAACCACCTAACGCATACGAGGGCTTACAATCTGCAGATGTATTGCAAGTGAAGTTAAACTTTCGGGTACGATGGAAAATACGTATGCAGGCCAAAACTGTGTAAGTTAACCGAATGAGTTGACTTTTCACCATTCACCTTGCGGTTGGCACAGTTTTTTTACGATGGTAGTTATACATAATAACAATATTCTCGTAGCGGACCGGAGCGTCAGTCCCAGCTCCTAAGTGGGAATGGGCCTTTTGGTCCGTCCAGTGCCAGCTATAATCTAAGTAAACTGGCTCCTATTGCAATTATCTATATTAAAATTCTGCTTGTCAATCCGTTAGATAGTTACGTAGTTAGTACGACCGTGACGCTTTCATCAGTGTTAGGGGATGCTTAGGGCATCCTTGAAGTATCTTTGATATAACCTGGGAAGGGATCAGTAGCAGATGGAATCAAGTTCGAATTTAGGCTGGTACTGCTCGCAGGCCGTAAGTAGAAGATTCACTGCCGGACTTGAAACGTTTTTCAACCATCGTGTTCACGATACGATGCAAGTCCGTGGGCATCATAAGTGAGAAACAATGCTTTTTCTCTGTACAATTTCCATATGTTCCTTCAGTATTAGATAGGGGAAAATTAGGATGATACGGTTGTGAGATATCACTGGCAAAAACTGCTTCTGCTGTGGGAAAGTTTCACAGGTTTAATTTCAGGTAGTTAAAATATTGTTTAGAGGTAACTCTTTTCTTCTTTATTCCGTAGCCATCGAAATGATACCGACATAATGGCAATAGCTCATAGAGGGCCGGGGCGTAAGTCCCGGCGGCTTTCTGGGAATGGTTGTGTTGGTTCGTCTACTGCCAGCCATCAAATTTAAACTCGATCGTACAGTGTACGCTCCTACGTGTCCAGTATACGTCTGTGACGGAGATGTAAGTCAATCACAATTTCCTTGAGCTATCTTTGCAAGTGGAAATAATGTATACTGTGACGGCAAATTGGAGCTTCACTGTAGAAGGCGGACTGTGGTTTTAAAGTCGGATAACTAGCACTCATTATTACTTTGTATTTCTGATCCTATTCTTAATAAAAGTTATTTTATTTATTTGTTGATTATGATCTTGGCAAGAAGATCAGGCTGCAACTGCATTAAATTATAGGTGCAGTGTTCCTTCTAATAGTTACAATCGTGACTACTGACATGACTACTAGCGAGCTGTCGATGCATGTTCTGTGCCGCCATTTTTGATGGCTGGTACATTACTAACAACTGATAAATGGTGATCGATTGCAGATAGAAAATAAAATAAATTATCTGTAATGTTTGACTACTTTTGGTACACCCGGTATACTTTACGAAAAACTGTGTAGACGTCGACTCCCTTGGCATCAGAGCTTCGTAAAAAATATTCAAGTTAATTAGCGTCGTCATTGACACCTAAAATTAATTGCAAAATGCACTCATTTCTGCATGAAGATATTGTACAGCCCTTTCGAATGTATGAGCCTCGGCCACACGTTTGGTTAACTGTTTTACCATAGGCCGACTTCACTCTCTTTCTCTCTGCGACGGAACTGAAAAGTACCTACTCGCGGATTTCCTGAACCCAACATGCATTCTGTTTCCTAAAGTCGTGTGGGCAACCCCCGCAGCGGGAGGTAACTTTTGCAGACCTGGTTGATGGTGATTTAGAGCTTGAAGAGATGGTTTTATTGTCACCAGCACTGGGCAAGCGGGATTTGTAAAGAAGAAGGTTTAAGTCTTCCCAAAGCAAGGATAAACAAACAGCTTCGGTCAATATCATTGAAGGCTGAACTTCTTGAGAGAGTCCGTCAGAAAGACAAATTTTGATTAGTTACATCCGAAAAGAAAATGAGGTTGAGGTCTCACAATGTATAGAGGTTATATTCAAAAGTTGAGGTAGTAGGAAAATCATACAGGAAGCTCGAAACGGTCCCAATACGGTCTGGAAGCTGACTCGACCGTCTGCAGAGCACGCAGCCAGAAAACTGTACGTCCCTTCGAGATGAAACAGCCACCAAGGCTATATCCAAGATAACTTTTTTAGTTGATACGTCGCAGCTTTAAATCTTGTTGTAAATTTCTTTTGCCAATTACAGTACTCAAATACTCGTATTCTTTTAAGGAAACTGACTGGTGAAAGTCTTTTAACTTTTCGGAAGGTGGAAAGAACTCTGAAATTAAATACTCACTTTTACTGTAATCCACTTACAAAAGTAACTCTCGCACCGAAGGTAGTGGCAGTCTTTTGTCACAAGTGCGTAAGATGGGAGACTTGCTACTACTACTACTACTACTACTACTACTACTACTACAGACAGTCTAGCGCCAAAGTCGTGACTGGCACAAGTAACAGTAATGGACAGGGAGTGCTTGCATGGACGTATAAGTGCAGTCAAGGCCAAAAGTTATGGGCTGGTTGGTCGTGCACACTCGTCTGTCATCCGTGCAAATGACGCTGGCAGTGCGCCCTTCCCATGCACTCGTGGGGACCCCGCCAGCTCTTCCTTGTCGCTGCGTGTTGCTAACAAGCGTCGCCGTTTGTAACCACAATTTTTTCGTAACACTGAAGTGATAAAAAATTCATGTCTGAATTCCATTGCAACAAACTTAATAAATTTAAGTCCCGACTTGCTTGACAGCAACAAGCTGTGAGAATTTAAGTCTCAAGTTATTCCTTATGTTCAAGTTGCAGAACTGAATTTCACCGAAACAAATTCAAATTTAGTTTCAACGTATTTTCTAAGTCCATGTTAGCGCAAAAAGCATTTTTGGAATCCAAAGCAAAAATCACTTGTCGTATCCTGAAGATTTCATCCGTACAGAAGACTAATACTTGAAACCGACAAAATTTTACTCTTGTGTGTATCTTGTACCAGAATGAGATTCGGAACAAAATAAAACACTCTCTAAAAGATAAGGTCATCATAAATGCGACATTAAATGATTATTGTTATCACTGTTTCGCTACCAGGAAAGCCTTTCGTTTGCTCAACGTTGTATGTGTCGTTTTCTACTTTCACCATTAGCGCTCATTCCTCTTTTGGGAATATCAGTGAGTGTGCCAATAAGACAAAAAGTTTATGCTCCTTAGAATTCGATGGGACAATTCCCAAAACTTCCATTACGCTTAACGCAAAAACCTTTTGTTTATTACGTATCATCATCGAAACCCAGATACGATATAAATTACAGTTCAATGGAAAACTGTTATCGACTGTCGATAGGAATTTCAGTAATCGAATATTGAAGGAATTATCGTACATCCACCCCCTGGAAACACCAGTAAACGTTCAAAACTTCATGTGAAATGCCTTGCTGCTTTCACTGCTTTCTCGATCCCCTACCATCCATTGGACGGCGCGTGCTCGGCAGTGACCATGCACGGGCGTGGCACGACCGTGACACGATCAATTCAGGCACGACCCTCTGACACGACCTTTTCAGGCCCAAACACGATCTCTATCTCAACCCCTGCTCTCCATGCAGTATATCTTTGTGGCCGCCTGTCTGCCATCACGACTTCTCCTGTACTCCGTAACGGAAAAATGCTGCGCAGAGACACGCTGCGTTCAGTTGGGTATCGTGGCTTCCCCGACGCAGTTTCTGGCCGCCCTAGAAACTGATTTAATGGCTTTGACTCCTAGGAGGACTAGAATTCTGTTAGGATTTCGATAGATAACTTGGTCCCTTAAATCATGTGCCCTGTCTTTCTCGTACGAATAACAGTAACTGGAACGCTGCATGTATAAGAAAATAATATCAGATAAATAATCAATAAAATAATAAAGTTTATAAAAAAATAAGATGACACCATGACAGTCAGGATTAACCCTATGCGACTTAATGAATAGTCGGCTCTCGTAAGTATATAGAGTGCTTGGAACGTCATCTTGGAAGAAAGCTCCTCCTCGTTGGGTGAATCCATTAACGGATAAAGCAAGCCTTGACTTTCTCATAGGAATATCACTAGCAAGACCCCTGAATGTTGTTCCTACACGCGGAATGCGCAGGGGCGAGTTTGTTCCCAGCAGGCGTATTCCCACCCAAACGAAGATTTATAGGCATTTATTAGATACTATCCGATACCGTTCACTATTTACTCACAGGCAGCCAATAAATGTCCGATTGGGCAGCAGCAGGCCATTTGGCATATATCTGCGACACGAACCAGGGCTTATATGAATTGTCCAGTAAGGGCGTCGGTCAAGTTACTTTACTTTACCTTTTACCCAAAATGGAAACCGGTAGCGTGTATTGATGAGTTAAACCTCTTGCTGCAGAAACTCTACAATTGCAAAGGATATTTTTATTTATACTCCTAAAAATATTTCTTCTTGGTCATACTATCTAGGAAGTAAAGGAAAATTGGCACAGCATTTCAGCTGCTGCTGAAAGTGCACTCAAACTTTTCAGCGAAAGAAAGAAAGCGTTGAGTTGGAGGATAAAAACTCGACATGTGTCTCTCGAGGTCAGAGGGGGATTTTTTTTTTTTTTTCGCGGCCTAACAGCAAGGATGGCAGATCGACAGCTGCCGCCCTCAGTCTTTTTCGCCCTTTTCAGTCCTGGCTTCCACTAGGAGCCCACCGGTGCTGAAGATACCGGCTCAAGCAAAAGACCTAAACTTGTCAGTTCTGTACACAGTTCGGTGCGTCGCCAGTGTAACCTGCGTATATTGAAGGATGTGGTTCGTGAGGAGCTCGCAGCCTCGCCTCTGCTGTATAGTACCTATTAACCTTTTGTTTCCATAACACATGGACGTCTAGCTTCCATATTTTAAAAAGCTTCGTAAGCACAACTGGTCTCTAAGATTGGTTTAAAGTATACTTAACATCCTACTGAACTTGAGAATCTATTAGAAGCTCATAGAAGACACTATCATTGTAGTCACTTGAGCTCACCTACAGTTTAGTTCAGTGATAAATAAAATGCTATCACTGACTTCAGACGGGTTATTAAATATGTTGTCCAAATTTCCACAGAAAGAAACAATACACTGGTTTTAATAATCGAAACTTTGATGCGGGACATATATGCATGTACCGTCAGGACCGACAGGGCTGGAGTCGAGTGGATCAAACCTCGGACAGCTATACTTTCCGTTGGTGTTTAAATGGTCACAACAACGCATTCGGTCTCTGTGTTTCAGAGAGCTCGTTCATTTGGCTCTCGTGTGAACCCGCTTTGATCCTTCGATAAGGTCTGTATAAGAATTTTTGAATTCAGCGAATTCGAATTCATGGCACGATACCAATCGAAGCGCCATGCACCATTTCTTAGCTGAGCTTGTGTTTCATTGCTTCGTTTGTTTCCTGTCGCAGGAGAACACAGTGACGGAAGAATCCAGCAGCGTCTCTATCCGCGGAAACTGCGGCGCCACGCCCTCCAGTCACGGAGTCTGCGGACCGGACGGCAAGTTGCGCTGTCGGGCCGGATGGTCCGGGAAACTATGCGACAAGCCCGTCTGCAAAACAGGGTGCAGTGAGGCGCATGGCTTCTGCACCAAGCCGGGCGAGTGCATCTGCCAAATGGGTGAGTAGGAGCATTAATTCAAGAGGTAACTTCACGCGCTTCGTAGCATTTTACGCATCATTTCGTGTTGTGCACGCGACAAGCTTCAGCGGTGTAGACGTACGACAATTGGGTGTAGATCTCTAACTAACGTAGATTTCTGGCATATTTCGTTCGTTTGTTCTTGAACTGTATCTATTATCAGTGATGGCAGGCCTGAGCACGATTATACCCGACACCTAAGAGATCATACGTAATACAGTATGTCTCTCTTAAACATGAAATATATGCTTACATGCATATTTTTATAACACGTAGTAAATTTTACTGTACAGTTATAGCAGATTTACCTTGAGCAAGGAATACTGATCTGTAGAGATGGTTAGTTTGTCGCTATCATGCTATATGGTACCGCCATACCAATCGTATATCAGATGTAATAATATTAAGCCATGAGAACCCACTCTCGGGGAGAAATATATGGGTTTTATTTTTTACTTACATAGAACTGCACTAATTTACTCGTATATAGGATGTTCTAATGGTTTTATCTTAATTGCACCTCTATGAAAGCTTCACGGAAACCCATTGTTCTCAGCATAGCGCTGTGCTTGGTGTGAGCTCTTCTGTGCCACCTTTTCGCGTCACTGGATATCGTCAAAATTACGTACTTTATGTGCTATTAATTGAGGCTCTATAGTGTTTATCGCGGTTTTGTTCGTTGCATTGCTGCCTCGTGGGTCAATTCATACGTTTGTGCATCGTGGCTGCGGCCGATGTCAATTGTTAAGCTAATTGACGATATCGACATAACGTTCTTCATTAATTTCAATTTAATCTTTCTTGATGTAAACAAATGCATCTGGACCTTTCCTCAGGCTGGAGAGGTGACCGTTGCGACGAGTGCATCCCCCTGCCTGGTTGCCAGCACGGCACCTGCAACGGCACCAGTTTCACCTGCACCTGCCTGGACGGCTGGATGGGACCCCACTGCACTGATGGTAGGCCGCCCCTTACTTCACGCTGAAGTGGCTGAACTGGATTGGGTGTCGGGCTTATGCAGGGGTGGGCAAACTACGGTCCGCGGGCCATATCCCGCCCGTCAATCCTTTTAATCTGGCCCGCCGAATACCTATATTAGGTTCTTTGATATTG
>LQNS02277216.1:4249703-4264130 GCA_001587735.2 Parhyale hawaiensis | reverse complement strand
AAGTACTTGAATGTTTCTATTATTTGCCCCCTGAGTCGTCTTTGCTCGAGAGAGATCAGACCCAGTTCTTTTAGGCGACGTTCATACGACTTGTTTCTCAGCTGAGGTATCAACTTCGTTGCTCTGCGTTGGACTCTCTTCATGTTGTCGATATCTATACAGAGATGCGGCGACCAGAATTGAACAGCAAATACTAAGTGTGGCCTCACTAATGACTCGTACAATGGGACGATGATGTCCTTGGACTTGTATTCGAAGTTTCTGGTGATGAATCCGAGTACTCTGCTTGCCATTTTCACACTCTTGTCGACTTGCTAACTGTGTTGTAGTTTGTTTGTAATAGTTGTCTGTTTGTTGAATATATTGATGCAATTTCTTCTCTTCCACAGCTGTGTGTGCCGAAGGCTGTAACTCCAAGTACGGGTCCTGCAGCAAGCCCGGCGAGTGTCGGTGAGTGTCATCGACTGAATCTTATGCTACTGGCATTCGGCTCTTGCAAAAGCCTTCCACATTCTTTATCCAAGCTTACTAGTTACTAAACAATTTACTAACGTCGACTAGAGTTCGTGCGGACACTCACAGGCCATTACTACGGAGGCTTGTATAAACAGGCAAGCTGCACCTGCAGCACAGCTCGTCCTCTCACCGTAAATGTCAGAGAGGTACTGGGCCCGGGGATGCCCTAATGGTGACGTTGCCCGCCACCCACAGACACGGTAGAGGCTGACACGATACACTAGGCAGCTCAGTTTCCACTTCAGTCAGCTCTAAAAAAAATGTGTAAAAAAATATCAAACATAAATACTGGCAATATTTTCGAAGCTCATTTCTTTTTACCTCAAAAACACTACAGTGGTGCTAGCGAATTTTAATGCTTCGCGCTGCTGTGACGAGTTGTTCATGAAAGAGCCTGTTTGTAATCTCAGTAAATATATATTAATACGCAGTTGGTTCGCTTCTCCGTCCCGATCTGAAGCATTAAAGATAGGCAATAGTTCGCCTGCTGAACAACTAGGGGCTCTTTGCCTTGACACATTGTTTAAATACAAGCCTTGAAGCTGATTGAAGCTCATATAAGTGGTAGCATAGATACACGATTTTGCTTCCTTCCCACAGCGAAGGTTTTTCTGAGCTTACTAGAGTGCCCGAGCTGTCAAAAATGACAGCGAAGCATTTGTGATGACCCGTCTTCGTTGATCACAATTTTCTTATTAACTTCCTTAAGTAGGATGCAATGCAACTGCCGACTTGCATTAGAGAACCTTACAGATAAGCTAGCTAGGCTAAGCAACACCAAGCTTTCCTTCAGTAATACGCTGAAAAGTGATGCTTACTATAATAATAATAATAATATTAATAATAATAATAATAATAATACTGAAGAATATGAAGGGAAGCACAAAGTAGAAATTTGGTTACCCACGACGTACGTTTCGCTGTCCTCAGCTCATCAGGTGGGAGGGTCGAAGATGGTCGTCGAAATTGAAAGCGTTAAATTTCGTTGAAATTTCGGCAGGTTAACACAGTGAGATGTAGCTGTGATACCGCGTATTCCAAAGCTTAAATAGAATTTTCCAACTAGCAAATGTTTCTTGAATTTTGGAACATTGTCCGCTGCGTTGACTCCAACTCCAATACAGGTGCACCAGGGCGACAGGAACCTCCTGTACAAGGGCTTCAAAGGTTCCGTGTAGACGTACATCTGCCGCTTTTGTGTTGTGTGTTGGATCATTAAATTTTGACGGGAGCATCCAGTTGTTTAAAAGCGATGGTAGGCCTCTTACGTTGTAAAAGCTCTCCGATATGCAGCACACTAATTAAACATTTGCAGTTCCTCCGCCAGCTGCATCGTATAAATTACTTGCCATCTCAAGACATCAATAATAATAATAATAAGCTCATTTATTTATCATATGGAGACTGTGCCCAACAAGGTTAGGACACAGTATCCTGAGGTTTTCATGCTTAGTACTAACATAAAAATAATACTTAAAAGTAACATAAGAAACAATTGGCACTAACATAAGAATAATACTAAAGTTACGGATCCATGATACTAGAGGGTTGTCATATAGCTCGGAAGTCGGAAGTTTTTTCCTCAAATTAAAAGTTGTTCCTTTGAAAGAAGAACCCAAAATGGAGAAAATTATTTCCTGCCAAGACATCTTTGTGTTATTTACCTGCCTGCTGACCGCTGAAGAATATCATCCCATTCGCTCCGATGATAATGCAGTCGCCAATAAGGGTATCAGTGTTAACTAAGGCCCGCTGAAGTTTGGATGAATGAAGCCTCAGAAGAGAGTACAAATCACGATGCAAAAGATAGCGTAGAGAAGCTGTATGTATCTGCATTGAGTGGACTTCAACGTTGTCAAAGAAAGACTGGAAAAAGATATTTCGTACGTGTGCCATTAACTGCAACCTGGCCTATTTTGTACGTATCAGTTTTCAACAAAGCCTAACAGGATCACTACTGTCTCCAACCTGGGCAATTTTCGCTAGTTCTGTTGTAATAATGAATGACAAAAAATGGATAACAATAATATATAGATAGATGTACTGAAGTCAAAAACGCCAGAGCTAATTTCTCCCTATCTATTCCGTAAACAGCGTTCCACAAAACCAATAAATATATAAACACACGAAAGCCGTTCTTAGTATTAGATAATGCTCAAATTGAATAGAAAATCAACAAAGGAAAGAAGAGAATGAAACCAGGAAGAAGTGTGGATAAAACGGGGGAAGAAGGGAGGGGTTCGTTGAAGTCATTTTTCACCGTTTAACGAGGGTGCAGGCCCCTGGCGATGTAAAGAACTGTCTACAATCAGTGAAGAACTTCATTCTTTGTATATAGCTATCTAAGCTATCTGTTTACCTAGTGTCTGTATCGTTTGCAGCTGCGAGGTCGGCTGGTACGGCCCCCAGTGCAGTACGTGTCACCCGTACCCCGGCTGTAAGAACGGCCACTGCACCAAGCCGTGGGAGTGCATCTGCGAGCCAGGGTGGACCGGCATGACTTGCGACAAACGTAAGTGGTGGGCTTGAGTCATTTCGGTGTGTGCGCGCGCGGACGATATTGTATTAATACATCGGACTTGGCGTACGACAATCAATTGTAAAGATCTGTGGACGCCATTAATTTTTTTTGTCAGTGCCTAGGCTTGGTGTATTGGACAGCTTTATCGTTGACATACGTAGCATGAATTATATACAAAGCTTATCTATCTACATATCTTTGCTAGCGATTCTTACCAGTCAGCTTTGTATAAGTTTTATATAGGAAGAACTAATAGGTATTTATCCGTTCTCTTATATGGAGCAACATTTGCACCAACTCCTAAAACATCAACACTGACGGCAATATTTTGGTTGTGACTGCAAGCTATTTAGGAAATAAATCAATATTATTTTTCCCGCTTGCAAGAATCGACCACATCCATCTTGTACTGCCCCCTGATCAACTTATTTATTGACATATTGCACAAATTGCTTATACAGTACGTCTATTTGGGTACTGCCACTCATTTTTTAGTTATGATTACATGTTACTTTTGGAAATGATTAACGCACTTTTCCCATGCGCAGGAATCGAGCGCATCTCTGGCTACTGTGACAATAATCCAAACGCCTGTCTCAACGGCGGCACGTGCATCGATGTTCTGGGCCCTCGGAACTTCACTTGCTCCTGTCCGTCGCTGTTCACAGGTAGACGCTGCGATTACCTCGCAGAAAGGCGCCCTCGACCTGCGCCTCCTTCAGGAGCAGCTTTGCTTGTAAACTCTTCCAAGAAATCTAAACCCAGTACAGCGACCACGCCGAAGTCTACCACTACTCTCCGGAAAACTACATCAACGACACCGAGGCCTTCGACCACAACCACGTTCGGACCTTTCGTTGAGGACGATGACTACGACCCTGGTCTCGAAGACTACGATGAAGCCCCCAGGGGTCAGCACTCCCGTATCCACTCTGTGACAGCTTCGCCCACAAAATTGAAACAACAGAAGCGGCAACGCGAACTTGATGCAAAGAACGCGAGGCGTCTATTCTTGCAGAAACAGGCGACCATCACCTTCCGCCAGCCAAAGATTGTACCCACCATTCGTACTCGGTCTCGCCCTCTTAAGCTCCCGTTCTCCGTTGTCGATAGAAAGCATTTGTCACTGCCAGTATTTTTACCTCGAGTTAGCGACGTCATAAGGAAAAATATTACACAATCGCAAAATACATCGAACATTGAAACGGACACAAAAGAAGAAACCACCGACATAAAAGAAGAAACGAGCACACGCCTGCCTGCTTTACCTCTTAGTCTGACGAAGATTTTAAATCGACCTGGTAAGAGAAATAGGGACGACAAATCTCCAAGTGCGAGACGAATGGCATTTGTTAAAAAGAATCCATCTTTCAGTACATCTCCAAGGACAACTACCGCATCCACTGCCCCCTCTCCACCTACAACGTCTGAGTCCTCTGCCATGAATACATCTCTTGTTACTACTGAGCTTCCAGCTCCAGCCACTCCCGCATCTATAGTTTTTGACAACGTTCCTGATCCCGAGAAAATGGACAGCACTGATCCGGCAATCGCAATTTCATCTGATACAGAAGAAGACAACTCTGATGATTCTGTGCTAGATTCTTCACTGCCTTGGACCCAGGATTCCCACCCTGAACAGAGTAAAGGAGAGCGCACAATCAAGGATCTGCTGGAAGGCTATGAAAAGCCGCAACCTGTATTGGTCGTGGACTACGACGAATCTAGCGATCAAGATTTCAGTTCCATTCAAAAATCTGAAGGAAATCAAATTGAAGATGGTCTTAATTTCATTAACGAAAACCGGCGATTCATTCAGCCAGAGAGGCTCAATTTGGCTTCGGAGAGCTCTCAGGAGTCATCGTCAAACGGTCCATCAAGACCTATGTTTTTGGTGGCAGTCCGACCGATCCCTCATCCTGACGGTTCTGTTAGACCCATTGGTGCCGGTGGCAATCCTTTGATTAACTTTTCCCATGGAAGCTACCCGTCAGCAACATTCCTTGGAGAATCCAGGACCGGCAAGTTCTTGCCACACGGTAGATCGGCCTCGTCTGTTCGGGGTCCCATCCACTTCTCATCTCCATCGTTCAGCGTCTCCCATCCGGTGTCCTTCAACTTCAGGCACTTCGCTCCCCAGACTCGACTCAGTAGAAGAATTGGCCATGCCTCGTCAGTCGCTCCCTTGGCGCAAACGGTTGTGAAGGAAGACGAAACCAGTCTGCCCACCGACAGCGCTGCCGCATCGTCAGAGAAAAAGACCATACACTTTTACGAAGAACACTCTGATGGCAGCGTCCATATTGGAGTTGACCGACACACACCTCAAGAAGAGATTATTAACGCTTTTATCGAAATTAAGAAAGCACGACCATGATCAGCGTGTGTAAATGTAAACTAAGCGTAATTTCGGACACTGTTTTGAAGAACCATTGCTGCTCTGCCAGTACACTGTATAAAGAACGGAAACAAAGCGATCAGCTAATTAATGTAAAACTTTGGAAATTCACCTATACGAGCGGCATTCTTCTTCAGAACAGTGCAAGTGTACATGCTTTGTTATTTTGATGTTATTACTTGTATGTTGTGCGTTGGACCTCGTAAAGTGCGGCAATACTGTTTGTATAGAAAAGGTTTAATAATAGATTTTTATGAAACTTTGATGTTGAAGAAGACAATCTTTATTGGCTATCCGAGGCTAAAGTGCAAGCTTCTCTGAAACATTGGGCTCGAAAATTCAACGAAAGTGTTCGTATTTCATTCATTGCCATGACACTCACTCCTTCTCTATGAAACATAAATGGCAGTCAAACCATTCCTAAAAAACCTTTTAACTAAGGAAATTCCGTTACAGTTTCCCATTGAAACTCGTACAATGTCAATTTATTTTTTTTATTCGCTCACTAAACGATAAGCCAATATTAGCCACAAATTCAACAGGTTTTTGCCTTAAATTATTTATCTAAGGCTTGTTTCATATTGGCTCTCTCTTATGAAGCCAGTCACTATTGACCAACTCCCACTCTGTTACATTATCCCCTTATGAAAAACAAGAATCAGTGAACCATTTCATATAAGCCATATTAGAGAGGACGCTTGATGTAATCAATCTTTCGAATTCCTTCTATTCTGTTAATCAGCAAAGGCAATTTGGTAAAAGTATTTGCCCGTTGTACTGTTGGCGTAAATATGAAGCTGAAAGGTGAATTCATTCCATGTATTTCGAGGGAGGACAATGCTCAATCACGTGTTCCCGTTTTGTTGTGTCTTGTAATATAGGTACGGTGATCCGGATAGTTCTGCGTCGTTCTGAACCCATCCGTGTAGTTTAGGCATGGCCTACCCTGAATAAAATTTATCGGTAGTCAAATGTTTATTCTATAACAAAATATATGGTGATGATGGTTACTATGATTATTATGTAGTAAAATTTTTGAGTAGCCATTTGAAATTTATTCATTTGCTCACAAATACTTCAATGACATTAACAGTGAGCCTCTTCAGGCTTAATTATATAAACCTTCAGCTATAGGTACCTATATATTCGATTGTCAACGTTTCTGCGGTAAGTTGTTATGCCGCATTTGATGCCAAACTCACTGACTGTCCCCCTGGAAGTTAGCAGCCCATTGGCGGAGTGAACAACATTCTTCAGAACTATCCGGTCTACCTGAAGCAAGTGAACGCGAATTCACAGCTACTCATATGCATAATGTTCAGAGGCNTTCTGCGGTAAGTTGTTATTCCGCATTTGATGCCAAACTCACTGACTGTCCCCCTGGAAGTTAGCAGCCCATTGGCGGAGTGAACAACATTCTTCAGAACTATCCGGTCTACCTGAAGCAAGTGAACGCGAATTCACAGCTACTCATATACATAATGTTCAGAGGCTATTATTAGTCATTCACTTAATCTTTACTATGGTTGCATTACGTCGAGAATTGCGGTGAAAGTCGAAACCGTCTGCTTTGGTCTTTGAGACAATTCAGCATTGCTCAGGTTTTTGTTTCCAGAAACCTGCATGCAATCAAGTCCATCAGTGTTGACGTCGTACATGACTGAGACATAATACGATAGATAGCCACGTATGTTATCAGAATCTGTCATTCAGTGCTTGGGCGCGCCCAACCCACCAGCTCGACCTTTTTTATTCTATGTCTATTTATTGCTTAAACATGTCGCTTTTTTTATATTACCGAGTTAAATTGATCGTTTTGTACACCTTAGACGTGAGAAATTAGGAATTGCAAATTTTCATCCTAGAAATGGTGCCAATATAGACTGTTCACGGTCAAATGTCACTGAAAATTGTTCGAGTTTTGTTGCATTGAATTGGTTCGCTTCTTTCAGGATTGCACAGTGTACTCTCTTACCGCTGAAAAAGCACATTGCTCTTCGCACTATGTAAACAGTGTCGTCATTGCTCTTCGCACTGTGTAAACAGTGTCTTCATTGCTCTTCACACTATGTAAACAGTGTCTTCTTCGATGAGTTCCAAAAGCCTTGCATCTAATTTAGACCGACCAGGTAACTATTTTCCCCATTTTCAACTCAGCTGAAGTTAATGAAACCAATCCAAAATGAATGAAAATTGCAATATAACCAGTGCAATACTACTGGCCATGTCGCTTATGGTTCTCCTACCCTTATAATTAGCGTTGCGTTTTTTTTTTAATTTTAATTCTCGCCAGCGCTACCTGTTTTAGCCGCTTGATTTGAAGTCAGTGGATTTGAATTATGATGATTATATTAACGTAACATGTTAATTGTCTTATATAATAAGTATACCAAAGTATGGAATGCTCTCTTGGCGTTTCTGTGGACTGGATGTTTGTGAATGTATGTGTGCCGAATTATTTTCACTCTTATTTATCCATGTTATAAGTGCTTTACCTCCACTTCCAAATACTCTAGGAGCAATTGATCGAATGAATTTTGCCCGTTGCCTCTCTGATATTTAATACATGCTTATAACGTGCGTCGCCGTTATTGATGAAGTAATTCACTTGCTTAGCTGGAATCATTCTTTTTCGTATGTTCCTTGTAACGCGAAACTATTTTTACAAGCGTATGAAAACATTACTGGTGTTCTTATATATATAGATATACTGCTTGTCGCCATCATGGGTCCGATTCTGGGACCCCATGGTTCATTTGAGACAGCACTGTTGTCCATATGTGAACATCCTAAATTTTATAGGGGACGGCGGATTGGGCTCAACTTCCGTTACGAAAGTCGACGCATTTTTGAGTCTGCCACATTGGGCGAGATAATCCAAGCCGACTGGCTTCAGCTTGTGTGGGAGATAGTTCTGATCGTGCACTTTACCTGACGTAGGCGGCAAAATATAGGCTGTATTTTTTTAGGCGGGGGGTGGAAGGGAGTGTTGTGCACGGAGTATTCGAATTAACAGTCTTAGCCCCTTAAGGTAGCGTAAGGATCGCTACTGCTAGTAGCCTTATGTGTCGGTTGCTTACTTACTTGCCATAACGTGAATGACTATGAACGTTTGTTAGATTAACAACCTTACGCTCCTTTGCAGGCGCTAATCACATATCGTTTACGCTTGAAAAGGTTGGTATATGCTTCCTAAGGAACTGGATTAGGTATTTGGCCGTCTCAAGCGCATTCGGATATCGATAAGCGCTTGAAGCCCGATTCGAAGTGATGAATCAACCGCTCAAGATCATAATTCCGAATAAATAAACTAAACAGATTAGATTATCTCGCTTAGAGCGGTCCAATTGAAGTTGCCGAAACATGACCTGCCTTCGCTCTTCAAAGCTGTTTTTGCATGGGCTGTAATTTGTCCAGATGTTTTCAGATAACCCACCTACCTTGGCAACACTAATGTTTTTCACGAATAGATGATCAACAACACCGTGTTTGTGCAATAGGTAATGTAGATGTAATAGAACAAGTTCATTATATGATTTTATGACTGCAGTAGAGTTTGTAACTCGCGGTTTGGCAACCTCCCCCCACCCTCCTCCCAAGCTAGCTGGAATTCAGAGTGAATAGTAAACTATTATATAGCTTGCTTTTGAAACGACACGAATTTAGGGCTTCTGCTGTGTCTTATCTCTGTGTTTTGACTCATTTAATTTTGTAAAATACATTTTTGTTCTTTTTTTACAGAGTTCTAAATTTTCTCATGCGTACTTTACCGTTCAAATGATCCTTAAACCGAGATAGTGTGAGTGTGTGTGTGTGTATATAGAATATTTTTAAGCTAGGGACATAAACTAAGGACTCGAATTAGTATGCATAAATTATGATAAATTTGTCAGATATTTTGAAAAATTGCATGAAGACGCAAATTTGACACCATCTTCACAAACTGTTGAAATTTGAGCGGGTAAGCACTTGAATATGAGATGCAGTTATTTATTTTTAAGAAACCAAAACTTGTCAATGTCGTTTGTTTTAAAAGATAAATCCTGAAGTAGCCAGCTCCTACTACACTGCACTACATAGAAAAATCTATTGGAATTCTATCTTTCGTAATTCTGTAAGTACGATTAAAACATTTAAACATTTCTTTCGCCCCGCAGTTGTACATAGTTCTGAACTAAGGTCCAATTGTTAGAACTCAAACATGTAGGTTGTAATATTTTCGAAGAAATAGAGACTTACGTATATGTGCCTTGTTTAATTATCCCACTCCCTTTCCGCAGATGAATTTAGTGCATTGAAACTTAAAGTTATGAACATATTTGAGTTATCGTAACTCTGGCCCTGAGAACATGCAGTTTTATACATATAATATAAACACTACATAGTGAAACATGTTATTAGAGAAATCGTATATGACTTGGGCCACAGAAGCTGATTGGACGACCGTGTTTGGAACGTGTACGTCGATTGTATCGTTGAACCAAAAAATCAACTAAAGTCGAGCACTCTTGAGAGCGTATACTTCCGCCAAGGAATGCAACGTTAACGAAAAATTCAAATTGGTTCTGAAGCAATTTTTTTTACACCACTAAAATTAGATCATTTGTGCCTTTTCACTCTAATAAGCAACCCACAATATAATAATATAATAATTCTCTAGTAAGTAATATATATATATACATTCTTAAAATCTGTACAGTCTCCGAGGTTTTTTTCTATACGGCAGGTGCCAACTGCAAAGTTTCTACCTACTATCTTTTTCTTGATATTGAGTGAGGTTCAGTTTGTAGTCCCATATATATTAAAGCGTCATTCCAATGAGATAAACTATAGTCACGGTGACGAAAACTTTCGTTTCAAGAACGTGACCTGTTCCTTTATTTCGACCCTCGTATGCTTACAACTGCAATGGAGTCGTGAACGGAGGCTATTAATTCCCCGCCTTCCTAACTCCTTTGAACAGATCTCGTTTAACTCTGTCTTAACCTCACATACCTCAACTACTGACCCACCAGGAAGCAGAGAATGCAACCGGAGGACTCAATAGGACTAAAATAAACCTTAGCCGTGACCGGACGTAGCAAATATACATAACATCGACGAGTCGAAGTATTTGAGTGTGGGCCATAAGGCCTTCGTATGTTGTTTTCTTGAACACATCACGGTATTTTTTCGCTTTATTCCATTCAATCTCCCGCTCATGACTGGCCAGCTACTTGAGCTGCAAAATACCGTAAAATGTTGTCAAGTACAGAAAGTTCGAGCAATAGGCTAACTGCTACTGTGGTTTCTCTCGCGTACAGAATTGGTTTTATTGGTGCTTATATTTGCTGGTAGGGAATATATGTTCTGTAAAGAGCTCTGTGAACTGTATATGAAGTGTAAATAAAGCTTCAATTAAGAAAAAGAAGTTAAATCAGGTCGCCAAAAGGGATCAAATTCAGGGCTAGCCTACTGCATTGAAAGTTTCCACCAGCATGCACTGCAATTTTCTATAGATAATTTCAAAATTAGTATATATTCTCTTAATTTATTTATACACTAGTAATGAATTTCGCAATTTAAGACGATTTTCTGTGGTGAGATTAGTTAAAACACTCCTTGGCTGCTCAGCCATACATTCGTCGATGATGACGTCACTTTCTGATGCTAATTTCTCGTGAGTGCTCCCGTTACGCTCTTTGCTTCCTGGATATTATACCAGCTACTAGACCACCAAACGCAACCCTTTTTTCGCAAAAAAAAGTTGGGTACGAATTTTTGGCAGAAAATGTTGGGTACCTCGAAAATTTTTCTGCAGTAATAAGGCGTCTTTTTGAGACCACCGCGCGGATGATTCCTCCTGATCGCGCATGATTCGTGCGTTTTTGTGACCGAACCGTGATCAGTGGTGAGAATTTCCTCCAGAGGCTAATCATGCGTGATCAAAGAGTGATTCCAGCCGTGGGAAGAGTATAAATTTAAAATTTGAAGTCCAAGTTTAGTATGTTTTCTTATATTTAGGGATAAATTGAATAATGTTATTAGGATTGTTTGTAATATTGACTTCCAGAATTGTAGTTTCGTATGTTTTATGCCTGTGTATGTTCAAAATGCTTCAAATACTGCTAGTTCAATTATGCATTGGCTTCAAAATAAATAAAAGCTCATAAGAAATCCATTCCTTGCCATTTCCCGTAAAAATTCGATAAAAATATATATTTCAAAAATTGACATGGCGTCTCTGATTTGTTTTCAAAATCGTTGACCGTTCTTGTGCTTTTCAGTGATCACGATGATCATGATCACGGTGGTGCTTCCTGGTGGTTCTGATCACGAGCGTGGCCACAAAAAGACGCCTCTAGATAGGGGAAAGGGTTTCGGACAGACGGACGGAGAGATAGCTCTCTTATAGTATAGATTATAACCTACTCTAGATCTCAGGCACAGCCAGGAAGCAAAAAATGTTACGTTTTTTGCTTCTTGGGCACTGCTATCCTGTTGGGGTTCTTTGTTTTCCTGCACGTTGACGCCGTGCTTTCCGCTTATTGCAACACCGATCTAGCGTGTAGCTTTTTAGGGAGAGTCGGCTAATGTGTACAATATATTAACAGTGAATATAAAAAGCTACCACAAGCAATAGGAGTTAAGCAATTAAAACATATGCCGAATTGGACGTTTCACGGATCCGCAATTTCAGTATGTTTCATCGGATTTTTCCAACATTAAATGTTCACGTGTGTATGAGTGAGGACGTAACATTTGCTCCTGTAGACTGTAGTTAGTCCCTATCTGTTGCAGACTAACGGTCATTCTGGCAGCTGATTGCATCAACGAGTAAGTGAATTCATTTAATCCAAAAGGCACAACGACAGCTAGCATAACCTCTTGGTTTCCTAACAAAAAAAAGTGGATTTATCATTACAGTATAGCTAACTTATTGGTTAAATGTCATATTCTTAAGATAAATAGGTGAGTAGAGTATCTTGTAGGCTATGTGCACTAGAGGTGGACCGAATATTCACATTCACGAATATTTGCATGTTTTCCAATGTATATTGGCATTTGCATGTGAACATCCAAATATCTAAGCATATCCACCACTGAAGATCCTCTGAAATGGTAGAAGATGCACGTGAACGTTTATCCTAATCTTTTTCTGTTCGCGAAGTCTTATCTTGCTTGTCCGCCAACTAGTGTTGCAAATGAGCGTCTTTTTAGTGGTGCCAGCCTAAGATTCAATGAAAACTAAGTAACCAGACAGGTGAAAGAGCCGCAAAATTGTTATTTTTGAAGTTCAACCTGCCAATTGTACAGTTAGTTATGGTTAGAAAGTTTAAGCCTCCATTTCTGAGCAGAATGATATCACAGAGGAAAGAGCAAGGGACATATAGTATGCCAATAGTAGCGGGAAACCCATGCACTAAGGTGTTCCCACACAGGATCAATGCGCATGGGAACAGCAAGTCAGGAAAGAAGGGGAAAAACAGAATAAAGCATGGGCAAGTAGGAGTATGAAATCAGGAAGGAAGCAATATGGGCCTGAAAGACAGACGTCCCGAAGGCCTAGCTATTGTTTGAGGTAACCTATACAAGCCCCCTGGGGTTGCCATGCCTCATAACCTTAGGATGGGCGAACCTAAACTAACCCTATGGCCTAGGGCCCATCTTATGCGCCTGGAAGGGGCCAATAGTAAAATTTAACTATTAGCTACATACTTTGAGTTCATACTTGTACTAGCAAGTTAGCAACTGCAATAATGACTTGCATGTAATGTAGTGAATTTAGTCAATCTACCTACTAGGCTAGTTACTAATCCTCTTTCAAAGGGCAGTGGTTGAAATAAGAGCTTGGTGGGATACATGTAAGAGCAGATTCTTGTACCGCTTCTTGGAAACAAAGAAATTGAATGGAATTTAATTAGCTATTCAATTTTCTATAGCTATACTCATACAATGAATTTGAATTTCGAATAGTCCACTCCAGAGTCCAGACTCTAGAATCCAAATAAAATGCCATATTACTTGAGAAATGAAATTTTGAGTAAACATTCCCTATTCGCATTCGCATTGACAAAAATCAAAACAAAAATTTATATTTGCGAATGTTGAAAAACAAACATTCGGTCTACCTCTAATGTGCACCAATGACATTCAAGTTTTGTATGCTTGGCTCAGTGGCATCCATATATGAATATCTACCTATTAACTAGATATGGTCCATTTTTTGGCTATTGCAATAGCTTCTGGATGATGCTATGTGTGTTTTGAATATTTGATCTTGAGTATTTTATGTAAAGTTGAACTGAAGATTGTAAAATTTATAAATTCGCTGCTGATTTCCTTACATTATTGTATTTTACAGGATGATAAAATGACAAGAATGCACTTGAAGAATCCTGTCTCTCTGTTGGTGGTGTATGCTAGCCAGCAGGGCAATTCCCAGGCAATTGCTGAGGATTTGCATGAAGAACTAGAAGAGCTGTTGAAGAAATATAATCTGTCTCTTGGTGTTAGTTGCATAAGCAAGTTTGGTAAAGATTTACACAGTCTCCTGAAACTGGACTGTGTTATTTTCATTGCTGCTACAACTGGTAAGTTGTGTCTGTGTAATAGTTAATTTATTAACCCTTTCTTGTATGAGTTAATCTTCTATTCTCATAAAAATAGCACTATTTGAAATGTATAGAAGAAACACTGTGAGAGAAAGGGTTAACATGCCTGGTTCACTTTCGGGTTCAATCGTCAAACCACGTCCTACGATTGCTTGTGACTTTCTCCCTTTAGGTTTATGCGACCATACGGTTGATTTACGACCCTGAAGTCAATGTCAATCAGATGAAGATCACGATCACATACAAATGACAATCTTCTGGAATTATGTGCCATAAGTGGAATCATATGTTCGTTCAGTACAACCAAAGTGACCATCACAGTCACGAAGTAGGCGTAACAACATTCACGTCACAAAAAATGCTACCGTACCCATACTGGTAATGAAGAAAGTCATCCA
>LQNS02277216.1:4189223-4199447 GCA_001587735.2 Parhyale hawaiensis | reverse complement strand
ATGTGAGATAACGTTCGGCAGCGACTTGACATTATTAAGTTTTGCAATATTCCAACCAGTTAGAAAGTAGGCAAAATCTACGCATATATCTAGCATTCCTACAATAATCTTGGCCTTGTTTTCCTAATTGGATGCCACTCGGTTAGACTAAGATTAAAATAAATTATAAACAAGCATACCAACTTACCTTACTCAACTCAGCATACTCCATTTATCGATCTTTCCAATCATTCCATATTGAAGCTATGCGCCAAAGAAAATACTTTAGGGATAATTATTACCCCTCTAAGTTATTTAACTGCGTTTTAAAGCGTTTTTATGCCAAATATTCGTAGCAACTATTTATACAAACCGTTCAAAAATGTAAATGCACGCAAACTTGTATATTGCATTGAAAATGAAAGATTTGCAATTTTGCAGTGATAAATTTCTGCATTAATGTTCAAATATTATCCGCAAGTCTCGTCAACCTTTTACTATCGAACTATGACAATAATTGTATTTTTCTTCGAGCGTGGCAAACTCCTCAATAATCTTAGTCACTCTTGAGTTGTGTACGAATACGTATTAGTAGAACTTCGAAACAACTCTTAACTATAGCGTTGCTTGACACAGGAGTGTCTCACATAAGACGAGGAGTAAAGTTAACAGCGCCTTATAATCTTCCCTTTTACTCGAAAGATTTAAGTCGCTGTAGAGCATGAGGAATAAAAATTTAAAATATGCCACCAGGTTCCATTACAACTCAGGCTTCAATTTCTAACTGGTAGAAGTCCAAGCAACTAGGCTTTTCAGCGACTGGTATGCACTTGTCGAAGTCAACAACAGATTTGCCCTCCAACGTTGTTATACTCTTTGAGCATCCCAAGGACATTACATAATGGAAAATTTACAGAAAATGCCTCTTTTTCTTGGCGTAAACCTAAATTCTGATAACTGGCACGACAACCTAAAGTCCTGCTAATGACGAGCTTTTCAGGCCGTTCATATGCCTAGCGATTCCACAATTACCATGAGCGCTTCAACCACTTCAAAGTTAACGTTTGAGTAGCTGAAATATTACAGAATGCCTCGTTTTTTAGCTCACACTTAAATCCTATAACAGGTACGACAGCACAGACTTCAGGCAAAATGGACCATGTCGGCGTTGACACCATATCAAAAATTTCTTTCTGATATTCATGCATTCTTGAAGCTCTGCTGAGATGCAGAGGCCGTGAGGGACCTATCTCGTCTATTCTAAGCCAGGCCTGAATTTCTTAATACGTTCGCAGTCCGAGCAACTGCTATCAACATGGATACTGCCTGTAGCCAGTACATGAAGATTGTCTCACGCTCCGTCTGTTTCGACAATAACGACATAGCAACGAAAAGTCGACTGGGAAGCTCAGGCTTACAGGACAAACTTAAACTCTTCACGTAATAAAGCAGCTCACTGGCAGTAAGAAAGTCTCGACAAAGTTGCATTCAAGCTTGGGACGTCGCGACCTGCAAGCGAGAACAGCACCACCACCAACTTGCGATGATGGAACCATATTTCGAATATCCGTAGATTTTGCCCAAAATATATTTTCTAGCCAGGAAAACGGATCCTGCGATCCACTAAATGCACTCAGATGCATAGATACGTCGCCTCCAGTTTCTGCACATTTGTGAATGGATCTAATGGCCGCGGCTAATCAACGCACAAAATACAGAATGTTTCAGGTTTTTGGAATAAAAGTTTCCGTGATTAGGACTAAATTTTTAATAGTGTTTAACCATTACTCAAAAAAAGTCAAGAAAATTGAAATTTCAAACTTAACTCTTGGCACGTGCGTGCTGTGGCGAACGTGGTTTCAGATATATTTTTGAACAGCGTAACAACGTCGGTGGTGTACCCGCAGCAACGTAATCAGGAAAATAATATAAAACTGTTAGCATGTGCTCATAGGCAGTGGCCTTAAAATAAAAAAGTTTGCCATGAAAAGCCTCAAAAAACGACAAATTAATGTGGATGATTTTGTCGCAGCTCGGGACTTCAAATATTACACGACTCATCAAAGAAAAAAAGATCACCTACAGCACCTCATAACATTAACTCACTATACCATGAAGCATAGGAAAGCCACACGAAAGACGACAAAACTGCGTTCCAGATCGGTTCTGTACAAGCAGTAGCAAGAGCAAGCGTCATAAATGAGAGAAACTACCTCGAAAGCGTAACTCACCACGAAATAAAGCACCCGAAAGGTTGCAAGAAAGACTGGAAAACTCTGAATCTTTACAAGCTCCAGCAAGAGCGTGTATCAAAGATGTGAGGAGGCTCTGCAGGGCGGCCATGTTTTCCACGCGAGTGACCATGAGAATAACTTTAGAAAATGCAATCTTTTGAGGAAGATTTATGAGCGGCGAGGCCAGAAACATATCAGAGCAAAAGGCAGCCATAATGGCCGCCGTATCTCGGTTTCAAAAAGATTCACACGATCTCAGCACAGTCTTCAAATCAAAATATAAAGATTGGTACTCGAGGGAGCCTCTAAATAACCTCGAAGATGGGCGGGCAGAAGGAAGGACGGCAAAGCACGCTTGTGTGGCAACATCCGTAGAAGATTGACGGGACCTGCCAGGGGTTATGGCTCAAATATATGGACTTCCGCGTCGCTGGGGTAGTGCGGTAACGCGCTTCGAAATTGCAGCGTGAAAAATATCGACAAGGCCTACGCGGTAGACAAAGTAACCTCTGCCATGCCCAATACCTGTAGAGATACGCATTCCGAGCGTCGGAGATTGCAAAGAGGTGGCCACAATATCATCCAATAGCTTCACTGTGCGGGCAGCAAGGTTATTGAACAAAATGCTGACGCACATTCGAAATGCTACTCATATTCAAAGTTATCTATTTAACAAAATTGCTGGACTCTTAATTAAAAAGAATGTTGGATAAACCGGCGGCCAGCGGTTACATACACAGTGGAGATAATTCGCTGCTGGTTATTTCTCTAGCCGCAAGCAGCACCCTAACGAATGAAAACCGTGACTCAATACGCCAAGTAGCGTGAATAAGGTGTACTCAACGTCACCCAAAGGCACTCAGAGTAACTCAAGTTATATGTCAAGACTCGATTGATTACACAGCTTAATTTTTAATGTGTGGAACGTGTTACTAAATGCAACTGAAAATTAGTACATGTGAATAGCAGCAGAGAAATCATATATTCAATCTTATGATCGTGGTCGTCGAACTGAATTTAGTTCGAACGTTCCCCAGTATTTGTGACAAACGAAAATTGACCGTAAATATTGTACCAGGCTGGTCTATATCAAGTGCCGGTACGTACCTATTTTTTTACAAGTTTGTAAAATGCTTATTTTTAAAATTCAACTTTGATCTATACAAAAGCTAGATATTTGCTGAAGCTGCAACACACACAAACGACAGTAAGGCGGGCGGCAAAGGATATACAATTTTTTATACATTCACTGAACTTCACGACGCAACCAATAGGCTACACAGTTCTCTCAGCCCCAATTCCACTGATGATATTCTAATCGAAGTCTTAGACTTCGTGAAGCTTACACTACAAAATATGAATCCTGAGTGCCAAATACATCAACTAATATATGTACCACATCCCGTACACGGTTCCCTTACCTTCACATACATTTATGATCAGATATTCTAAACGAAGTTTTAAACATCGTGAAGCTCGCGCCACTTCCAAGATACACTTCACTGGCACCCAAATACGTTCATGACTCGTTTTGAGGCGCCCGCCGCAACTCCCGCAAGTTACGTTCACGCCACAACACGTTCAAGACAAGCTGGGTCGCGTCGCGATGCAACTTCGACAAGTTTAAGTTGTGTTCTTCCGACAGTGAGGCAGTAAATAGCGGCACAGACCGACAGTTACGAGCCAAGTGTTCCTCGAAGGCACAGCTGAGGAGCAAACTTGAGCGGAAGATGAGAAAACAACTTCGGACCACAGACAGAAAATGGCTTTTCATCATTTAACCGAGGACGTCCCCAGGAGACGGTGAAAAAATTCTTTCTTTCAATAGATGGGGAAGTTTTTTAATAAGTTCGACACCAGTCAAGCAGGGACGCGGCGCAAAAACTACCCTAACTGTTGAACGAAACGAAAGAAATGTTATCTGCGATGGCTAAACTTTGATGACAATAACACAAATTGAACAAAAAAATAAGTGCTACGTCAATGAAGAAATCATGCACATGTTGGTTATTTCAAACAACTTGTTCTGTGCGTGCAATGGGGGACAATTGTTTATTGATGAGGGATAATTTGTTTATTTATTTAGTAATAATAAAGGTAACTCGAGCCCTCTGAGAGTGCATATCGCTTCCAAGTGAAGCAACGTTAACGAAAACTTTAAATTGGTTCTGAAGCTCGGATTCCCTCTCAATCAGCACCAAAATCTGGGCCTTATAACAGTAATAAAAGGTTCTGTAATTTTGTAAGTTCGTGAGTTATGTTCTGACAAACATTTTGACAAACATTAGTCAAACACACAAATGGACACACCAATATCACCAAAATTTGGTCAACTGAATCTTTCAACAATTCTAACAATGCATACAAATTTCATGAAGATCCGTACATACCGTTTTGAGTTATACTTGAGACAAACAATTTGAGAAATAGTTGAACACAGAAGCAAGTAAACAAACAAACCGATCATGATCAAAATTCGACCATTTATATCTTTAAAATTTTCAACAATTCCAGCATATTTCACCAAGATCTGTTAACTTTTTCAGTTACATTTCTAACAAACATCAAAACAAACATAGAAATAAACAAACGGACATACACATCATCATAAAAACTTAGTGATATACTCTTCGTTATATACCTAACAAATCAACTCTAACAAATTCCATAAAAACCGATCCATAATTTTTGAGTTATAGTAGGTATTAAGAAAAACGACAGACAAACAAACGGTTGAACGGATTTTCATCAAAAGTTAATAATTTGTTCCTCCTATTATGCCTAACAATCCCTGTAAATTTCAAAGAGATCTATCCATAATTCTTTGAGCTATCTTGGAGACAGACAAATTAACAAACACGGCAAAATATGTATAGCCTCCTTGGCGGACGTAACTAGAGCTACACTCCAAAAGCGTAGATCTCCGCCAAACAACGCAATGGTTAAGAAAACTTCTGCAAGACAGACAAAGGGTTACACGAACTGACGGATCAACATTAAAATGTAATCATCTATTCCTCGTAACACTCCTAACAGTTCCAATATATTTCAAGAATATCCTTATATACATTTTACGTTATGATGCAAGCAGCAGGCAGACAGACAAATAGATGGCAGGCATCCGCTAGATGTCAGGTTTTTTTATTCCTAAGCATAACGGCAACAGCACCGAGTGGGCCGAACCCTGGGCCTCGGCCGCTGACTAAAAATGAGCCTATTGGGCAGGCTATAGCCAACGGTACAATCTAAACTCAATCTAGGGCTAGCAAAACAATTTTCATAATAAAACTAGAAAAAAATTCATTAATGACCAATACAACAACAAAAATATGTACTACAAAATCATCCAATATAGAATTGAAATCACTAATTACGTCTACGAAAGAATTACAAAAATTTTTAAAGCGTATTCGCAGTACCTACATTACCAAAAACGTGAGCGCATCGTCCTTCTGGATTTACTTTGGACATTACCGTATGTTACAAGATATCGTGCAGTAACGCCTAGTACGTTTGTATACTATTCGGACGGCACTTTACATTAGTACTATACTAACGTGTAGTACGTGTGCTATTCGTACAGTACATTACAATACCAGACATTAGTACCACAGTAACGCCTGCTGTGTACACATTCCTACTGTCCGTACTATCGCTTTACACTAGCCTAAATTTTATTCGTTTCATTTTACGAAACCGCAGGTTGCCAAGGTATCAATGCTAATACCTTCGCCTGAAGTTATTTGCCTGCAATCAGAAAAGAAAAACAATGCAACATCAGCGAAAAACAAAGTATGCAACCTCTAAGACACAAGTAATTGGGAACTAAAATTTTAAAAAATGCCCGGGCCACCAAAATTATGCGACTCCGCAGTGAGTCAACAATTATTGGAAATTTTTAAGGAAGGAAAGTGCCTACGTGCGCCATATATCTCACGACGAAAGTTTGGCGGGTGGCGGAACACAGAAAACTTGTCGGCGTTATGAGGTACGGCGGCGGAGGTCCGCCACCGTCGCTAAAATCGGCGCTTTTTACAAAGTCGAGGAATTTAAGACACAGTCCAGCGAAACAATCCTGAGTTTTAAAAAAATCATATCACCCTGAAAATTGAAACGAAGTAATTTACGTTAAATATCTGATGTTTCCTTATAAAATTCTGAACTTAAATTAAGAAAAATAATCTGATACAAAACGTTTTAAAAATATAACTGATATTTAATGAAGTACCTAGAGCTTAGTAATGCAAGTAGTGGCAAAACAAAAGCAATGTTCTTCAGTAATAATTCAGACCCGTATCCTGCATACGAAGTGTGAAAACACGTTCCAAATCAGATTGCAAATCTTCTACTTATGACCTGTGAGTATAGCAGCAGCAGCAGCAGCAGCTTAAGAAACAAACTTACAAATGAAATAATATAGCTCTGTGAACGCGGTATCCTGGTTACGGCTCGACTGTACTTTCATTTGAAAAAATCATCGTCTTTCTGCATCACCGTTATATATAGTCGTTACGGTCACAGTTCATTTACAGAAAATAGTTGCGTCAAATTTGAGTATATGCACTACGCTCCTGAATATTTAGGTTTGTGACGTCACAATTGCGTCACGCCACTGTTGCAGCGAGGAATCTTTGATATTTCCGCAGTGGCGTGACGTAATTTTGACGTCACAAACCTGAAAATTTAGGAGGGCAGCGCATACACCCAAATTTGACATAACTATCTTCTGTAAATGAACTGTGTTACGGTTTCATCCTTCCTTCTATTTTCATCTATGGTACCAACTCTTTCACTATCACCATAGTATTCTCCCTCTTCTTCACTCCGCCCACCGGTCATTCTGTATTTCAGAATAAAAAAAAAAAGAAGAAAGTTCATTTTCGGATAGGTTTTCACTGACCCAATGGGTCACGGGCAGTCTAGTTCCGTTAATTCCGTTTGCTTGCTTGTCAGCAAGAATTTTCGCTCATATACTAAGGAATAAACGTGCTGAGAAGAGCTGGGATAGGTTTTCGGACAGAATAGGTTCAGAAGAGGATAGGCTTTTAGTGACCCAGTGGGTCGATCACGAGCTTGCTACTAAACTATTATAAATAAAATCAGTCAAACAACTTTTATTAAGAACGTAATAAAAATAGGTTCACAACTATGCCTTCAGTTACAAAATAACCAATATTACACAATCGATTGGTCCCAGTCACATTAATGGGTGGCCAGGCACAAGGAAAATACATGGGTACACTCAGCCTTCACCTGCAGATGTAATTGGCATAAACACTCGTTGTCACTCATAAACAAGGGTAATAAAAAAGAGAGTTACCGGTATATCAACTTGCTCCAATCCTACAGAGACGTTGCCGGTGACTCGAGCTAACCTCTATACTGTATGATTTGCACGCACTTTTTCATGAATGTCAGAATGAAAGGAGTAACGATCTATGATAACAAGTCTGGCAAAGGGGCTAGTAACAATTACAATGGACTAAGTAACAATTATAATGGTATAAAATCATCCGCTACACCATACCTAGTAAAAACTATTAGTAAAGGTCAGTAATATTAAATCGCACTTTAGTAATTTTTGCTTTCAGCATTGGAGCAAAGAGAGGAAGGAAGGCACTGATCACCTCCCTAGGCTGCCAGTATAAAAAGAATGGATTACAGACGTAAGCTGACTCCACTTTGCCATTTCCAAGACAAACTGCTAAAAACTGTGGGAAATTTCTCTTTTGTCTGTTAACCTCAGGAACATAAAAGCATAGCACGGCCCTGAACTAGACAGACCTGCCTGAATCCTTAAATCAGGAAAAATATTTCTAAAAAAATTACTTTGAAATGTAGAGGAGATGTTATATAATGCTGCAAACGTTCAAGAAACCAAAGTTCAATATTATTATATACAGGGATGAAGCATTGACATTTTAACTAGTTTTAACCGGATATATACCTAGCAGTGAGGGTCACAGTGAATCTATGTTATAAGTAATTATTTAAACAAATTATATGGTTACCCACCATGTACAGTAATATATAAATCTTACCAACCTGAAAGTGGCAACACTATCCACTACCAAACGTACAATAAAAACATCTATCTAGCGGGAACGCCGCACTGTGTAGATATTCCGTGGTGTATTGTATGATACAAAGGTACATGAACTGAGGTTGGTGGGCTAAAACGGACGTATGCTACGGAGTTAGTACGGTATGGGGTTTGTACAATAAGGCTTTACCTAGTACGCAAGGAGTTAGTACGCTAAATTGTACACGTGTTAAGGAATTAGTACGTCAAAAGTGTAGGGTACGATGAGGTGTCAGTACGTTAAGGAGTTATAGTGCGCTAAAACATACGTGTGCTACGGAATTAGTACATAAAAGGGTTAGTACGTAAAAAACCCCCGCACAATAATCACTTCCTTCGATTCATGAGACCAAAACCACTACAGTACCGTGACTTAGATACTGTACACGCACTTGTGTCCATGACTTGCTTAATCAACTCTTCAACCCTTAACATTGACATCAGTAGTGTATAATGCGATGAAATGGACACTTCTGAGGGTAACCTACAATCGCGGCTCCCCTCGCGCGTGAGCTTTCGGTTTATAACGGCCAATGCACTATCGGTGTAGCGGGGTCTGGGGGCACAAATCGGAAGTGGGCGGGCCTGGGAAACCGGAAGTAGGTGGAGCCGGAACCTACCCTAAAAAAAACTATCTGGTGGCTTTACATACTACTGGCATCTCATCGGATATTCTTCAGAATGAATATTTAAAATGATGCGAAAATAAGCTAGGAAATTCCACGGGAAGCACAATCGAAAATCTGAACAGAATTGAGAATTATAGATCATAATCGAAAAGGTTGTCGGCCCTGATAAACTCAACTCATATATCTACCTAGTAGAAAATAAAGTGAAACCAAGTAAAAAAATGAAGTGACACCTAGTGGAAAATAGAGTGAACCGGAACGACTCGGACAAAACTGAAGTCGATAAGTTTTATGTAACGCAACCTGGGCCGGAGGAAATTCTTGAAACAGCGCGTTATATGAATGAAATCGCTATTGAAAATTGCGGATTCAAGTTGAACTGTGGCTTAGAACGAAAACTAGAATGGAAATATAGGCGAATTTGATATTCGAAAATCAAGGTGAAATATTCTACAGCAAATGTTTCCGTCACTGACGGCCTAAATAATAAAAAAAAACGATTATTTATCTCATGAAACTAGGAAATAGAAATCCACGAAAAAATAATTAAGGATGGCACTTGCGCATGATGTTATCTTTAACTATTAACGATATTTTTAGAAGACGGCAGCAATAACTTTTCATTATCAAAACCAGAGCATCGCTTCTTACTTAAAAACTTCAATTGCAACAGCCAGGCAAAAGTTTTCCATTTCTGTTTAGTTTTGAAGCAAAAATAAGACAAGTTTTTGAAGCCACGGAAATGTTCAATATGTTCTTTTACAAGTTCGGCCACTGAATTTTCAAGTTGGGACCCAACATGTGGTTAAAAGTTTCAAGAAATCGAAATATACTGATGGTAGAATATTGGTTAGTGTTAAAATGACTGGTTACGCTAAAATGTCTCTAATGGATGCTATTTTGAGCAAAGCCTTAATAGGGTCCATGATCACGTCAAAACGTAAATCGCACACCAACTTGTGAGTCGGCAAAAAGTTCTTTTAGGGAGAGGGAGACTGCATGTCAATGATGGGTTTGATTGTGGTAATGAAGAGTGACTATACCCATCATTTGTAAGTGGAAATGAAGAGTGACTACCCCACCATATGTAAGTCGCTCCAGGAATTTGTTGGGCCAAAGAACCACACATTCGAAGAAGAATGGGAGCGGCACAGCATGCATGGGTCGCTGAATGTGAAGAGGTAGTCTCGAATGTGAAGAGGTAATCTCGAATGTGAAGAGGTAGTCTCAAATGTGAAGAGGTAGACTCGAATGTGAAGAGGTAATCTCGAATGTGAAGAGGTAGTCTCGAATGTGAAGA
>LQNS02277216.1:4113467-4143079 GCA_001587735.2 Parhyale hawaiensis | reverse complement strand
ACCTACTCTAGCTGGACCGAACCTAAGTATCTTAAATGATTCTCAACTGACCTAACGTAGCCTAACGGTAGTGAGGTGAAACCGTGGGCGTATAGGTGGTAGTGCTGGATCTCTATATAGGCTCACTGTGTGTCCGCAGGTCTGTTCGGGGTACAGCTAGTGCCTGACAGACTATTTTCGCGAGAGGCTATGCTACGTTGCAAGCAGAGAATTCCGCGAGGACTCTAATTTTCCCTTTTGTACTCAATTATAATATTGCATGGCGCTAATGACACATCAAGAAGGAATTGGAAAGTCATTCACTGTCTAACATATATGTCGTATGCAGTTTTAATTGCATGACGTTGTACCTATTATACCGGTATGACAATGGGTTGCGGTAATACATATACCATCGCATTGTTCTTAAATGATATTTAGCAACGTTTCGCGTTTTGGAAACCGTAAACTTTGGAATAATAAACATATATAAAACTATCACAGAAGACGTCACCGACTGCTGTCAAAGAATAAGCTGATCGGACTAAAAACATTAAACATTGTACAATGTGCCAATATGAAATATTATGACATTTTTCGTCGCCTACGCCTGTCGTAATTTATTATCTGCCTATATATTGCACATGCCTACTTTCTTACCTATAAACAAAAAAATTCAAAACCAGGTTTGCACGGCTATTTCCACTTCAGTAAAGCAGCATTTCTGTCCTCCACCCCGCACTGCCAAAACTTACAACAGAAAGAACGCAGGTAGCTATGTAGTGAACCTTCAGCTTGGGTAGAAATTGCCTTCAGTGTAGTATGCTTCAATAGCGCGTGTGGGCTTCCCAGTGGAGGGTGCGGCCAAGTTTCTAAAATACAGTTTTATCAGCAAGCCCAATGCGCAACGGCTAAATATTGTGACCCCCTCAAGTCCAGTTTCTGCACGATACATTTTTAGAACAGCTTCCGAGTTTTTAATTAAGTCTTCCTATAGCTTAGAAGCGCCACGTGCCACTCGTCATCGTCAAGGTATACGAATCTCCAAAACATTGGAACAAGATAAGCGCGCAACTACGCATATAGGCCGTGTCTCGTCTACCATAACAAAAGACAGGCCTACGGTACCATCAATTTCAATGTTATTGAAGAATGCTAAGGCCCTGCCTCATGGTGGGGATATATCACAATATGGCGATGGTGTTCAGGTCTTCTGTAACATAACCTATACAGTCTGTTGAACAAGTTCGCTGCGGAGGCGACCAACATCATTAGGTTCCCCAAGCCTAGAGGTAAAGCCAACTTGAGCGCACAGATCAACTGAGGGATGCACTTGCACTGATTCGTGCTGCAGGTATTTGCTCACTTGCATCTCAGAAGTGCATGCACGGTTGGAGTCGACCACATGCGGTCAGAGCTATGGCGTTAGAGACAAAAGGCTCATGCGACAGCCCCCCCCCCCCGTCCCTTCCGACCATCATATATTTGCTAGTGGTATACCGAGCTCACTTGCCTGGCATACGAGCTCGAGTCATCTCACTCGCATCTGAGAGTCTGACATTTTAACATCCTGCTACGCGGGAATGAAGGCTTTCCAGCAATTTCTATCAAGCTTACAGATGAAATATCAAAAATTGAAGTAAAAATCATCAAAAGTATGACAGAAATGCTTGCCAGGCGAATGAATCTACATATACAAAATGCAACTCCCGGGCACCAAATGATCGCAAAAGGACCGATGCATCTATAGTTAAGGGAGGATAACTTCGGTCTAAAGGAACACCCAGAGTTTCTGTTTTATAATTCCATAAGGCCCTGTTTGTTTAACGATTTATTCGTTCAGGCATACCGAAACAGAAGCCTTTATCCAGATTTAGTTTGAATGTCTGGAATACGTTGGCTATCTCTCTTCAAAATAGGTCTGGTTTCAAAGTAGATTGGAATATTTTACCAAATTTGCCTTATCGTATAATCAAGGCGTCGGTTTCTGGTGAATGTATCATCAAGAAGCATATTCAAATCTGAATTACGATTAAGGTCTAGGTTTGCCCTTATGAGTAAGCTTTAGACCTCCAGTATAAGGGTATTTTTTGTACGGATACGAATTTTCAGGTTGTATATTGGATCATAACAATGCGAGTGGAATTGCAAAGATTCTGAGACTGCGACGAGAGTTTTGCCTCAAGTATGTGAATTTCTTGGGGACATTCAAGTGTGTGGACCGCCACAAGTGTAGCTGACAGTGCGGCGAGTGCTCTTGCGTTCGGATGAGATGAAAAAGAGCGCGGGATATTTGTTCATATTTGAATTCGAGAATGTTGAATCCGTGTAAATTGATATTATTCAGAAAACTGAAGCGAGTAGCTCTTTGTTGTAAATGTCCGTTATGGTTTGAAGGATGTCATAGATCGCGGCTCGAGGCTAGCTTTCCTATCAACTTGAGTTCAGCAGCATTGGCTCAGCAATCTCGTTTTGAGCAAAATTTTCTTCGAACTTTTTTGGATTCCCCTCGTACAACAGTTTAGGCGAACCTCTACAGCATCGACGAAGTAATTCAGCAGCAAAAAAGAAAGGATCACGCATGCAGCACAGCAGGGCGAAAAGGTCAGGAAAGATGAGGAACCAAAAAAATCAAAGGGTAATACGAGAGGAAAGAAACTGAGCGCGGGCAACGTTCTGAAGACCTTACTAAGGCTAAAGTTATTTGTATATGGAGTTCTGATTGCGGCGCAACTTGTAATGGGCTATGAGACAGAGCACTGAATATGGGCACCGCGCCAGCCAGAGTAGTCCTGATTAAGCATAAAGGAAAGTGGGCACTGCATCAGCCGAAGTGGATGAGATGAAGCATAAACCAAAATACTAATTTGAGGCTAGCACCCGCCTAAGTTGGTCCCTCTGAGTGTCCTGTTTTGACAGTGGGAACATATATATCAACGGGAATGTGCGCGCCATACTAGGCAGCTCGGTTACCCGTAGCGCCAAATTTACCAGTACCGATGGCTGCGCTGGAAGACAACTATTCCAGTAAGAGTCGACTACTAGTCTACTGTGCAACAAGGTAGGCTACTTTGGAATTTCACGTCGCAGTCACTGTCTCGTCGAAAGAGATATTAGATCCACTAAGTTTTCGAACTCCTAAGAACTGACCGGTACAAGCCCATAATGAGTTAATTACAATTTCAGCAGCCGGAGTAACTAGTGAACAAGTTTAGTAGTACTGTAGCCTTTTCATTCTCATTTTATCTGATGCTTTGGCTACGTGTAAAGCCCTGCGAGTAGCTGATCGTGATGCGTGTTGTCTGTAGGAATGAATCCCCTGCCAAGTGAAATTAAAAGACTTAGCTGGGGTCCGTTTTTATTGTCGCAATATTCAAATGTGGCATATAGTTGGTCTGGTGGTCCCACAAAACTTTCTGCCCTTCTACTGCATGTAGTTTATTAACCCCGCAACTGTATACGACGAGATTACTCGTGTTTTCGTGTCTAAAATTTTTTAATTCCCGCGACATATGTGACGCTTCGTCCAAGTCAGGCCTGTTGGGCCTAATATCACTAACGAATCGTTAATACTTTCAACCTCTCGCGCGCGAACGAGAGAAGAATCTCAAATCTAGTAGCCTAACTGCGTAATGTACGAAATCGGTGACGTGTTTAAATCCGAAAAGAAATGGATTCAGTTTGACGAATCAAAACACAAAAAATACATTCTTTGGATGTTCGGTGATGGTTACGAAAGTTTCAGCGAGAGGTTTCAGTGCTGCCACACACGTAGGTACTTCGTTGGCTTTGTGCTGTGTCACGGGCAGGTCAGGTCACAGTAAGAAGCTGAAGGGGTGACGAAGCACCTGATAGTGACACCTTGCACTGATAATATTTCAGACTATCAGCTTGTTTGTTGCACCTATAGCACTGATTAGTCACGAAGGTAATGCCACTGTTTGATAAGGAAGATATTATTTCGTGACAAATGACAATAATTACTTTATGTAGATATGTCAATATTAATTAACTTGCCGGTTTAATTTAGCTTTGCTGTCGATAAGGAATATTAGTCTTAATATGCAATAAAATGAGGTTAAGCCACACAGATATTTAATCAGGTACCCAGTTCAGATAATAAATTCCGTGGGTGAAAGAAATTACGATAAAATTGGACGTTCCTAGCAGTTTGTAGGCTACTCTATGTTGAAGCTCAGCACTTATATGTAAGAGTTCATTTACATACAAGCAGAAAATACTTCTCTTTGATCATAATAGCTATTCAGTGAACAACAAAAATTAAAAAAATAAAAAAAAATAAAGAAAAATAACTACAGCCCTTGCGGGAACCCACAATCCACAGCATCGCAGGACATCACACGACAAGCGTAAAGCATACACCGAGCGAAGGCCACCTCAGACAGAACTTCGACTCAGCTCCGTACGGATATTGCGTTCACACACGGTACTGTTGCCTAGACACCCTCGCTCTTGCTTTCCTAGAGCCGGTTGTCACAAACAAAGTTTTCAAGAAGGAAAATAAATACCTCTAAAACAATTAAAAGAATAGTATTAAACTAGAGCACTCTGAGAGCGCATACCTCCGCCAAGCGCACCAACGGTAGCAAAAAATTCAAATTGGCTCTGAAACCATAAGTTTCCTTGTATAAACTCCAAAATCTAATCATTTGTGCCTTTTGATAGCAATAACAGCTTATGCAATTTTCTTGAAGATCTTTTGATAACTTTTTGAGTTAAAATGCTAACAAACGTTAAGCGTTAAGACAAACATGAGTCAAACATACAAACGAACTAACCGATCTGCACCAAAATTTGATCATTCTGTCTTTTAACATTACTAATAACCCCTACAAATTTCATAAAGATCCATTCATTATTTTTTGAGTTGTTGTGCTAACAAGCATAAAATTAATAACAGTGGCAAACAAACGAACGAACGAACAAACTGATCATTACTAAAATTTTGCCATCTACTCTTTGTTATATAGCTAACAATTCATGTTAATTTCATAGAAATCCATCCATAACTTTTTGAGTTATGGCATTGAGAAGAATGAGGCAGACATACAAACAAACGGATGGACATATCTTCACCAAAAGTTAATTAACCGTTCCTCCTAATACCTAACAATTCCTGTAAATTTCGTCCAAATCGGTTCAAAACTTGTTGATTTATCCTGGTGACAGACAAACAAATAGTCGAACAGACAGATAGACCAACAAGACGAAAATATAACCTCCTGGCCAGAGGCAAAAATAGTATGCAACGACTATCTCATAAAGAGATGCCGTGTTCATTACATTAGAGCGCACGCAATCATGAAGTTTTACTACGTCTGATATCAAATGAAAATGAAATAATTTTTATTAAGAACACAATTATAGGTTCACAAATGCGTCTACAAGTATAGAGTAGCCAAATCTTACATTATCGATTAGACCCAGTCACTTGAATATGTGGCCGCGCACAACGAAAACGCATGGATCCACTCAGCCTACACCTGCATACATGATTGACTATCAGCAGCTGTTTCTGTTTCTTAACACAAAAAACAAAGATAATAGAAAAGAGAGAAAGAAGAACAAGTTGCTACAATCCTTCAGAGACTGCCAGCTATGGTGACAGCTGCTTATATGAGAAGCGATACTGTGGAAGAAAAAGTGCCACGAATTCGACCGGTAAATGCGACAGCAAAAATTTCAGCTGGTCTTTATCTTCTCAACGGAATATTCCACTTTGTTACATACTCTGGAAACCTCGACAGCTTATCGCATAGAAATCATACATTGTATACCTAAGGTTTAAAGAGTATGTAATGCAGACTATTCCAGACCTAAAAAATAATTTCACCGCTCAACAAAAAACTTGGTGAAAAAGGTGTCCCTTCGTGCGGAAAATCATGTTCTTTGCAGCATAACCTTAAAAGGGAGCTTCAGAGAATTTTTGCCCATTGCTTTCTTTAACGAATTTGACTCAAATAAGCTCAAGAGTAACGGAAGCGAGTGTCATCAAATTTCATCACATGAAAAATCAACATGAGAGTTAGCGCTGCGCTTAGACATAAACTTGAATTTCTTTGCGCATAACTAGATATAGTTATGTAAAGTAAAGTTTAGGGCCTGGCAGTTTTTCTTGTATCTGTTATCACTTCAAGAGAAGTTCATACAGGTGGAATTTTCATGCAAGCCATAATAGTTCCTTATGTCTTCTAACAGCCTCAAATTATGGTGGTTTTTCATTGACATTTATATATATACAAAATATACCAAGCTGCAAAGTATATAAACATTGTATCCTAGCTACCAATAAAGCAAAAATTAATGAAATATATCGCAAAACAATTAAATTCAGAGAGTTAAAACGAAGAAAGTTCATTTCTAGTGAGATTATAGAACACGGCAGTAAGCTTCAGAAAATAGGACATGTCTATTGAATGAATTTGGATTGCAATGTGAATGGAATGCTTTTAGATGTCTTTCCGATTTTGAATTTGATTCGCAACATAATAATTTTGGAGCCTCGATTGTTATTTCGTGGTTATACAATTTTGCATGATTATTAACTAAAGATGCCTAAATGTTTTACTTGATTTTATTATCATGTTCTTTGACTCATTCTGAAACTTACCTACGTGTTTCTCCAATATATACTGCATCACATTAGTTACAATTAATTTGATAAACAATTATTTCTTTCCTAAAGTGGGCATTTATATTTGCTGTTGTTCAAAAATTTGTATAGCGTATTAGTTGGTTTACTAGCAATTCTAATATTATGCCGCTTAAGTACGGAATTGGTTTTCTCTGTGACACCTTTGATGTATGGTGCGGATATATATTTAATTTCTTGCACATTATCTTGAGTAGCCGTCCGATTTTTCTTAATGGTTGAATTAATGAAATGCTTAGGATATCGATTTTGTTGCTAGATGTTTCTGACCTACTACTTATCAGTTGCTTTATTCCTTGGCGAACAATACTTATCGCTTCGATCCATTAATGATCTAACAACAGCTCGTTTGGTACTCGTAGGATGGTAACTTTAGAAAATCAAATAATTGTTAGAATTTGTAGGCTTCCTGTAGATGTTAAAGTTCACTCTGCCATTTATCTCGTGCGTTATTAAAAGGTAAAGGAAAGGTAGTTGACGATCTTTCTCTGTTTCTGCTGTAAATTGAATAAATTGGTTGATGCCAATAATATAATTAAAAATTTTTCAACCTGTTAGTAGAAGGTAGAATGGTTATGATATCGTCAAGATAGCGTTTCCATATTACAGGAGGGCATGGAGGATTAGCCAAAATTTCTTCTTCAATGTGCTACATCGTTAATTCGGCGAGAACAACAGATATGGGAGAACCCATTGGAGCACGATGTTATTGTTTGTATACAGTTTCTTTCCATTTAAGCAAATTGGCTTCCGTACAGAGTGTATATCTACGTATCACCTGTTTATTGTCTTCCCACGTTAGTATTGAGACCGTAAGGCCTCAGAGTGTTGTGCCCCGTAAGATGCTGGGTACAGTTTCCAAATTAGACAATAAATGAGTTTTGTTTATTTCATTTACACAATAATGGAAAACTAGAAAGGTTTTAATATGGTATTAAGCCCAGAATTTCAATTGAGAACAAGTGTTATAAACAGCGATAAATGACCAGCCCCAATTTAAGAAATTTGCGTATTTTCCCTGAAACCTTTTGTCAAATTTGGCTGCATATAAGAAAACTATAAAACGCCTCGTGATGTAAGACCATCACCCATGGTTTAAGCAAGTTTCATTGCTATTATTTTTAATGGCCCGCAAATACTAGTTTTTTGGCATGGGTCACATAGAGGACAGCCCGCTAGACTCCCTGCAAAAAATCATGGAAATCCTCAACTCCCTCTGCCTTTTTTGGGTGGAGAGCAAATTTCATCCGGTCATTTTTCATGGCCAGCTAATCCTAGTTGTTTGGCATGGTTCACATCGAAGGCAACTCACAAGACTCCCTGCAAAAAATAATGAACATACCTCAACTCCTTCTTGTTTTTGGGAGCTTGGGTGGAAAGCAAATTTCATCGCCGTCATTTTTTATGGCCAGCTTGGATCATTTTCTGGCATGGGTCACATCTAGGTCAACCCATCAAACTCTCTACAAAAAATTATGGAGATTGTTCAACTCCTTCGACATATACTTCAATCTTCATTAGCACCCTAATGAAACACCATATACAGTGCACGTCGTGTTTCTATTTATATGTAAATACTAACTCATGAATAACTAAAGGTGACAATACGACAACAGAACGAAATATTGTTTAGAAAATTATATTTATCCTCTTCAAGTCTAAATTGCAACAGAATCAAAATCGAACAGTGTAGGGAATACGAATAATGAAAGAAGTAAGTTGTGTGTAGCGAAGATTTAGGCATAGCGCAGCAAATAATAAAACTGCGGTGATACTTGACGTATAAGCTACTATAGAGCACTCCGAAGTCAACGATATGACAGCTTAGAAACTGCATTTACATGCATTTCGGTCAGCACTTCACTGTTCATGTCTATCTATAGCCGTGCTTACCTCCGTCATGGACGTTATGTTTTGTCGCGTTTGTCTGTCTGTCTTTTTGTATGTCAGCAAGCTAACTCAAAAAGTTATCAACGGATCTTTGCGAAATTTACAAGGATTGTTAGACATGCAGACAGTAACAGATGATTAACGTTTAGTGAAACTCCGTTCATCTGTTTGTTTGTCTTTCCAGTGACCAATTTTGCTTAGTGCCATAACTAAAAGTTATAACCGAATTTTAACGAAATTTACACGAGTTGTTAGGTTTATTATGAAGGGTAAATGGCCAAATTTTTGTGGTGATCTGTTTGTTTGCTCGTTCGTTTGTTTGTCGCTGTGACTGATTTTATGCTTGTTAGCACAATAACTCAAAAAGTTCTAAACTTTACAGGAGTTGTAAGGATAAAAGACATAAATTATTAAATTTTGGTGCAGATCGGTTGGTTCGTTTGTGTGTTTGACTTGTTTGTCATAATGTTTGTTAGCAGCATTACTCAAAAAGTAAGCAACGGATCTTCAAGAAAATTGCAGAAACTGTTAATTCTATCTAAAGGCTCAAATGATTAGATTTTGGTAATGACGCATAGAAAATCGTGGTTTTAGAGCCAATTGAATTTTTCGTTACCGTGGCCATTCTTGGCGGAGATATGCACTCTCAGAGTGCTCGCTCTAGTTATTCTATAAAGTTAGAGTGATAACAGTACTTACAGCAGCCGGGATTCTTTTGAAAAATCCTTCAGTCATCCAAAAGAAAGTGACCTCTATTTTTAAGAAATAAGAATGGATACAGTGATTGAAGTTTTCTTTCTGTGAAGTGCAATAGCACCAACTCGGTGGTCAATTTGTCAACATCTACGTTTGCTAGTTTGACTGTCGAATTTCTGTCTACTTTATCCCAAACAGGAGGGGACATAAAATATATCAATGCGCATTGGTCTTCCTTATAGTGATTTGATTAACGATAGTCAGCTGCACACTATCGCGCCGCGGAATGATATTTTTTAGCTCCATTGTGCTCTTATTACATTTACTCTTCAGATGTATATTTTTCTGGAGTTGGCAGAGACGGAAAAGTACAAGGTTAACCAAAACAACATCTGATGATTGTGAAGATAGTTCTGAGCAGCTGATTAGTACAAAAGTTCTCATGCATGTAGAGGTGCATTATCAGCAAACAGGAGGGTGAGTGATAACAAGTTGTCACGCACAACTTGTAGAACACAAATCACGGTACGCTATCTGTGAGTGCAACAGATAGAGAAGGGGAGAAAAACTCCCAAGGTTAGCTATACTTGAGTACGGCACTTGGGAGAGGCAGGCAGGGGCGTATACCTAGGTACCTCCGTTCTATATATTTGTACAATATAAGTTAGTTATAGTGCAGGTAGATGCATTGGTCTCGCTTCATTGGATCATCCGATACACCGGAGGGGACCTACAGTTTGTATAGACCTCTTCTGTGTTGTAGACACATAAAATGTTCATATCGTACGGATATTTTATTTTCAAACAATAAATTTTTTTGTAGCGAATCCTTGGTAATCATATATAATTTGATTTGAACCACTGTAATGAGTGTTTGAAGATTTGCACAGAGGACGGTGAAGGTCCTGCAAAGTAGAAACTTCACACAATCCACACGTTTACACGACACTTCTCTAAGTAGTATTACAGAAGGCGATAATTATCAGTGCCGCTCTGCGTTTTAAGTGTCGGCCATTGCGACAAATTCTGCTGATGCTGTAATGAGAAGACAAACTCCTCCGCGATCAGGATCTGAGCTCATTGATCTGGCAGCCTCGTCTTTGTATGTGGCAGTCAAGCAAGTTTTTTTTTTTTATTTTATGATTTTCATATGGGGGGCACTTCGATCGATCACGGCGTAGAATTTTGTGAACAGTTTTGTTCACCGCACGGTAAAGCTATCTATGTATTATTTTTTATCCTTGTTTTACCACTATATCTGCTACAGCTAGGAGCGCGTATATCACTAGTTTATCCAATTAGTTCAGTTTGTGGCAATAATTCGGTCATTAACGTTCACCATGATGCTTTCCAACATTTCCAAGCATATGTGATGGAGCTTTCGGAGCTTCGTTGCACTGAGTAAAAATGAAGACGCTCAAGTCTTTGGTGATAAATTAAGATCCTGCATACTCTGCATATCATCAGTGAATGGTATCTGACTTGATTACTGTTGTTTAGTCCTTTACCTGTACTTGGTAACCAGAAAGAGGAACAATATTCTATCTTGAAGAATAGTAATTATTTCCAAAGGGTAAAAAACACTTCTCTAGTGCGTGCCATGACTTCTCAAAGTTGTCTTTCTTTCAGTTTCGTGTCTATCATTAGTTGTATATGAACCAAAAGTTGAAATACTTCAGAAAAAATAGCAATATTTTATATGAGACCTTATGCTGATGGACACATGCTGTCGATTTATGTTTTTTTTTTACTTTTTCCTGAATTATTTCATGACTAGTGGACCTGTGCGTGAGAAAATTCACGTAATAATCGATGTGTTTGCCTATACCTATCGGCCGGTCCGGAATTTTCTCTTCTCTGACTTGTTTCTTCACTTTCTTCATTGATCTTTTGCCGTGCTCTGATCCTTAGGTCCTCTATATTAACAGGCAGAAGTAAAATCTTGAGTAAAACACTCCAATAAACTTGACTGCTACTCCATCCAGTTAGCTTTTATAGTGTGAGTGCTCCGTAGCAATGGTACCGTTGATACAGTCTTTACAACTCAAATAACTGCTTCATTTGAAGTGCTGAAATTTTGGCCTATGATCAGAAAACTGCTCCGTCAAATAAGTAAGACAGTAAGCTAGAAGAAAAAATTGTCTACTGCCCGTGAGAAACCATCACCTCCAGAGTGCTTCGTTGACCATCTACCGAATTTATACATCGTGACCTGAAAAAAGTACGTTATAAAATCGGACTCCAGAGCCTTCATTTAAATAGTTTCCATTTCAAGAAGTATTTCAAGCAAGAAGTGCACTCAGTTAAAGGAATAAGAATACCACGTTCGCCATCTTCTGCAACTTGGTCATCGATCTCTATGAAAACGTAACTTAATTACCAAATCTCAACCTGGCCTATTTTTCGCCTATATCCTTAAGAGCAGACACGACCTAAATAAATAAATGCACGAAGCGTTTAATTATACGTATTAGAGTATTTAATGGCTTTCAAGTGTCCCCAGCAGAAAAATCAAAAGGGGTGAGATCTGGAAGTCTGGGAGGCTACTCTACAAAGCAACGCCAATTAAAAAATGGATAAATATGGAAACTTGACAACATAACTACTTTTCGTACGTATCGCGACCTTTGGTCTACCCTATATATCATACATAAAGTATAGATATATATATATAATTATGGGTCCCTTACCACCCAGTACCACCGAGAGAGGGGGCTCATCAGTCTCCTACTTGAAATAAATATTAGGGGACGAGTCAGGACTTGACAAGCAAACTTTTAATTCGTCACACATGCATCTTTCATATTACGCATCACTATTTCAGTAGAGGAAAAAATAAATAAGTTGGGCTGAACCTGGAAACGAGCGAGAGAAAGAAACTCTAATAGTGCAAGAACATTCCATTCTTGCTTTTCAACCGTCAGCAACTATCTGTCGAACGAAGATGCGCTGTCAGTTTCACCCGACCACCCCTACTAGAGAACGCCTTCCAATGAGCTGGCCTGTGTAAGGTTAGGTTCCAGGCAAGGACTGGTTCAGCTCGTTTTCTAAGTGTTTTTAGTACTATTATGTGGGTTTTTAGCGTTTTTATGGTGTTTTAGAGTTTATTAGCTGAACCAGTCCTTGCCTTCAACCTAACCAGATGAGAAAAAGCTTATTAGGACGTTAGCAGAACCAGTCCTAGCCCTTTACCTAACCTTACACGTAAGGATTCATTGGACGTTAGATTACAGTTAATGGGAGAAAACTACACTTAACGACCTAAGTTACGTCTAAACCCTTAATTTAGTATATATATATATATATATTGCTCTTTCATGGATGCAACTCTTATTTATCGAAACTGGATACAGCAATAACAAATTCTACATACACAATGCCAGAAAATTCTTAATGATGCAATAATTTGCTTGAAGTGCTCATTCCCTGAATTCGTCTAGGTGGCGGCGTTATCAGACACAGTATTTCCCCACTACATTCACCACAGTGTCTCAGCGCAGCACTATCTTTTGCCACGATAAGCTTTCGACATAAGGCCCACAGCATACACTGAAGGTAGTCAAGTCAAAACAAGTGGTTCCGCAATGGCATGCAGTGACGTCAGAATTACGCTAGAAATTAAAGAGCCTCTCACGTGACAGGCTCCATCTCTAACGACGACTTCAAACGATGGTAATCTGGGCCCCCGCACTCAGTAGTCGAATGCGTTGCTGTTTCCAATTCAACAGCAAAAAACGCACCTTTCTGCGCTCTGTGTGGTCCTATATTGAAAGACATATGCGAAGTAGGACAGTGAAACTTGCCAGACCCATTCACCTGACGGCTATCATTTTAAATAGTGAATCTTTCGCTAGGTACACAGTTATGTACACAATCAATTAGAAGTGGGGCTATAACACGTCCGTACATCCCAGGCCGTGACCTACCTAGTCCAACTCAGTGAACTGGAAGTAGCGTACAAAATACAGAAGAAGGCAGGACGAGGTGAACTAAAACTGGAAGATGCCTTGTCCAGTACGCCTAGGCAACACATGAAAGCGATTCTGGAAGCGGGATAACGCAGAAAGACACGGTGAAAACTTAGTTTCTGTTGTTAAATAGGTATAATGGCAGATTTGTATTTCCTATTGTGCTGTGCTTCTTATGCAGTAGATATATTACAACGGCCATTAATGAAACCCCAAGTTATTTTTTACTTTCACAATAAAGTATAATGAAACGATTGAAGGTCATCCGTGGCGTAGTGAGTTGTAGGCGTCTCATACATCATATTTACGTTAAGGGCAATAATGCCAGTTGAGATCAGGTAGATACCCGCCAGCATACAGCGTTGTTTTATGCGTCAAATAATCAAGCAAGCCTCAGTGTTCACAAATGCATAACACGTAATATGGACGGCGAAAAGATTTCAAAAATGATCTCTTTCTTGAAGTATTCTTTCCTTTGGCAATTAGCGACCCTTGACTACTATAAACCCAAGAGTATTTCTGACATATGGTGTGGTCCAATTGGCAAAATAAGATAGAAACTCGGGGTAGCTACTTGTACATATAAGTATGAAAATTAATGGGGGAGGTCTAGTGGCCACACGTTCTATAAAGAGCCCACATGTAAGGTTAGGGGCAGCAAGGATTGGTTCCTTTAACATAGGCTTATTTCGAACGTTAGTGGAGCCAATCCTTGCCTTTTCTAACGTTACACAGGCCTGCTGTTCGTTGTATCAAAAGGTCGCGGTTGCGGAACTATAGTGGCTTGAGTAAGACGCGTTTTGTAGTTTATTTATCGAGGAACTTGTTTTCCCGTCCCTAGACTCCAGGCTTTTTTCTTATTCAGAAAACCTACGGGGGTGGTTTCGATAATTGGATCAGAGGGTACATCAGTTAAGTGTGATTGAAAAATTACACCTAATGTTCGTTTACTACATCCATTTTATAGAAAAATGACGCTTCCTACAAACAAATAGAAAAAAAATGAAATACTGTACTATATGATGCTCCAATGAAGTTATTCACTAGTCAAAATTTTCTCATGATATATTGCATGACTGGTCACGGAGATTGCTATCGTATCAATTTAATATCTTAAACCTTGCACGGTCTAAACATGCTGCATTATTAGTTAATTAGATAAATAATAGATTCAGTACGACATGCATTGTTCAAACAATATTATGCAAATTAATGAGCACATGCTAAGCCAAAAATAAAGTTAAAAACACAGATAAATATAATTGCAGCTACTGCACTTGCATATACGACCGACGGAAACAAACATGGCTCCTCTCTTAAATAATTGTCTCACCTCTCTGACGTCATGACAGCGTGAGCAGCAATCTAGGAGGCCATGACATACGGCATTTCACAGTTTCCTTGTTGGCACAAATTCCAGGTCAACGACAGCCACTGTATGACACAGCAGTTATGAGATTATTTTTTTCAATGATTCATAATATTTGCTAGTAAAGGTAAATGGGCGGTAAGTATCATGTGTGAATGATGCTGTTTTGTATGAAATATTCCCTTGTAACCTTCATTGTTGATTAGAGCACTCAGAAGCAGTCTAGAATTATCTTATCTGCACATGACATGCATGCTTTTAGGANGCGGTAAGTATCATGTGTGAATGATGCTGTTTTGTATGAAATATTCCCTTGTAACCTTCATTGTTGATTAGAGCACTCAGAAGCAGTCTAGAATTATCTTATCTGCACATGACATGCATGCTTTTAGGACGAACGTCGTGCTTAAAGTGATGCCATCTTCTTCTATGTAGACAACATCGACAGCACGGTGTGTGCAAATATTTGAGAATAATTTTTCCAGCGATGGGACAAATAGATAGGAGATCCAACAAAATCCCTATATACATCATCAGACGCTTATACATATAAAAGATTTCCTTGTCATATCTCAGTGTAGACAAAAGAAAAAAACACCATTTCGCTAGTATAGTTGTCACACATATGATAAATAAAGAAATAATAAACATTCGAAGCAGCAAAACCTGGGATTCCCCCAAAACTAAGAGGCAGACAGAATTGGCAGTCTCGACTGACACCAGACTAGAGATGATCTCCTTATCTGCGCGTCTCTGCAATCGTTATCGCGAATACGCGAGGTGTCCACGTGGCCACAGCGTGGGGACTACCACAAGACAATACAAGCTAGTCAGTTCCAATTATCGTTATTAACATTACCCTCCCGTACTTTAAAGGGCGGGTAGAGCCTAAATGGAGACTTAAGCTACCTTAAAAAGGACGCCACAAACGCCCATGTCCAGGTTCCTAAACGAGTAGTTCAGTCTCACTGCCCCTCGATTATTACCTTATTGGGATCCACCCCGTGTAATAATCTTGCATTGGCATACTTTGGAGAAAAAACAGCAGTCCTCGTCCTAAGACAATTTAACGAACGTTTCGACGCAGCCATCAGGGTCAGGAGGCCCGTATTAGGACGCTTGTGTAGATAATCGCACGCTCAACTCCTAGCGGACGTTCAGTTAACACGTCATTCAAATTAACAACTTTCCAGGGGTATCTTAGGACCGACTTTCATAGTGTAATCAAGACGACGTGCTGGCCAGCTGAACGTCGGTCAGCTCATAAATTCAGTCAGCGAATGTCTGGCGTGATACCGGTAGAAACCAACCGCAATTGCGAACGACCCTTACAACTACCAAGATGCCCGATATCCATGTGCTACTCACAAGTGAAAAAAAATGATTCTATGTTTTCCTAATACAACCAACTTGCCGATAGTGCAACATTTACGTAGCTACCCTGATTACCTCCGCCATGGAGGTAGTGTTTTTGTCGAGTTACGCAATTCGTATGTCTGTCTGTTTGGCTATTTGTCTGTCACCAAGAGACCTCAAAAAATTATGAACGATCTTTACGAAATTTACAGGAACTGTTAGGTATGTTAGGAGGAACAGCTGATCGACTTTTAGTGAAGATCCGTTCGACAGTTTGTTTGTTTGTTTGTTTGTCTGCCTTTTGTTTTCTTGGTAAGCAAAATACTCAAAAGTTATGGACGGATTTTCATGGATTTGAATGATGCGTCGGGATGTTGCGACGAGCAACCGACAAAATGTTCGTGATGATCTGTTAGTCCGGTTGTTTGTCTCTATGTTTGATTTTATGTTTGTCAGCAACATAACCCAAAAAGTTATGAACAGATCGTTGTGGAATTATTAGAATGTTCAAAAACACAAATGACCATATTTTGGCGATAATCAGTTCGTCCTTTTGTGTGTTTGACGGATATTTGCTTGAGCATATCTCAGAAAGTTCAAAAGATATTGATGAAATTTGTAGGAATTGTTTGAAATGTTAAAATACACACATAACCAAACTTTCGTGATAATCTTTTGGTCCGTTTGTGTGCTTAACTAATGACAGTCAGATTATGGGCCAGGATATAACTAATAGAAGCTGTTATAAATATCAAGAGACTCCAGTGTCCAAATTTTGGTGGTAATAACTGGTTTTTAGCTTTGTTAGATTGGAAACCAACTTATTAGAAAAAAATCGTCTAAAATTCTAGATTAGACCCACTGGAAGACTACAATATATGGCTCAGTAATAATCTTTTTCATTTACAGTACATACAGGCCAAGTCTAAACACTCCTCTCATTACTCCTAGCCACTAGTACGGTGTTGAAAAATAAAGAAAGGAAGAAGTATATGCATATTACCTGTGTTAGGAAAAATGGATAACTCACGCACTGCGGAACATTGGATACAGGACCAATAAATAGGGATAAGAGTGCAACAAGAGAGCAAAGATTGTCCGTGGCAGCAGAAAATGGGAGGCAGCAACGTGGATATGGACAGGTAGCGCCCCAAGGCTTAGTTAAGGTCAAGGTATCCTATGGCTGGGTCCCTCAAAGTAATAGAACGCCCCATTATACGGTATACGACATGCGCAGCAAACAAATTCATAACCTATGGCTTATCTTAAGATCCTAAGAGTTGCTCTGACATCAGTATGAACAGTGATTAATTGATATACCTAATTAGGCAGCTGCTAAGGTCCTGCGGTAGGCAACCGCCGAGTACCTACGGTACTACCGTAGGTTATACATGCAACAGGCCTCAAGTGACGAAATTATGATGTATGTAGCAGCTAGAGTATGGGGCTGGGAAAATGGAGGCCTCTGATACAAATCATTGGTTGGTCCCTGGTATTTAATTCAATAAAACCAAAGGGTAGGCGGATGAGCTCCCTGTCTGTACAAGTCCAGGAGTTGTTGGCACCAACGTCTGTGTGATCAATGTATGTATTACATATAGTATTAACTGAGTCTTTAGAAAGTGTTCTTAAGTGTTTATATGTGTATTAAGTACTAACTGAGTCTCTTTAGAAAGTGTTCTTCTGTTGACTCAGCTGCGGTGAGGAGCGAGTACACTGCGACCATTACAGCACTCGAAACAGAGGTGGAACTCGAGAGAGGCGAGAGCACGGTCGTCGAGTTTGATGTCAAGTAAGTGTACGCTCTCCATATACATAATATTATTTTTGCTATTAAGACTTGGGCTATTAGCGGATAAAGTTGGAGAGTGTGCTGTGCAATGTATGTGTGGGTCGCATCGTGCAACTTTTGTGGCGATACAGCATTTCAGGGTGATTATTTTTCATATATCACTTTAAATAAAAATTGTAATTAATCATAAGTTTTTAGTGCTAGTAAAATGGAGCACTCTGAGTGCGCATGCCTCCGCTAAGCAAGGCAATGTTAACGAAAGTTCAAATTGGTCTTGAAACTAGGATTTCCTCTTCATCATCACCAAAATTTGATCATTTTTTTATAATACCTTTTTGAGTTATGTTCTGACAAATATTTTGACAAACATTGCTCAAATACGTAAACGAACAAACCGATCGTCACCAAAATATGGTTGCGTCTCTAAACATTCCTAACAATTCCTACACATTTAATGAAAGTCCGTTCATACCTTTCGAGTTATGTTTCTGACACACATAAAAAAAACAGAGACAAACAAACAGACGAACAAATCGATCAACACAAATATTTAGTCATTTGCTTCTAGTACCTAACAACCCCAACAATTTCTGAAAAGTTTATAAAGGTCTGTCCATAACTTTCTGAGTTATGAAAGCAAGGAAAAAAGCCCCACAAACAAACGATTGAACGAATCTTCAGAAAAAGGGAATCGTCTGTTCCTCCCGACCTACCTAACAATCCATGTGAATTTCGTTAAGATCCGTTAATAACTTTTTGAGTTATCTTAGTGGCAGAAGAACATAGAGAGAAACTCGACAAAAATAAACCCTCCTTGAAGGAGATAGCAAGAGACAAAATCCTGAGAATTATCATTGCGGTTGTTAACCTTTTTTTCTCATAGCGTTGCCTATAAAAACAACCTCAATAGTGCTGTTCCTGTGGGGAAAGTAGTTTGATCCATCAAAGATAGAGCTAACAATCCTCCTGTATGGAACGTTACGCAGAGTGAATAAAAGGTACTGAGTCTCCATGCAGAGTTGCCGGCCGTGGTAACAAAAAATACATGAATAAATAGAAAATAAAATTGTGGGCGGAATCACTACAAAAAATGGCTATCTAGCTGTGGCAGTGTTCTTTTCTCTGAGTCTATGACCATAAATTGCTACCTATTTATTGCAGCAAAGAAGAAAACAAATATGTAGTATACGATTCCCTAGAGGCTCTATACTTTTCTTTCATTCAAACCTAGTGTTACGTATGTCAATAAAGGATCTCTGCGCATATAACTAATTAGAGTAAATCCAGAGAACAATACAGGCACAAATGCGTCAGTGTGAATAACGATACCTCTGTTATATTTGTTAAAAAATCATATGATTGTAGGATTTTTTCTGAACTGCGTATAGTACCAGCGGAGATTGCCGAGAGTTTCTGTTTAGTTCGCCACGACCTCTGACGGCTAGATGAAGTCATACGTGTACCTCTTCACAGGTTGAAAGTGCTCAGATGTTACATATTAATATTACAGACTTTTTGTTAACAAGCTCGACATGCAAGTACCACGCATCAATATTGTTCCTAAGTTCCAATACCTGCTAAGAATTTATCCCACACTTACAGAGGATCGTAGAGTATACATAATTACATATATTAACAGCAAAGGCAAAGGTGGACAAAAGACACGATTAATTGGCCTGATACAAAGTGCAACTACGACAGAAAGTGAGTGCTGAGAGTCACGGAATCTGCTGAAGGAAGACATATAGCAATTAAGACGCACGGCGGTCCATTTGTTACGGCCATCCGAATATACGCTCCAAGAGTTGTTTCGGATTAACGTAAAAAAATTGTGGATTCAAATATATTTCATAGTCAGCATTTGCAATAGACTCCGTTCCGATGTTGTTAGTGCGGAGTCAGTCAACGCGTTTAAATATCGTCTTGACATACATTGGGAGAGACATTCTCCACAGCTAAGAACTCCTCCTCCAGGAGTCGTAAACTCTGAACATCCAAAACTTCAGAGGCCACCTTAATCCGTCTTCTTGTTTCTTCCGCTCTAACTACACAGTTTGACATCTCCAAGCTCCGCATATCAGCGGCTCTTGGTCGTGCTTGCGTGCATTCATGATCGTCTCTTTGGCAGGGATTCTTTCCCCCGTTTTTTCTCTTTTCTCCACTCCTCTATATCCTTTCAACATAATGGTATAATGGCCGGGGAGTAAGTGCCGGTGTCTCTTTGAGAATGGGCCTTTTGGTTCGTCTACTGCCGTCTATCTAATCTAATAAAGTTATATAGCCTGCCTAAAATCCAGGCATATTTTGCTGGGCATCTATTCTAACTGAACCGATGTTATCCTTGCGTATCTTTAATTAACTACCGAACTAAACCAAACATAATCTAACCTATAAAGCATACTCTCAGCTAGGCTACATAAATTACAGTATATTCTATAGAAGCGTCACAACTAAAATGCGTTGAGCCGCTCAGCTAAGCGCGCTCTGGTCTTTAAAACATATTCTCCTTGAATGAAAGAAAAACCTACATCCAATTACGGGTCTAAATTCGAAACTATTCTGCTGAGTGTTTAACTTGATATTATTCTATTTTCAGAGGTCACTTGACGCAAGACGCCACAGTATGGCTGGATGCAACAGGAGACACTGCAGTTATTGACCTGGACGATGGCAACTTCACCTTACCGCCTGGCGTTGTGGATCGCCTATTCAATTACTCAGTTGAGACACTCAAAGAGGGGAAGGTGACCCTCGTCGTCAACACAAACTCCGAAGAATTAGAGTAAGACTGAAAGATATTGGTTGTAGTCGACCGTAGAGTAGTTTCCTGTCTCATTCATGAAAGACATCAATCGTTAAAGAAATGATTCGCGCTGCGAATCATGAAGAGAAACGCTATTTGAAACAAAAAAAAAAAACAATTTTTATGGAAATTGCCATGTAAATATTATTCTACGTAACCGCGTTCTGTTTTCTTTCAAAAAATGAAATGAAATCGTTGCTCTATTAAAAATTAGTTCACGCAAGAGCAGTACGTTAGACCACTTGGAAAACATTGATGAAGGTTTTTACGCGTTTGCTTACAAAACACTAATGTAAATATTGTGTACTGTATGCAGTTAATTTCGAGCCGGGTTGTCTGATATAAAGCATCAATGGTGAAGGAGCATAAACATTAGGAAGCATCAGCGTTTGACTCGTAAAAAGTCGTTCTCTTCAATGCCATTTACTTAATTAATATTAACCTTTCACTAACGAAATTACTAAGACAAGAATTTAGAAGCAGGCCCAATAAAACTAGGCTAACTCTAAGTTAAGTTTGTGTATTCGCAAGAAAAGCCTTGTTTGGGATATCAGTCTTCCGAACCTCTTGTCACTCTAAAAAGTTACATTTTTGAACCATCTGTATACATGAATCGAGAAATATATACAGGGTTGAAAAAAGTAATATAAAACCGCTATTAAGCTGAATTACAGTCACTAACAGACAGGCGTAGGTACCAAACTTTCACCAGGAATAAATAAGATATATTCTACAAGTGATCCTAACCTATGTTTTTTCAGCGTCAGCAACGCCTTCGTGATTCTGTCGGTGATGAAGGACCCAGCCATTGAGACCGTTGGTATGGTACTAGGCTGGGTGTCCACTATCGCCTGGGACGTCAGCTTCCTGCCTCAAATCTACCACAACTACCGCAGAAACAGGTACTGTGGTGTTATTTGCGGTGAAAAAAGATATGAGGGTAAAAAATGTTGGAGCTGTCGGGCGTCATCTGTGCAAACTTTTATCGTTTAATACCGGTAGTAGCGGCTGGCTAGAGGGCTGAGCTCATGACACTGAACGTTGCAGGTTCGAGTACCAAACCAAGCGAGTGAGCTCTTGCGCTGCTTAATTGACGCGCCTGCTTAGCATTTATAATTTGCGCAGCTGCTACAGATTTTTACTCTCTCCCTTGTACATGTAGTCTATTACTCTATTACACAATTACGAACATGAACATCATGATAGCATTGTTTCAGTTTCTCAAACTCTTATGCTTAAGGCAAAGTCTAAATGAAACTGCTAACGAATGGAAACCCATCCGTAGAAAAGCCAGACAAACCACAATCTTAGAAAATGTCAATACATATTACTGTTCTACTCTGTTATGGTCTACGTACAGTTTCTTGCTTTCAGCTTGCTGGACGTCACAAGTTACCTCGTATCCAATACTGGAATGTACTAGATCCTTATTATCCTTGGCCCAGATTTACTAAAATTACAACATTGCTAAACTGTTCGTTTGGGAACTTCCACACCTACATCCAAGAGTTTCACGATCTTTGAACACCACGCTTGAAATTACAATTGTAAAGTGCTATGCACAAACCTCTATGAGACCATACCAATGAGAGAGCTCTCTGTGTATGCTTCTTCGTTCCTCAAGCACCAAGGAGCGCTTGAGCTTTGTAAACGAACTTACAATTGGCAACTGTGAGATGAAGCAGCCTTCACAAGCTTGCATCTACTTGCTAAAGCTGGGCCCAGGATCATATTTTCATTCATGTTAATGTTCCGCAGCGTTGTGGGTGTAAGTTTCGACTACATCGCTTTCAACATAGTGGGCTACGCGTGCTACCTCATATTCAACGCTGGAATGTACTGGATTCCTGTTATCCAGGTTTGTTTCATTCATATTACTGTTCCGCAGCGTTGTGGGTTTAAGTTTCGACTTCCTCACTTTCAACTTCCTGGGCTTCTCGTGCTACTTCATATTCAACGCAGGAATGTACTGGATCCCTGCTATCCAGGTTTGTTTCAATTTTTTGTTTTGAACTGTTGTGGAAGTGATTGAACTATATTAATCAGATTATCCCGGAAGGCAAACATGCCCAGTCGTTGCACCCACGTCCTTCACATGCACCTTGGTATATTTTGACAGTTTATCCATGATAAATTATCAGTATCGAAGGTATTTATTGCTTAGCTATAGAGTGGCTGTCCAATCTTCAGGCTCTACTGAAATTTAGCAGGGGGTGTGATATTTTTTTTTTTTTTTGTTGTAGTTAAAAGAAGCGCTTTGTTTCTCTCCCTCAATACTCACATGTCAATTTCTTGCAATAGCCAGTCAAAAAGTGCTGGTCGCGGTACTATATTTTTTCAGGATAAAGATGCATTTATAAATCAGAAAGTGTACTTTTCACGACATCCCAATGAAGACGTGTTCGATTGGTGGGCGATTTTAGGACTTCGAGGCTTGTCCAGAATATCAGATAAATGTAAATATAAAATTGCCTTGACTACGCACACCAACTAGGAACATTATGCACTAGTTTGTGCTGCAGGTAAATGCTCGCTAGGGTCCAATCAGAGCAGTGCACGGCTGCTGCCGACCACAGGTTCTCTGAGCTATAGTGTCATATTGATGGAAGACCCGATCGACAACTACGCCTCCTCGATGCAGTGACTATGAAGGAAGAATTGCCGACGCTGTACATTACCAAGCATCGAGGGCACGTCCGATTAGGTCGTCAAAGCCAGTCTATGTGAAGCCTATAGAACTTAAGTTGTCCGGAGCTGCAGATAGGAACTTTGAATTCGTCTCTCTGAATCTTGGCGTCGGCCTTAAAAGCAACCTAATTAAGTTGAGTCAAGTGAAAACTCCATTTTACGGAGAGAGATTGAGTTTCTGAAAGTCTTAGCGTAACCGAATAAGGGTTAATCTTTGAAACTAACTGCAATGGGGTCTAAGTAGTGCACCTACTCAAAGTTACGTAGAAGCCAATCCTCGGAGGCTTAATTTCAACGCCCAATCGAACACGCCTCGAGACTCTTTCCTTCCCGAGCGTGGGCTCGAACGTCCAATCACCCGGTAATGAACGAGCAAGCGACTTTGAGCAATGCACTGGCTTCCATTAGTTTAATCGAGCACCAGGCGTTAACCCTAAATCGACTATGTTTGAAGGTGCCAAAAATTCTATCTTACTCCTTAAAACTGAATTTTCAACCTGTTCAACGAAAATGCCTATAACATTATTCAAAATGCGAAGCCAACGCTCACAGCTGAAGTTCAAAAGAAATCAATCTCGAAATCCTGCAGTCACCGACCGGTCTCTCATGTGAGCAGCGCTTCGCCTTTATGTCGAATTCACAACTCATCCACTCGTCAGAATGTTTTGTTGCATCGTTGTCAGCACAACTTTGTGTACGCGGCAAAAAGTTATTAAAATGTTAACTGTTGAATCAGTTTTCTCGGCAACTATTACTAGGCAAATTACGGAAATCTCTTCAAATTTCGAGAGAAATAAAACTAAAAAAAAATAGTGCACTATTTGCTGTTCCTAAAACATACTGACACATCCGACAAGTGGATGAGTGAACGCACTGATATGGATGACGTGCGAACTCGCCCTTCAGCAGAGAGCTGATAAAAAATTGATCGTAGATGGATCAAATTTCAAAAGCTTGTCAAAATATATTCATTACTTTATAAGTGATTCAAAACATCAAGTGATTAGGGGAATGTTCGATCGGGCGCCAAAATTAGGCCTTCGAGGTTCGAGTCGTTTGAAACTTCAGGCAGAAGCTTCGGATTTGTCACTTTAGTAATGTTGCAATCGATAGAAACAAGATGATTACGTTAAAAGCTTAATTTTAAGGAGCAAGATTGAGTTTCTGGAAGACTCAAAGGGTAACTGATTGAGGGTTATTGATTGAAACTTAATTCATTTGATCGAAGCCACAGCACTTGCCTGAAAAGCTTCGAGAGCTTAATCGAACACGCCGTAAGTACGCATAAGCAGACACAATGTGGGTCTGTTTGGAAAATTTTCATGAAGAAACGAGCGTCATCATCGAACGCTTGCGTATTTACGTACAACAGTTTTTGAAGATAAAGTCTGTTATGCAGCCACAAAATAAAAGGCCGATAATGCCTCAAACTCATTAACTCACGAAACGGGTTTGATGAACATGCTTCAACTCTTTCCTCCGGGAATGAAGAAAACCTACTCAGTCAAAAGTGCAAACACGTAGCTATAATATACGTGGCAAAGTAAATCAATATGATCAGATAGCTGGTAGTAGACGGACCAAGAGGCCCAATATCAGAGAGCCGCCGGGACGCACTGGCTACCAAATCGCCATTCTGTGTGCGCTCATCACTGTGCGTGCGTTTAAGTAAGCTTTCTTGCCGGGCAATAATCACCAGAAGCACTACAAGAAGCACTACCAAACTTAACCTAGCCTAACCTAACCTTACCTAACCTAACCTAATCTGCAATACAGCGAGCAGGCAGAGCCGACGAACTTGAACGCCGCCTGCACGTACACCGACGCCCGTACACAAACGTACATAGCCAAAGGCGAGTTTGTAGCCAGTGCCGCCGCGATGCACTCTCGTCGTTCGCGACGTTTGTGTGCGTGTTTGTGTACGAGGATCGTGTGCGTGCGGGCGGCGTTCAAATTAATGTGCTACACTGCTCGCTGTCTCACAGATTAAGTTAGGTTAGGTAAGGTTAGGCAAGATCAGGTTAGGTTGGGTAAGGTTAGGTTGGGTTGGGTTACGTTAGGTTAGGCTAGGTTATTCTAGGTAGTGTTTATTTTAGTACTGACGCGCGCAAGAAAGCTTTCTTGAACGTAAAAAAATATGCTATTACCATCAAATTATGATTAATCTGTTTTCGCTTTTAATTCAATGCAATTCAAAATTTACCAAAAGTTAGAGGCCGGGACTGCTAATGACCACCAATGTTCTTGTGATGTCGCAGTATTGCTTAATTTCTTCATTGCGAATCCACAGGACCAGTTCGCGGAACGCAATCCCAACGAAGTGCTGCACGTGCGTCTCAACGACGTCTTCTTCCCTCTCTACGCCGTCATCTGTACAGCAGTACAGATCATCCAGTGCTTCCTCTACCCGGTGAGCGGCCATTGCATAGAGCCATTCAACTATTATTATATATTGCTACTGGGCCAAGCTAGAAATGAAGTGTTAATTAAAGCCGGCTGTCCACTTACAACTTTCGTCAGCCCCAGCGCCGACACGCGTTGTCGTCAGAGACAACGCCAACCATCTTTTTGCCTCCCACGCAGTGTCGCCGCGCGTTGTATATAGCGTCTTCTAGCCAACGTAACCCATCACCGATTTTTCTCAAGTTGATGGTAAAGGTAGGCCTAGCCTATGCATTTGATAGCTAGCCTAGTTAGTTAATGATGACCAATAAATATGGCTAGCTAGCCTACAACTGCCTACCTCCTGTAAAGTTACAGCAAGGCGTTAATTTGTTTTTTTTTTAGCCAGGAGTTAGCATATTTTGCCTGTAACTTAGGCTGATTCATGAGTTAAAGCAGAAATTTTGTCACATGTGGAGTAAGAATTAATTAGGTAGGCCTAGCCTACGATATTAGATTCATTTGAAACATTATAAGAGGCATCATCACTCAAGAAATACTAAAGAAAGGGTAGGCCCCAGTTAGCATGCCTACATCAACATCTAAGATTTATTGAGGGAGGAGGCTCACCTCAAACTTCATTTCCATGGAGCAATGAAAGAAAATTACAGCATCATATCATACTTTCTACAGACACGTAGCTCCTAAAATGGATATTTAGCATCCATACAAAAAGCTAATGACAAATATGTCGATATCAATTTTCAAAGAGGCAGTTCCCAGGCCTTGCAGTAGTACAGCTTGATAGCCGAACACAGGCAACACCTAAAATTTCTCTGACAGCACGCAATACGATGAAATACCTGAATAAACACTCATTTGTTATCACTAAAAAACTCATAAAATAGTCGTCAAGTAGCTACTAAAACTCAATGTAACTGTAAATAAATTGAATATAATTCTGGATGAGGAAACAGATTCAATCGCCTTCCCGTGTTGTTGTTCGTAGCGGCAACGAAAATCGGGCAAGGAGCGTTGTTGCTAGGAACAACGCAATCGGCGCTGTGACCGACACCGCATCGTCGATAGCAGCAATTCCGTCGTCGATAAGCTCGTAGCGGCAACGAAAGTTGTTAGTGGGCAGACCCCTTTAAAATGTCAGCCGTCATATCTGTCAGCTCAACAAGCGTCGCTGGTAAAATTTCGAATGTCTCTTTAAAATAAATAATAGTAGGTACGTATAATAAAAGAACTACTCAGAAAGCTACTCGCTTCTCTGCTGTTTAGTCCGACACAGCTGTTATGTACGAACGTAAGGCAGAAGACTGTCGTGTAAAGGGGCCTTTACATTGTAACATTCTCTGTTTATCTACTTAAAATAATGTTACAAGAAAGTAACACATGTGTGTGTGAGCAGAAAAGTCCCGGCCAGAAAGTATCGTGGCCGTGTCGCATCATCTCCGCAGCTCTGCTGCTCATGGTTATCATCGGTTGCATCTTAGTACCAACAGTTGATGATATTCTGTGGCTGGACATCCTCTACCTCATGTCCTACGTCAAGCTCATCATATCAATGATCAAATACGTACCGCAGGTAAGTGGATTAAGGTTAGCCAGCACAATGCGAAAGAAATATATGGCAACTGAAAGAACCAGAGAATCCGTGATGAGCATGAAGGTAGAAAAAGGAAGGGGGCATGAGACCAAGAAAAAATTAACCAACTTGAACAGTGCAGGTAGAGGCGCGTTCGACGGGCTGACGGATTCAAGACCTCGAGAAGTTGAATTTACAAATTTAAATTGTGTTGCGACTGTGGAAACTTGAAAGCAAAGCGATTACGTTGAGCCTGCTGAATGAACTTCTTTACTGAGCAAGGGTATTTTGGGGAAGTCTTAAGGGTACACAACTAAGGTACAAAAGGCCCAGCCGTAACTCGATTCACTAGGTCAAAGCGAGAACAGCTTCCTGAAGTCTCTGAGTAGTCAAACCTTTAAGACTTACTTTCACCGGTCTATCGAACGCGCCCGAATAAACAGGCTCACATACGGCAGCAAGAATACAAAACGTCCTAATATAAAATAAAACTCTTGGTGCATTTATTTACTAGTGGACCCGTGCGTGAAAAAATTCTCGCAATTATCGATACGTTTGCTCTCTTCTCTGACTTGCCGTTTCCACATTTTCCCCACTCACACTTTTTAGCGGCTCTTACTCCCTCCTGTAATCTTTCAGCTTCAAGTCTTTCTTGACACTATGTCGCATAGGCGCTTCATCTTTCTCCATTGGATGGTAGCATGTTTTCTTTCTTGAGACTGTCGTAGTCGCGTTTTTCTTTTACGTTCCATATCCTCTTTCTTAATTAAACGTGCGTCTTTCAAAATAAAATTTTGAGTTAAACCCTGCAATAAACATGAATGGAACTCCAGTTAGCTCATTTATGCAATGTGAGTACACCGTATCCATTATATCGCTTAAAAACCTGCTTCATTGAAGTGCTGAAATTTTGGCCACAAGCGAAACCTGCTCTCTCAGGGAAAGGCAGTAAGCTAGAAGAAATAATTGTCTACTACCCGTAAAAAAATTTTTATAATTGTCTACTGCCCGTCGTGAGTGCTCCATTGATCATCTGCCGAATTTATACGTTGTGACCTGAGAGAAAAAAGTTATAGAATTGGACTCCAGAATTTGCATATATATTGTTCAGATTTCAAGAAGTGCTTCAAGCAAGAGGTGCATTCATATGAAGAGAATAGGATCCAACCATCGCCATCTTCTGGAACCTTGTCATCGGTCTGTATAAAATCTGCAACATGGCCTATTTTTCGCCTATCTATTTCCTTAAGAGCGGACACGAAATAAACAAGTATAAATAAATAAATGAAAACGACGAGCGATTCATTATATTAGGATTTCGTGTGCGCTCTTAAGGAAATAGATAGGCGGAAAATTGGCCAGGTTGCAGATTTTGTAAGAAGACGCGTTTCATGAAGAGCGATGACCAGGCTGCTGAAGATGGCGAAAGTATAGCACTTTTATCTGAAGGCACGTCTTGCTTGAAACACTTAATGAAATCAATGCAAAGATATTTGCAGCTTCTGGAGTCTGATATATAACTTTTTACTCTCAGGTCGCGGCCTATAAATTCAGTAAATCATCAACGGAGCACACGGAGCACTCACGAAGGGCTGATTTTTCACGGGAAGTAGACAATTATTTCAAGTAGCTTGCTTTTTTTTTTTTTTTTTTTTTTGACGGAGCAAATTTCCCTTCTCAAAATTTTCGATGCACTTACTGAAGGGGACGGTACTGGCAAAAAATCTTGAAATTCTCAAAATCGTTTTCTTTTTCACTGAACAGTACCTATACATCAGACTGACATGCTAGCGAAGTTTAAGGCCACCAGTGCTCCATCTAAGGGGGTGAAATGGAGGGGCTAGGGGCGTAGGGAAATTTTTTTCAAAAGTTCATTTTTTACTTCAAAAACTTTTTGTTTATTCGGCCGATGTTCACGGAACTTGGTACAGATATGTAAAATTGAAAAAAAATGTGGGTTAGACTTAAGTACTTTTTAACATTTTTGCCATAGAGAATGAGTTATTTGAAGATAGCGGTTTTTGGCGAGAAAACCCGTTTTCTTTCACTAACTCGTTTTCCACAGGGAAAGTGTAAAATGTGCACGAGTGTAACCCTCATTCGTTTTACATAAAATTTTAATGTGCCAAGTCTCATTCGCATCGGAACAAAAATAATCAAAATTTGAACCCTTCGGCGGAAAATTTCATGGAAACAGTCGAGATACGACTGTTGAAAGAACGAGGTTATGACTTTTGTTCCGATTCGAATGAAACTTGGTACACACATGTGAAATCAAAAACGAATGTGTGTTATACCCGAGTACTTTTTGCCATTTTCATATAATAAACGAGTTATTCAAAGAAAACGGGATCGCGGCTCCAAGGGCCTCTTCTGAAAAACTCATTTTTCTGACTAAAAAACTGGATAGGGAGATGCATTT
>LQNS02277216.1:4028764-4045459 GCA_001587735.2 Parhyale hawaiensis | reverse complement strand
ATGAGAGTGTAGAGCATGTAGTGGTTGAGTGTCGTAGGTATGAGTGGGAAAGGGGTGTTTTGATGGAGGTGATGAAAAGAGAGTGTGGGGATGACGTTGTGAGTGAGTGGTTTGACAGGGAGGATAGGGGTGGTTTTGGGTTTGGAGACTGGCATGACTGAAGGAGCTATAAGTGGTTTTAAGACTTTTTTGGAGAGAGCTTGGGGGGCTAGGGAGAGGTTTGTGGTGGGGCTGGGGGGTGGGGTCTGTGGAGTGAGTTGGCGTTTGGTTCGTGGTTTGCCAGTTGCTATTTTTGGGAGTATTCGGCTGAAATCAAAGCCCTAACATAGGTTAGACTCCGAGTCAAAGTCAAAAGTCATTCTTCGTGGCGTACACTAGTGTTTTGCCAACAATGACGCGATAAAACATTCGAATGAGTGACCGCGTTGAAGTAAATGACGTGTGAACTCGGCCTTAAGGCGCGTTCATGCGTTATACGACCTTAAGGAGAGTTCACAAATCATTCATTTCAACAAGTTCACTCATCCACGTTGCCAAAAGTTTTGTAACGTCGTTGTCAACACAACTTTGCGTACGCCACACAAACAAATGTAACATGTTAACAGTGAAATAAGTTTCCATAGCAATTGTTTACTACACAAGTTGCGGATATCGTTTTCAACTTTGAAGTGAAATAAAACTAAGAAAATAGTGCACTGTACTGTTGTTTCTGGAGCACAGTAAGTAAAACATTCAGACCAGTGGAAAAACAAACGCGTTTACCGATCGATATACGAATGACGTGTAAACTCACGCTAAATCTTTTGAAAGCGTTGTTTCAGTGAACTGTCTGAAAGCATTACTTTGATGATTAAACAGCTGAAAAGTGCACAGCTTTGAGTTTTACTTTATTCTAAACTTGAAGAGGCATCCGTTTATTTACTAGTGACGCTTGCCCAGTAAGCTGACTTAACGGCTAACATTTTATCAACTTTTTTCCGACGTTACAAAACATTAGGGAGATTTACTTAGAAAAACGAAAAAAAAAAACCTTATGTGTCTACTGGACTTGAGAAGATGCCAGTATGGGTAGTTCCAATTTGAGGTAATACATGACAAACAATTGGCGGGAAAGTCTTTCTGGTACACTGCAGTACAAGGAGCCACCGGTCGCGGCCTCATTTGTTTTCACTAGCATGGTGATGTGGCAGTCGCCCATAGGCTGAAATTGACGCCAGTCACGGCGGTCGCTGATAGGTTGAGATGGTGTCACGGTGGTCGCTGATTGGCTAAGATTGGGCGAAAGGGTGTTCCCTTAGAGCTGACATAACTACCTGTAGTAAATGAACTGTGGTGCACTCACACATAAAACACGGTAAAATTACGTCAAGTACAGAAAGTTTCAGCAGGAACTGTTACTATGGTTTCTCTCGCGTACAGAATATAACGCTGCTTATATTTGTTGGTGAGGATTAAGAACCCAACCAACGAAGGCCTGAGATCCCACACTCAAATACTTCGACTCGTCGGTGTGACGCCATTAGGCTACATGAGGTCACGGCTAAGTTTCATTTTGGTCCCATTGAGACCTCCCGTTAGGTCCATTCTTTGCTTCCTGGGCAAAGCTAACTCTGCGGCCTTTCCTATGCCTCCGTGAGGGGCATACCTAAGTGAAGCAGGTAGCAGCTCAGAAACATCTATTTCAAATACTGGGGACAAAAGAATTTTACAAATAAATAACGAGTTACCTTAAAAGAGCACTAAGTCAGTACATAGATCTACCTACTTCGAATTCTGTCGACGCAATTACGATTTATACAAAATTTCATATTGCCGAGCTTCCGCTCGTCGACAGATGGCGCTCTCACAGCCGCTTCTTAGGTTGCGGTAGCCCAACTGGGTTGTGATTACAACACGCCTAGGGAGAGAGTTAAGCGAGTGTACCAGACACAAAGTTGTGTTATAATTGACAGTATTTCATATACTAATAGGCTGTTTAACTGTACCGTTCATCGATGTGACGTCACTCTCCGATACTGGTTTCACGCCAGTCCTCTCGTTACGTTCTTTGCTTCCCTGTGTGCATTTACCAGTGAATGTAGGTATGTACGTCCATACAGCAGATAAGTCTGCCTGCCGCTATTCTGCCACCTCTATCGTATTCCCCGAACTTTCGTTCTTTTCAAAGTTTACACAAGCAGACCCATACTATAGTCAAACAGATTTCTCGTAGCTAATAGTTGGGCGGTGTTGTAGAATCCTCGTAGATATAACTATGTGTCAAAAGAGTTTAAAATATTAATTATTAACCGCCACGTCAGAAAGTGTCACTCGCAAAGTTATTGATGATAAATAATTTGTAGATACTCAGATCCCTGAAACCACTGCGCTGTTTTTGCTTTTTGAACGGGCTCAACTCATACGGGGCAGATAAAACTTCTTTCATATGACTATCGTGTGAGCTAGACTTAAATCAGTTGCGAATGGGGGGGGGCAAAGGCTTGATTTCCCTCCTAAAAGGCTAAGACAACCTACATGGTTTCCTGTGCGTCGCGGCTCCCCATATCATAGGATAGGAAAATCTACGAATCCTGTGGAATTTCCTGTGCCTGCTTGAGGGGCTTAAGCGAAGGTAGAAAAAAACACGGCATTATGCGACATAACTGCATTTAAAAATTATCACATTCCAAGAGTAAGACAGTGTTCAGTCTGATAAAATCTCACTCTGCAGAATCAGCAATTTTTACAACAACCGTGTAAAAACAACAGCAATAGTACATATTATTTCAGCTTTACCTTAATAAAAACCTAAGTTGAAAGGTCAGACGATCGTAAGGATTATCAATACTTGAACTGTCCGCATGATAAAAGCACTGTGCTGCTAAAACAAAAGGCTGTGTCAGCAAACGCCATTTCCTTCACGCTATAATTAAAATAATATGCCAGCTTCCAACAAATATCAACATAAATATCAATAAAGCAGCAGGTATGTCAGATCAACTTACTACCTTTTCTCAAGTCATTAATTAAAGACAAATTACGGTATCTGCTAAATTAAGAGTGCTTGCAAGCTCAGCAGTTTACGATGCAGTCTACAGCATATCCCTGATGATGTTACCTAAGCGCGTGGATCGGTTAACACTCGGGTCTCACTAGAGTTACGTTGAATTTGAGCTGGTCGTTGGTGAACGGAGTCAACTTCACCTTGACAAGGTCGAAATAGGTGAATGATTGGGCCCTGGCAGGCAACTGCTGCTCGTGGTCGGGGCTCCACACGATATGTATGGTGGGCGGCGCGTACTTGTCTTTGTGATCGAAGTTGAGCTCGTCCAACGGCAACCGCTCCAGGTACGTTCTCTTGATTGTGCAATAAGAGAGTAAGAGAATATCTAAGGAGCGGTCCAGGACACCGATAACAACGCCAGTGGTGTGGATTTCTTTGACGTGACGAATAAACTCAGCAAGGAAGAGCTCACCGCTGTATTCCGATGCGCGCTTTGCCGCCATTTTCCTGTCGTTGGCTGTGGACAGTCGGAGACTCACCTCAATTGGTGTGAGCTCAGGTACGGGGTACCGCTCCGAGTCTACAGCTGCAGCGAGCAGGCGGTGCACCATAATGTCGGGGTACCGACGAATGGGCGACGTGAAGTGCGTGTAGAACGGAACATTGAGGGCGTAATGGGCGAAGTCTTCGGTGTATGTGCCCGAGCAGAAGTACAGGGCGTTTTGCATGGGCTTGCTCAATAAATTAACAATAACTTCGAAACGCGCTGAGCTGTCTTTATCTTCTGGTGGGTATGCCCTCAGACTACGATAAATTGACCCAGCAGACGACGTATCGATCACAATGTCCATATTCTGCAGCATTTGCACGACATCCTCTAGCTGACCCATCGCAGGCTCAGGGTGACAACGCAACACCGCCAGTTTTGGAAAAGACTCGTATATTTTGTGAGCAACACTGATGTTTGCCAGCAACATGAACTCCTCGATCATACAATTGCTCTCCCGGTATTCCACCGTGTGGATGGCATTGGGCTTCTTGGTCTCGGGGTCCAAACTGAATCCCAACCTTTTCTGGTCCAGCCTCAGTGCTCCGTTGGCATGCCTCTCATACCTCATATGAGTGGACAGGAGGTAGAGTGTGTTGACAACATCGCATACCTCAGCTACTGAAAATTTAGAGTTTATAGGCAGTTCGTGCTGCTTCCAGTTTTTCTTCTCAGGTTGGTCAATGATAGACTGAGCGTGGTCGTAGGAAAGTTTGGCACACGAACGGATGACGGTGCGGCCGAACCAGGAGGACTGCACATTACCGTTCATATCCATATCCCAGATCACGGAGAACGCGAGACGATCTTCATCTGGATTAAGGGAGCACAAATCCTCACACAACCTTCGGGGCAGCATGGAGATCACCTGCAACACGTTGCGGTGATTACATTAGGAAATACAGATGCAAGCTTAGGATCTAGGACAGGGGGTACGAGACGAGCTATAGTGAACCGTTCATGCCTCAGCTTCCGCACGAAAACGATCTCATAGAGGAAAGAACAAGAGACATAGCACGTCGATAGTAAAGTAGAACCTACAAGAGGGTATCCTCACACACGACCAACGCCCAAGGGAACGGAGCTTGGGAAAGATATTGAAGAACAAGAAAGCGTCATCAATAGAAGTACAAAATTAAAAGGAAGTGAAGTGCGTACGAAGGCAAAATTTTCTGAAGGCCTAAATGGCCAAAGTTTTATTTTTTATTATATTCAAAAGTTTAGGTCTCAGTTTCCACAACAGAAAAGCGATATCACAGAAGAAGAAAGATGGGACAAATAGGTAGACTGGTATGACAATCGACAGAGGAACACATTCACGAGGGTGATCCCGCACAGGATCAACGCGCATGGGAACAGCAAGTTGGGAAAGAAGAGGAAAACAGATGGAAGAAAAATCAGTAGGAGTACGAGATGGGAAGGAAGCAAATTAGGCACGAAAGACAGACGTCCCGAAGGCCTAGCTAATGGCTACGGTAATCTATAAGGTCCCCACTGGTGGGCGCTGATCCCCATAACATAGGATGGTCGAACCTGAAACTAACCAAACCCTTTGACCTATCCTATGCCCCCTGAGGAGGCCACTAGCTAAGGTAACTCTGGAGGCATCCCTGAGGGCGCACTGCTCTCCATATCACTGAGTGGGCGAACTTGACCCCTCAAGCTACTAACTCCAGTATATTCGTCCAGCAGTCGCCTCTAGTTTCAAGGTTGTTCCTGCTAAATTGCAAAGATTTAGAAAAATTAATTGCTTAAGGAGTGAACCTTACGGCATATTCTCTGAGGCAGCATCGTCCAAGCAATTTCGGTCAGATCACTACGACTCGCACTGCCGAGCAAAAGCAGACACTGCACAGTGGCATAATGAGGACAATTGCTTTGCTGTCGTACAGGCAAAACTTGATGAGCACTGACTAGTTAATTAAATTTGGACCACTACTTCTGAATGGTGAACTCAACTGGTGAGTAGGGGATGAATTAACAAACGTTAGCGACAAATTTCAAACACGTACCCATTGATGAGTTTAGTTGACAACTACCAATTAATGAATTAATGCCTCAGCCGTAAAATTGATTTTTTTTATGTAGAATGAACGCTCTAGCATGATCCTAGAATATTAATCGTAGTACGATGCCAGTGATAACTGAAACTTCAGGATTATCTGCTCAACTTGCACAAGAAACACAATAAGGCATATTCGTCAAACAGAGGAGCGCCGCAGTCGGTAAACACAGTGGGGTATTGTCACATGTTACACAGGTCAAATTTGAGGAGGAACAAAGCGCTATCTGGCACTATGGAGTAACATTTGTTACGTACGTCAAATGGCTACATACTCACAAGTTACAGACAGACCAAATAGTTCTGTAAGTTGTCAGCCAGAATTATAACTAAATATTCAGGAAACAACAGCAATGCTCCTAATTTAGCATCTCTATACTACTTCTCAGTAAAATTTTTACTTTTAGCTTCTGATCTTGTAAAATAAAAGCGCAGCAACTCACCCTATCCACTAAATAGACGCTGGTAGCACGAGAGGCAGCGATCTTATCGAGCTCGGAGTTGAGCTTGACGAAGTACGACACGTCAGCGATATGCACACCCACTCTGTAGCGTCCTTCATCGAGGATTTCGCAGGACAGGGCGTCATCCAAGTCCCGAGCAGTGGGAGGGTCGACAGTAACGATGCACTTGTCCCTGAGGTCTCGACGTCCTTCCAGAGCCTGAAGTAGGGAACAGCTTGTGTAATGCTAACTTCGGTGGGCTAAACTGCAATCAAACTGTAGTGCTGACCGCAACTAGATGAAAGTACCACTCCTAATAAGTAATACTAGAGGTAACTAGAGGAAGATCATTAGCTGAGGTTGCAAGCATTTCGTGACCTAGACATCGCGATAAAAAGTTTCAGTATATAATCTTAGTATGAACATTTCTCACGAGATCTAAGGTGAGGAAGTAGGATGAATGAAGTAGTAGGTCGAAAGAGATGGGAAATCGAGGGGCGAGGTGCTCTCACAGGGACAGTAGAAGGATTACTAGCGCAGCAATATATACCAAGCCGCACCGCTCCGAATTCTTAGTAATTTTTATCTGAAGCTATTTTGCCGGATGGTCTCAGGTTTAATGCCAGCTCAAATGAGTTCTATTACCACGTTTTTACTGAATTGTCTTTCAAGTTAGATTAGAGATGGGATGTAGGCTCTTACAGATAACACTGGACTGCTTTAGAGCAAACCCAGTGATCAGCATATAGGAGTAAAGTAGAAGGGTTAATAGGGTCTGAAGTAGCCACTGTTACTCCTGGCAGGAAATGAGGCTTAGAGCATCTCCAACCCTACACAGCACGGATGTTCGTTCAGCCACGCCGCACACGGTAGTGAGACGAAAACAGGAAAGATAAGAAACACCCATGAGGAGGGCCTCTTTCGTGTTCCCCCCCCCCCCCCCCGCCACCCTACACACACACGGGAGCAGATCGGCATCCCAGGAGATGAGTCACCACCATTCGGCGGCTAACAGCGCAAAAAAGGAAGGGGAATATAGAGAACCAGACTAACCTTTGCAGCGGGGCCCAAAAATAGGTGCAACATCTAATGCGGAAAAGTCCCAAAGGTGGTCGGGGAGGGGGGGGGATATGGGTGGTCATATACCAAGGATATTCCGACAAAGATAGGGTCTGCCAGAATATCACCCTGGGGGAAAGGGGTTGTGCCCATACTACAGCAACGTATAACCGAAACGAAGGATAACAGATGATCGGGCACTAATATATATGTATCGAAATAGGCAAATAGGCACACCGTCAGAACCAGCCCCTACACTGCTACCTGGTAATGCAACCGTAACGCATGGTAGGACACCAGCCCCCAGCCCGGAGCCTAATAAAAGGAAACAGACAAGAAGCGTTGGTCAAGAAAGTCACAAATACAGAAACTCACTTCAGCATACATCGTTGCACTCGAGGCGGCAAGCAATGTAGAGTTGGATAAGTCATGTCAATATACTAACCTCGGGAGGGATAGTCCAGCCTTTGGATGGCAGATCTTCCAATACAGAATCGGGAAACTCTGTACTGTCTATGCCCACTTGTAGTAGATACGCTTGGGTCTCTACCACGATGTCACCTTCACAACCAATGTCATTCAGGAGCTCCCTGAAAATCAAAAACAACAAAAATGATCTCAATACTAGGCGCAAGTTAGTTATATTGTAAGTTTAGACCTCTTTTTCCATGGTAGCCTTGAACGAAAGACAAAAGAGAACTAGAGATATGTTGTATATATGTGTGAAAAATGTGGAGCAAACCCGCGCCTCGTGACATAAGACCATTACACGCGGTGGGGGCAAATTCTACGAAGTCATTTTTGACGGTCAGCTAATCCTAGTTTCTCATATGGATGCTGTGTCCAACACAGCTAGCTCCACGCTGACAGTCACAGATTTTTTTTAATAATAACGTAGAAGAAATAGGTTGCCTCGAGGTGCGAGCCGATCTGCCGCGATGGAGGCAAATTCGCCCCGCCGGAGGAAAATTCAATGCCGTTACGGTACTTTTTATGTTTTTATGACAGCTAGTTCTAATTTTTTTGGCATGGGTCACATCTTGGTCAACCCACGAAACTGCCTACAAACATAATGTACATTACTTAACTCCTTCGACCACTTATTGGGTGGACAGATATACAAATATATATACATACTTATATCTTCAACGAAACCATCATCACCTCTCTCACATTGTCCGTGGGTGATAACAATAGAATAGAACACAGACTGTAATGAGAGAATATGGAATAGATGGACACGGAAACACAGACGTCTAGTAATTTCAAGTAGAGGCAACACTTCAGGCTGCCAGTTGAAGGGAAGCGGGGAGCGCGGTGCTGGATTGGTGAAGTCCGACCCCGACTCTCAGATCCAGCGAGTTTCCGACTCCTGACTTCCCACTATGTCCCGCTCATGCCCCAGCTACGACTCGACAAACACGATGGGGTAAACTTGACCCAACACTCAGCCCCAGGAAGGACACTTCACAGTAAAGCCAAATTATCTTGCTGGCGAAACATCATTTAGTAGTAGGTAGGTTCCATGGCTTAAAATACCCTGTCTGTCCCTCACAGCAGTGGATGTTCTTCTTTCCAGATAATGAAAATAATGGCAGTACCAGGTTTACCTACGAAGAAAATTTGAGGGGAACAGGAATTGAAATTTTCCAACTTGTGAACCCTCTTAACACAAAGAACAATCAGCGAACATTCCCAGCGCCTTGATTCACAAGGGCGTCCATGTGAAGCTTGCTTTTACTTAGTGCACTTGGCAGGTTCTTTCGTTAAAATTTCTAATCCCAGCTAATAATGCTTTCTGACTGAAATCACATCAACAAAAAGACCAATAATATAATCAGGTTTTCCCGCCGAATCAGATACAAAGACTAGCTACATACCAGCGATCCAATTTAGTCTAGAATAGTTTAGAAACCGAATTGAACTCAGGAGAGTCCTATTAGTTTAGCCTGGTAGTGGTCAGGTGCAACACTTCTGACGCGAAATAAGGCGCAAATTATCTCTAACCCAACACGGCTCGGCTGAACAAAATTTGCTCAGCAATGCGGCAGTGGACAAGAAATAAAGAACGAAAAGAAAAGCAGGCAGAAAACACTCGCGCAGAGGGTCTCTTCCGTAGCCCCCACACAGAAGCAGATAGGATGTCCATGGGATAAGTTGCTTACCACCATTCTGCGGCCTACCACGTGGAACAGAAGGGGAAGTATGGAGAACTACTTAACCTAACAAACTAACCTTCTTAGCAGGAACTGCGGCCAGCTGCAACATCCCATGCGAAGAAGGCACTTAGGGCAGCTTTTGGGTTTGTGAGGCTCATACCCATTTTGATAGGAAGAGGGCCTGCCAAAATATACCCCCAAGGGCTACAGGAATAGCATCCTCTTAACCCAATGTTAGGGCAATTCGGAAAAAAGTGCAAGAATGGCAGTTCAGTCTTATATTGTGAAATAAATGAAATAGAGGGCATTCTAAAAAAAAAAAATAATAATACAGGTCATTATTATCCACTAGTGCCACAGCAATACAGTTGCATTACACCTTATGTGAAACATCGAAATAAGTAACCGCAAAGAATACGAATGAAAGCGTCTGCTTCAGCATATCAACGGTGAGCAGCTAACCTAGTTTGCTAAACGAAACAAAGAGGAAATACGTACCCCAAGGGATATCTGGGATCCGTCCACAGCACGATTTTTGCGAGGTAGATGCGTTTAGAATAGGCCTCCTTCCTGGCAAGCAAATCCTGAGGACATTGCGACATTGGGATCTTCATGCGAGGTATTCTGCTATCTCTGGGAGAGAAGAGAGCAAAACTGGGGTTTCTGTCAGCAAAGGGTCTGATACTACCGGCAGCGAGACGGTTGTTCCGTTGCTCCAGTATGTGAACAACATAGCCCACTTTCTGCACAAAGCGACTCCAATTCGCAAGGCGCATAACCTGCGCTACGGTTGGTTCAGTTCGGACGTCTGCAGGTACTTGCTCCGCACGTTCTTGTGGTCGGTTCTTAATTTCTCGCCTCTTTAGTGCACCATGAATCTCAGGACGATAAACAGGCTGTACTGGCTGTTCGGGCGGCACGTGAAATGCTGCACCAGAGGCAGGTTTGTTAGAGAAGGTATTCATCAAAGGATGATGCATCCAATTATTTTCGGCTCTATATTGGCTAGGATTGTAATTGACTTGTTTATTGTATGGGCTGACCATGTAGCCAGGCGGCGGACCTAAAGTCGCGTATGGAGCTTGTGCAGAGAGCTGGCCATCACTCGGAGGATCCCCAAAGAGACTCGCATCACGATGAGGCATTTTGGGGGCGCCTAAAGATTTGGCATCAGGCAGGGATTGTGTTACTTTAGTACCATCCGACACAGCCATTTGAGACACACCAGCACTTACAGAATCAACTGGAGGTTTTGTATCTTCCTTCTTAGGCGTCTCATTCGGTATCTTCCCACCAAAAAGCCTCTGAGCAGTGGTCTTCCTCTTGTGTTTGCCAGTCGAGACGCTAGCATTTGGCTTCGACTCAGTAGAAGTTTTATTACAACGCTTATCTTCGGAGTTCCCTCCTTCAGATTGACTAGTCTCGACATTGACTTCTGTCGTGGCAGTATCCTCTCCAGCAGCCGCCGGAGTATCATCAGTGATCTCCACAATCTTGGCGGGCTTGAGGCCCGTGGGGTCAACAGCAACGGAGCTATTGGCGGGGAATTTCCCGGCCCGTTTGGCGGCGGCTCGCTGAGCGTTGTAGAAGCCTCTGTCTTCCATGGCCGTGTCCAAGTCGAGCGTATCGCTGCAGCAGCTCTCTGCGTCGGAGACATCACTGCACTCACTCAGCATATCAGGCGGCACCACAACAGCAGCCTGCTTCTTCTTCTTGCGCGCTTTAGGATGAGCGTCGGCAGCTTTAGGTTGTGAAACGGATGTCGAGTTTGGTAGTAAGTGAAGCTCATCCTGGACATTCTGCACAGGTGGATCAGCAATCAGTCCAGCAACTACTTCAGCAGCTGCAGCACTCATGTCTTCAGCTTCAAGTTTTTTCTTTCCGCGACGTTTCTTTTTTTTCTTCTTCTCGGTAGCAGCAGCTTCAGTGCCTTCATCAGCAGGGACAGTTTTCTTATCACTATCAGAAGGCTTAGGCTCATCCTGGGCGGGTTGCACCGGTTTGGGTGCAGCACATCCAGGAGGAATGAACTGATCCATTTCAGTGAATGAATCTTGCGAAGCATATACAAGGCTTTTTAATGTTTCATCTGTATCTAAAAAGTAGTCTAGTTGATCATACAGCACCTGCACAAGAGAAAAGTGGATGTTTACCAATAGGAATGTGATCAATGAAATGTGCGAAATACGAACATTTCAATACGGTATGTGCAAATAAATTGGCAACACTCTTACGTTGTTGTATTACCTCGAATGTAGTAGTAGTAGAAACTTTTACTAGCGCTTCAGTGGCACATTGGCTATATCGCGCAGAACTATTCCTGTGTTTAATCACAGGCTCGTGCGCCGCTAGGACGCGGAATTTATCTCATTTTATATAGTATAAACTATACTATGAAGTAGTAAGGAGAATATTATAATTATTAATTTTACATATAGTAGGCCTATATGTAATTCACAAAGAAACGGGCAGAGCCGTAGTTGATGATAGCATTTATCGTAATGGATTCATCATAGTTTGTGGTAGAGGTTACATCTGGTAAGAAAAGTCATGAGGACATTTCTATTAAATTGGCCGCGAGGTCCCTCAGAAAGCATTCCTAGGAAGATGGAGTCGACATCCCGACCATGCATGTCCGGATATCATTCCCTCCACTCGTCGGAGAAAGTGGAACACTCGGCCATTCAATGCAAGACAGTGAGAGGTACGACGCAGTCATCACAGTAGGGTTGCGGACGCCTCATCCGCACATAGTCGTGAGTGAGTCTCGTGTGCCCAATGCGTAGGCGGCACAGTACAAAGTCCACTCGGAGACCGTAGCTATTGGACGAGTGCCACTGTCGGACGGTTTCTTTGATTATTCGTAGTTTCTTATTTCTCTGCTCTAGCCATTGGGATTGCCATAGCTCGCGCAGGTTTTGCTTGATTAGTGGGTAATAGTTTCGGCAGGGGATTGCACGGTTTGCCGCGGGCAAATCCGACAGGGCCACCTGCCCCGACTTATCGTCGGAGAGCTGTGTATTACCTCCAAGAAGGCAGAGTTTGAACACCACCCTCTCTGACCGTATGGAGGAAACAGTGATGGCGTTTGATCCTACAGGCCCTGGTCCACCACTCTGTTATTTTCATGGAGATCCGTTCATAACTATTTGAGTTACGCTGCTACAAACATAATGACGCACAAAGGTCAAACACACAAACAGTGTGATTGACGTCTCGAAGCTCCGCATGTCAGCGGTTCTTGATCGCGCTTACGTGAATTAATGATCGTCTCTTTGGCAGGGACTCTTCTCCCCTTTTTTCTCTTTTCTCAAGTCCTCTATATCCTACTAACATAAAGGCAATAGCTCATAGAGGGCCAGGGCGTAAGTTCCGATGTCTTTTTGGGAATGGGCCTATTGGTTCGTCTACTGCCGCCTATCTAATCTAATCACCTAATTGGGGCCGTGTTTCAATTGGACCAAAATCCTGAAGGGACAAAAAAGGGGAGGGGCATACAAGAAACTCAAGTGTGCTATTATTATTATTATTATATTAAGTAGTTTCAGCCTTCGTCTCCACAACAATGGCGATCTAACAGAAGAAGAAGCAAAGGACATATAGTATGACGATAGGAATATGGAAACCCACGCACGAAGGTGTTCCAACACAGGATCAACACGCATGGCATGGAAACAGCAAGTCAGAAAAGAAGAGCAAGATCAGAATAAAGCTTTTTGTCTCGGCTTTTCCCGTGCGCTACTGACGGGAAGAAAGCGCAAGTTGTGCATCTCCAACCCCTGGGCACGGCTGAATGCTTTCGCTCAGCTACGCCGCGCAAGAGAAGGAAGCGAAATACAACAAGGTGGAAGTCCAGCGGGAATAGGTCGGCCACCTCGATCGGCAGCCCACCTCCTAAAACAGAAAGGAAAGCATTGAGGGCCTATCTAACTTTACAAAAATAACATCGTCAGCAGGAACTGCCGCAAGCTGCAACATCTCCTGCAGTAAAGGCACTCGAATCCCTTGGGTGTGTGAACAAAATATATAATTGAAGCAAGAAAAATTCATTCAATTAATACGTAAATGTAACTACAGGGAAAACCCAATTTCACAGTGAAAAAATTTCTGATAGTTGCGGTCGATGCGGTGAAAACTAAGAAAAATTCTAATGAAAGACGACAGCATTTAATATAACTTCGAACAATGGATATTTCAGTCTCACCTTCCACTGATCTGAGGGCACGAGCTCCACAGCCACCACGTCCCCATTCAGAGAGCCGTTGCGGTCATGCACCCCGCCAATATAGATGTCCGTCCCCCCGCCCTGCGATGCACATCATACAAAGTAAAAGCAATATGTATTATTATAAGTTAGTTTATATGTCTCTAACAACCAGAATAAAAAAGGTAGCTATTGTAGGAGAAGAAATGGAAGACATACAGTATGCCAACAGATACGAGGAAACCACGTTCGAGGATGTTCCTATATGGAACAGTTCTTATGAGAAGAGAGACAGAAACAGGAAGAACAGAACAAAGCATCATTAGTAGGAATATGAAAATAGAAGGAAGCAAATAGGACACAAAGGCCTAGCCAAGGCTAAGATTGCCTTATGGTTCCCTAGGAGGCGCGATTTCTTATAGTATAGGAAGAAAGAACTAGTAGGTATTATTATGAGAAGACTACCTAGGTATCATACCACTCGGTCAAATTTGGCTTCCTACAAAATAAGTGATCCAAATGGAAGAAAAAGGACACGAGTATATGACACATACAGTATAGGGTGCCAATAAAGCGCATAGGGGATAATGAAAACTTAAATTTTTTTTAATAGCCCTTAGTTCGATACTGTGTAGTGATGAGATAACCTTTCACGCAAATTTGATACGAACAAGTTCATACACAAACGTGGAGCAGGTGACATGAAATCCATACTTTGCTTTGAAAGCTGTATACGTTGCGTACAGGCTTCAATTCACTCACGCCACTTCTGAATATTAACAGACTGGTTTCAATTTCTGCACGAGAGGTTGTCACATTCCTACCAAACACGGCACTTCAACAATATTAAGTTGAAATTTTGCCCCTACACGCTATTGGCACTCGACCATACACGGAATCAGTTGGAAGTACTAACGCAAGAAATAAATTGGTACCCAAGTGAAGCAAATAACGGGTGACAAAATTGGTTGGTAGTTATTGACAAGCAGGTTACAGAAAAAATTGAGACAGGCTTTGACCGCAGACAACACACAAACAAAAAGTTACTAGGGCGCTTTGGGTGAAGGAGAGAACTTTGTTTTTTGCGGGATGTTTTTATAACAGATAGGTTACCCTACAGTTAACTACTGACCTCATCTCGGCACTGATGAGGCATATTATGAGGTGAACCTAAAAACAAAAACTGTAGAAGCCAGTGCTGAAGAGCTCCTCCTATTGCTCGTGATACGAAAAAGAAATCAAAGAAACAAATGAGGAACAGAAACACAAAAATATGCTCGTGACAAGCCAAGGGCGAAGGAACACGCCCTTTTTCTCACCGTAAGGGAACTTGACACCGTTAGGACTTGGCCCAGTAGTTCCTTCTGCCCTTTACCAATCTGACAAACTTCCACAAGCGGGATTCTTACGTACAACATAACATTTATCAGTTTTTTCGACTCATGGTATAATAGTTTCAAAATGTATGAGGAGGATTTGATTACTAAAGCTTTTCCTACCTTCCAGATTGTCTGCCAAGCCGCCGCATGGTACATCAGCCGGTCGACGCCAGGCCCGGCTGAGGGGCGGTCCACCGAGCCAGCGCAGCCTTCAGCCAGTTGGCACGGCCATCAGGCAGCCACCCCGCCAAGTCAGCCAACTGGCGGTTACTTCGAGGGTTGCTCTGGCTCAGCTCACCATGCCCACGCAACCATCTGGTCGTGACGGGAGGTGGGAGGACTTCACAGAGTCAAGCTCCCTTATAGTGAGAAAAAGGGTGTGTTCCGTCGCCCTTGGCTTGTCACGAGCATATTTTCTCACCTCCAGGTCACTTGAAAACGTTAGAACCTATTAGTTTAAGGCCCGAACGGGTAACCATTGGCTGTGGAAGCAACCAGAGATCAGCTTGTAAAGGCAAAAACTAATTATTTCAAGTCCCAGCCTCTTGAATACAACTCGGTCGTCCAACTTAGTGTGCATGCATTAAGGTAGTACTTGTATAAGGAAAGTGGAGATCCGTATTAACTTCCTACCCTCAGGTGACCCAGACAGGTTGACTTCAGAGTCTGGGTCTCAAAGGAGGTTCCTGAGTCGCGAGGCCTGAGTAATGCTTTAGGGGATGCCCGAGCTTGGTCGATCACGCCTTAGTGTAGGGCCTACTAAGCTCAAAGGTTTGTAGAAACCCTAGCTACCAGAGTGATACAGAAAAGGAGTCCTTCTAGTAGGTTGCCGGGCTGATTGCCCGACTACGCCAGGTCAGCGTCGGGGATAGGTCTTTGCGACACAAAGGGTATACGTTGTCCTTATTGCGTTAACGATGCAGATTTCCGCCCTAAACGGTGTGAGACGGTGGGTCGCCGCCTAGGACGAGCCTAAACACAGAGTTCATACTTTCCGGACTGTCCCTGTCGGGATCGACAGAACGACTTACACCTGCGGCGCTTGCTGAGATTTGAGTCGCAGCCGATATGGCCATACGAACACAGGTCTTCGAGAGTCGTGCTCTGAACCGATCAGATTATCTAGTGCGGTCGTGCTAGCCATAGTGCCTTCAGCGGAAGCGTTGCTGAACAATGACGCAATGGGTAGTGTCAGAACAACGTTAACTGTTTTCGCCTTTTGAGGCGGGCGCTCCAACCTCAGAGTGATTAAAGCGAAGCGGGACGTTCTGTTCAGGACAACTCGGGGAGCTATGTCACGTCAATGCTTGTGTTTTGTCTTCGGTCAAGAGAATGCCTAGGGATATTACTGTGTAGTCCGTAAGGCGGGTGTGAGTTAGCGAACTGAGTTTCGTACCTAAGGTAGTTGGGACGACCCAGATATAAGTACCAACGATGTGGAGAGAGGAGAGTCCGGCGTAGCCGGGTGGAACTAGTTGAGGGAACTTAGCAAGAAACCTAGCGAGCCTTTCGAGTGCACATTGGTGAGAAAGTGAGAGGTAAAAGGAGCAGCGGTTATCGCTGTTAGCGATGGGGAGTCCTGAGTCACAGCTCAGCGCAGCTTCTCCCGCGTCGTGGGGAGAACCCAGTCCAGGTCAAGCGCTAAAGGACAAGATCAAGGCACTGTAAGACTCTCGTCTGTTCAATGCTCTAACATTGTTAACTGGGGTGCAGCCCTTCGGGTACTGCGATAGTGGTCAGCCTCGAAGGTATGGCCGACGCGAGTTCAGGTCAACTAAAGGACTTGATGGGTCTCGGAGCAATCCGTTCAGAGCATTGTCCATATGATTCTCGTATGCTTCTTACTTAAGTACGCTTCA
>LQNS02277216.1:4018462-4028672 GCA_001587735.2 Parhyale hawaiensis | reverse complement strand
GTTTTTTTCGTTTTTGACTCTTGCCGAAACTTATTATTCGGCCGAATATTCGGTTTCGGCAATCACTATTCGGCCGAATATTCGGTTTCGGCAAAATTCACTATTCGGCACATCCCTAGTTGGGACGACTCTGATAATTATCAACGGTGTGGAGAGGAGAGTCCGGCGTAGACGGGTGGAACTAGTTCAGGGAAGTCAGCAAGAAACATAACGAGCCTTTCGAGTGCACGTTGTTGAGAACGTCCGATGTAAAAGGAGCAACGTTTATCGCTGTTCGCGATGGGGAGTCGTGAGTCACAGCTCAGCGCAGTTTCCCCGCGTCGTGGGGAGAACCAAATCCAGGTCAAGCGCTAAAGGACAAGATCAAGGCACTGTAAGACACTCTCGTCTGTTCAATGCTCTAACATTGTTAACTGGGGTGCAGCCCTTCGGGTACTGCAATAGTGGTCAGCCTCGAAGGTATGGCCGACGCGAGTTCAGGTCAACTAAAGGACTTGATGGGTCTCGGAGCAATCCGTTCAGAGCATTGTCCATATGATTCTCGTATGCTTCTTACTTAAGTACGCTTCAAGCTGAGGCCCGAGTATCCACATAGTGAGACGATTGGTCCATGTGGTAGCCATAAGTGAGGCAGGTTTGGGTAAAGCGGCGGGCAGGGCTTCTCCGGGTGAGACAAGCTCAGGGCCCCGTTGAAGGTGATTATTTCCTCCCTTTGAGGCTTGCATCATCACGCTCGGGGTTGAGGTGTGACTATTCAGATATTGAATTATTGGTCTGACATGTTGGTAGGCGACAGTTCGGGTTGTACGCTTGGCTCGGCAACGCCGTGACAGGCAGAAGTTTGGAGCGATGGCCAAAAGAGATAGTTTCGTACCTTTGGGCTTGTATAAGCTCTCGACCGACCCCGAGGTGTGATCGATAGCTTACCAGACGATTGGTTAACGCCCTTGACCTAGCTGACCACTTCAATCGAGAGGTGGGCCCGGCGTCGCTGGGCGTGACGAGTTCGAGGTCCTGTTACGGCGAGGTACGATTTCTGTATGTTTGAGGCCGCATAAGTACGCTCGCATATGAGGTGCGACCATTCGGTTAAGGACGATTCAGTCAACGTCGTCCTCGGCAGATGAAGCAAGCTTCTGTTGCCCGGTAATCGACATGAAAAAATGGGGTGTTATCGCGTACCTTCCTAGCGGGAACCCAGCTGAAAGAGGTGTAGGTAGTTAGAGTAATGGGTCTCGCCCCGTCTAGAATGGGACATCTCACAGAACCGAACTCTCAGCAGAGCCGGGCTGGAACCAGTCCAGTACATAGCTACTTCAGAAGTATGATTTGCAGAAGTTTTGGACGAGCGCTCAGGGCACCGCTAGACCTAGATATGATTTTGTACGTTCGACGCCGCCGAAGCACGCTCGTGTGGGTACGAGCATTCGGTTAGGCCCAATTTCGTCAACGTCGCTGCTGGCATATGGAGTGAGTCTCTATTGCCAGGTAGTCGGCATGACTGGGCATGCATACCTTCCTTGCGGGAACCCCGCTGAAGAGAGGTGCAGATAGTTACGGTAAAGGGTATTACCACCGGTGCCTCGCAGTCTGCAGGTCGATTTTTTATTTATTTTATACTCCACATATATACGTAAAGGGCTTCTTTTTTTACAAGCACCAAGGCTTGCCGGGAGTTGGTGTCCATGAAGTCGGAAGAGCTAGGCATCAGAGAACCTTCATCGCCGACTTCACAAGTGGGCATGGTGAGCAGAGCCAGGGCAACCCCCGAGGTAACCGCCAGCCAGTTCACTAGCGGGGTGGCTGCCTGGCGGCCGCGACACCTGGCTGAAGGCTGCGCTCCTTGGATCGGTGGACCGCCGCTCAGCCGGGCGTGGCGCCGACCGGCTGATGTACCATGCGGCGGCTTGGCAGACAATCTTGAAGGTAGGAAAAGCGTTAGTAATCAAATCCTCCCCATACATTTTGAAAATTATAGCAACAATCGAACTGATAAATGTTATGTTGTACGTAAGAATCCCGCTAGTGGAAGTTTGTCAGATTGGTAAAGGGCAGAAGGAACTACTGGGCTAAGTCCTAACGGTGTCAAGTGACCTGGAGGTAAGCAAAAATGCACATCCGACTTGCATCGCGATTGAAAAATCTCGAGCAACATACATAAGGCAGGAATCTCAAATGACAAAGGGCAGGAATGTTGAAAGACAAAGGGCAGGAATCTCAAATGACATAGGGTACGGCAAGAACCTCAAATGACAAAGGGCAGAAATCTGAATGACAAAGGGCAAGAATCTGAATGACAAAGGGCATGAATCTGAATGACAAAGGGCAGGAATCTGAATGACAAAGGACAGGAATCTGAATGACAACGGGCAGGAATCTGAATGACGAACCAAAGGCATGAATAGTGCATGGCAAAGGGCAGGAATACTGAATGGCAAACAAAGGGCAGGAACAACTTCGAACGGCAAACAAAGGGTAGAAACTTTGAATGGCAAACAAAGGGTAGCAATACCAGCAACAAACAAATCAGAATTATAGAATAACTAATGGAGACTGAATCAGGAAAGCATAGTTTTTTCAGCAGGTACGCAAAAAAATTAGGCGATCAAAAGAATTTAAAACAACTAAACAGATGGAGATGTACCTAGAAAAGAGGGTGGCTATATTCAAGTATATTGGACGGTAGAATGATCAATACGCAGACTCCACAAAACTACAATAGATTATATAGCACCAATTATGTGCAGTGGTAATAGGTATGCAAGAAATAGGGGAAATTTAGCTGCTTACATTTAAAATATTAGACAAAAAGCTTGCATGAAAAGTAGCAACAAAAGGAAGCAAATCATGCTCGTATAACAGATCATAAAAATTAAATAAATTTGGAATGCTTTCACGAGCCTCAAGCAAAGCTGTGCAACTCCTTGTTCAAGAGCTTAGCAATTAAGAGCTGGATATTAACATAATAGTAACGGGTAATTTAAGAATCTAAACAACGCTATTCTGCCAGCCACTTCAGTGGGCCAAGTCTGGAAACAAAAATCACAAGAGTGAACAATAATGAGGTTTAGTTTCAAGAAATTTAAAGATTCAGTTTTTTTTAGATTCCAAGAGAAGGCCAACGATTTCATTCACCCTCACCAGGCGCCTGAATAATTCTCTCTCACAGGAATAACAATAAGGAAGTAACCATATATCATCACTTATACGGCCCGATTAAAACTTTTCGATGGAACTACCGTGGCGTTTGGTCCACACATGGCCGCCACAAATCGCTTTTTTGAGTGGGGCATCCGTGAGGCTCGCGTGCTGTGCAGCACGGTCGCTATGCACGTTTTGGAGGTGGCATGGGCGACCTCGTTGAGAACATAAATCACCCATACAGGGCACGCTTGCCCGACCGCGTTCGATTGATATTCCGCGCCTCCCCAGAAGTAGCAGTATACTGCTATTTTGACCAAGACGTGGAATATCCGGTCGCCCCAAAACGCGCATAGCGAGCGTGGAGCACCCGAGCCTCGCGGATGCCCCGCTCAAAAAGGCGACCAGGTGCACACCATACGCCACGCTTGTTCCACCAAAAAATTTTAATTGGGAAGTGCTCCACCGAATTTAAAAGCGACAGCCAGCCAATGCTAAACCTCAAGTTTCAGTCCAGGACGCAGCTTAAGGCCAGCAGAAACTNCGGATGCCCCGCTCAAAAAGGTGACCAGGTGCACACCATACGCCACGCTTGTTCCACCAAAAAATTTTAATTGGGAAGTGCTCCACCGAATTTAAAAGCGACAGCCAGCCAATGCTAAACCTCAAGTTTCAGTCCAGGACGCAGCTAAGGCCAGCAGAAACTAATTAGATAGGTAGTGAAGACAAGTGCCACTAGCAAGCCGCTATAAGCAAGCAAGTGGGGGGGAAGTATAAGTTAAGAGATGGTTCCCCCAACACCGGGCACCAGCTAAAGACGCTAAGTCGTGGTGGGTACCGAGAATTACCGGTGCGCTGATATAGGCATCTTCATAGTTCTTGGGGTTGATGCGTAGTACGCCCTGCACAAGACATGGCAAAAGTTAGAGCAATAGGTATAGAGTTGAACAATAAAATTATTAATTTTTAAATTTTCCCACTACTTTTGCAAGACGATCAATAGCGTTCATTCGAATTTACTGGTACATTAATCGCGATTTTAGTAAAAAGTACAAGGTGTTTAGAGGCTTTCAGTAGGAGGTGAGGCTTAGAAGTTCTATCAGTAGGTTAATTATTATACATAGGCAAAATGCTCAGTGAAAGTAGGACTTGGTACAAAGGGCCTAAGGAGATTGAGTTATCTCCAACTAGAATGTCAGACTAAGTAATGATTGCGTCTCTGAAGAAATTACTGGCACGTCTGTAGTATGAGATTTACAGTGAGTTGGCCAACACAATTTGGACAGAGTGGGGGGTCTTGTCGTCCTTTAGACGATAGTTGTGAATCAAGTGGATGTGGCCAACTGCCATCATGGCAAACCAATATCCCATGTAAGGTTCAAGCAGACAGCATTGGGAAATGAAGATATAGCAGGTTTTAGACAATGCTTGCCCCTTGCGTTGTCAGTGTTAGCATTATTGAGTAGCATAAGCCTTTGTTCCCACAACTAAGCCGATTTAAAAGAAGAAGCAGGAAGGGATATACCGGGTTTTGCAAAAGTCCTGACCTGTTTTAATAATTTGCTATCCGAAGTTCGTAAAACTTGGTTTATACCTAATGAACTAAAACAAGATTTGTAACGTATTAGTTTATTATGATCTAAACAACACTGCAATTCAAAAGGGTCTCCATTGGCAGCAATGACATGCCCTAATCGTGGTCGGAAGTCCTTACACACAATACGAACATAGTCCTTCCTCATCTGGGCCCAAGTGCGGTTCACAGAGGCTTTCAGCTCCTCAATGTTGTTGTGGCGATCTTTGCATGCTTTACTCTCAATATGCGGCCACACGCTGTAGTCCAGACGATTGAGATCAGGCGACTGTGGGGGCCAGAAGTCTTTGAGCCAGAAAGTCATGTTTCGGCTCATCCAGTTTTGGACGGTTTCGACGTGTGCGCTGGTGCACCATCTTGCTGAAACACGTAATCTCCATCTTTGATGATTTTTCTGATCCAAGGAAGAACTTTTGTGGACATGATATTCCTGTATTCAGCCTCTGTCAACCTGTAACCGCCATTGAGCCACACTGGAGGCATCTTCTCTCCATTGGAGGCCACAACGCCAAACATCATCACTGAGGCCGGATGCTTTGTTGTGGAGACATAGCGAACATAAAAGATGTCTTGGCAAAAGCTCACAACTCGATCGTTCTGTTTGTTGAAAACAGGATCCACGGTGAAGGTCTTTCATTTGAGAAAATGATGACTCGCTTTCCATGACTTTTCCAAGTCGTAAAGAAGGCGGGAACATCGCTCTTGGCGCTTTTTAACCATGTCAGCAGTTAGCAGCGGTCTTTTCTGACGCCTTAAGCTCTTTCCACCTTCACTCTTTACTGCTCTTGATGCAGAAATCTTCGCAAATTCAGTCATTTTGAGTCTTGAATCATTTTCAAAGGCTCTTCGAACATTCCTAAGTTGAATAACTTGTGGTCTGCCTGAACGTGGTCGATCTTTGAGGCTTTCATTATTCTTAAGGCGGTTTTCGACCCATTTCACCGTTGATACACTGACATTTTGCAACCTAACAATGTCCGCCTTCTGGTGACCCGCGCAAAGGAGAGCTGCTATCTTTATCCTTTTTGTTTCCATTACCAACAATGTATAAAAATGAGCACTGATACAGTTATTTTATCATCTGAAATATTTTAGGAATGAGTCTCATTGTCAATAAATTTGATCAAGTTCTTGAAATTAGTTTCACACTTTCGCAAAGCCAGGTATAGTATATCGATAGAAATGTTGAAACGTGCAAGACAGTGTTCCCACACAGGATCACATGGTGTCTAGTGATCAGGAATTTTGAAATTCCCCGAGTTTTTCAGATTTTTGCTGAAATTTCCCTGAGTGTCAGATTGTCCATTCTCCTCTCAATTAATGTGATTACCAATAGGTTATGGGCGTAATGGCACTGAAACCATTTCCAATCACCCTGTTTTTTCTTTCATTGAATTTTAAGGCTTTCAAGAGCTCGCCCATGGAACTTCCAGTCTTGAGTTATTTCACTCTATTGAGACAATATCAACTTTGATCTGCACACAACTCTGCAAAAGAACCCTAGAACAGAAAGAAAAGCACATCCCAACCCACATCCACCGAAGGGCAGCAGTGAAAAGGATCCCATCCAATATTCTAGTAATCAGGGATTCTGGGAACCCATTTGACTCCCCCCAATGACTGTATTCTTAAGAGTGAGCAAACGAAGCACTGCAAGAGTGCCAGGTAGCAGCTATAGGTACTACCTAATATAATGAGCAGAAAACAACTACCTGAAACAAAAAGATCAACCACCCCCACACCTCTCTACAGTTCAAAAAGAAGATGGAAGGTGAGCCTAAAAGGGGGAAAACAAGAAGATAAACATATGGTTGTTAGAGTCCTGATATTAGTGATATTGTGTTAATAATGTTTGTCAACACATGCTCTGCACACAACACTTCATGCGCCCAAGTTTTAGCTAGATGAAGGTCCAGCCTGGCGTTTACAAAATTAACTCTGAGATCAGAAATTGACAATTTAGTCTATTACAGGTGCCTGCAGTGAGCCTCTGACGGGGAAGAGGGAGATGCTGCCTCAGGGACAAGGCACTTCCTCTCACTAGAGTAGCTACCTAGTCTCTACCCCAAAACAAAACATGGCCAAGGGACAGCACATCACCTCCAGGGAACATCTAGCTATAGCCAATAGGCAGGGCAAAGTTTTTGAGAAAAGCAGAGGTAAGTAGCCACATTCATTTACATATGCTCTTACAGCAGCCACCCATCAGATATCTTCAAAAGGACAATTATTATAATGATCAATATGATGCCAGCAAATTTAACCGGCCTGCAAACAACAATACCGTAGGTCAACTTTGATAGTTTGATACGGTAGCTAGCTTAGATCAGCGGTAGCATAGTAAAATCAGATCCACTGACTGCATGGCTAGCGACACCAATGGACGCCATAGAGTAATCAAACTGCTTTCAATCTATGAACGCTCCAGGATAGGAAAATTGTAGCTAACTACATACATGTCATAGCTATGTGGCATACACTTATATCACTATGGTAGGTATACATACACATAGGGACCAACACACATACATATTCATACACATTCAAAATGGAAAGCTACCTACACATAAAGCCTGTATATACAATCCTTATCAAAAAACATTTTTCTTTCCAAAAGACAACAATTCGTTTCCTACATAGCTACAAGGTCCTAAATATGGGCTAATCCCACAGAAATTAGGAGAAATGTGGTTAGAGCAGCAAGAATTTGAGACTGTACTGTACAGGAGGAGGAATGGGACCACCTCCAAGAAGGTTAGCTACCGTAAGAGACACCCAGAGAGGACAAGGAGCTGAAGAGAATTGCCCGAGAGTTATTAAGCAAAGGACAATGCAACAAAAAATTCTCAATAGCATCTATAGGCCCACAGTCACAGTTTGGGGAGTCACAGAGGTTGAAGCGATGGAGATGGGAGTGTACGGTACTCCCACCTGGCCAACACGATGTCAGTGCTGTGGCACATTCCATAGATCTCATCCCATGGCAGACCCATGGCCAGTCCTACAGCCTTTCCTCAATTGTTGCAAGGAATTTACCCTATTCAAACTGGCGAACTGAGTCCTGCTATCTATCTTGCCAGGTGCACTATTTTCCGCAACAGGTGAATTAAGTCATCAATGAGTTATGAGTAAGGGTGAAATCGTCTGATAGTTTAGTAATTTAGTAAATGAGCCCTTTTTGCAGCTGCAGCCTCATTAGCTAGTAGATAGGCTATTCCCTTATGATCAGGTACAAATTGCGGTTTAACTGAGTGAGAAGTAGGTATTAAGAGTCCCTATTAATTCTTGACTAGCAAAAACTAAAGCAGTATATTTTGCTGGTTTCCTATTTTGTAACAGGAAGAGAGCACTTAATGAGTCACAAGGAACACTGAGGTTATCCCCACTAAGAAAATTTATCCTCGCCCAAAACAAGCACTCACTAATTGCAAACAGCTCAGAGCCCAAGATCGTAATAGGTATGAGACTGGAGCTCCCAAGCAAGGGAAACTCCGGCCAATCACCCTCACAATATTAGGATTTGCTGCAAAATAGAGCAAGACAGTCGTCCACCTTTTGCGGCACTGTAGAACAAATAAATCTCATATGGCTCAGGGTCTATGGGAACGCCACACTCTTAAAGATAACCCCACAAAATGAACACCATCCCCTACCCAGTAGAAATTCTTTAAGTATTTTGATTCCTGGTCCCTTTTTCCCTGAGTAATTTTTTTCCTCTGAGTTTTCCTTGTTCTCCCTTGTTTCCAGACACCCTGGATCAACACAAAAGTATTGGAACTGCAAGTCGGGAAAGAAGAGGGAGCTAAGATGAAACATCAGTAGGAGTATGAAAACAGAAGGAAAGAGGGAAAATGGGCACAACAGACGTCCCTAAGGTCTAGCTAATAATGGCTAAGTTAACCTGCAGAGTCCCTTGGGGGCGCTGTTCCCCATAATATATGATGGCTGAACCTAAACTAACTTAACCCTACAGCCTATCTTATGTCCACGGAGTGGTGCATTGAAAGTGGTCCTCCTTTGTTATCTTATAGTAGCTACCACTTCAAGTCCGACTTGGGGGGACTGGACAGTTGATTTTGGGAGATTGAATGCCAAGTTTGCAGCACATTGGTTACTGCAGGCCGGCCTTTTATGCTGGTCAAGCAGTTGTGCATTTTTGTGCTCCGTCCCTAGATTTGAATACCGTCGAGCCTATGTAATGTTCATCAATTTGCAAAAAATGGAAGCTGTACGCAACTCTCTTGGACAATGCCAGGTGCTAGTGGAACTGAAAATCTCAGTCATTATTTAAACAGCGAAAGGCCAAAATTGAAAGTCTTACTTACTCGGCTTGCTTTTGCCAGTCCTAAAAACCTTCATATCTGCAATTCTGCTACTACTACGGGTAACTACATACTGTACCATAACTAGGTAATATTACTTACTTCAATAACTTCTCCTTTTTTAAGCTTCTCCTGCACTTGGAACAAACTCATGTAGGAGTTAAAGACAGGCAGGCTGTTCTTAGGAGTTCTTCGTTGCTGCACACCACTGCTGGGCTGCTGTGTACCACGTCCGGCTTGCTGGGCACCACCTCCGGGCAGCTGCACTTTCTCCGATTGCTGCAGATGACTTCTGTTTCCTGATTGCTGTGAACCATTTCCTGGTTGCTGTACACTGACTCCTGATTGCTGTGCACCAACAACTGGTTGCTGTGCACCGACTCCTGGTTGCTGTGCACCAACTCCTGGTTGCTGTGCATCATCTTCTGGTTGCTGTGCATCATCTCCTGGTTGCTGTGCATCATCTCCTGGTTGCTGTGCATCATCTCCTGGTTGCTGTGCATCATCTCCTGGTTGCTGTGCACCATCACCAGGTTGCTGCACACCATCATCTGATTGCTGCACTCCATTCCTTGGTTGATGAATGTGATCTCTTGATTGCTGCATACCACCCCGGGGGTTAAGCACACCACCTCTGGAATGCTGCATAGTACCACTGTGGTGCTGCATACCCCCTCGGGGGTGCTGCATGCCACCTCGGGGGTGCTGCATGCCACCTCGGGGGTGCTGCTGCATGCTACCTCGGGGGTGCTGCTGCATACCACCTCGGAGGTGCTGCATGCCACCTCGGGGGTGCTGCTGCATACCACCTCGGGAGTGCTGCATGCCACCTTCAGGGTACTGCATGTCACCTCCGGGATACTGCACACTACCACCAGGATGCTGCATAAAACCTCCAGGTTGCTGCATATAGCCTCCAGGTTGCTGCATATAGCCGCCAGGTTGCTGCATATAGCCTCCGGGTTGCGGTATAAAACCTGTCGGCTGCTGCATATAGCCTCCAGTTTGCTGCATATAACCTCTGGGCTGCTGCATACCACCTCCATTACCAAAACCTGACATGCTCCTGCAAAAAAAAAAAAAAACATTAATACTATCAAGTAAAACATAGGTAGCTACCACATTGCACAAATGGGGAACATGTGCCACTGCT
>LQNS02277216.1:3960924-3982502 GCA_001587735.2 Parhyale hawaiensis | reverse complement strand
TTTTATCAAAGGATGAATTCAATTATCTTAATAAAATGACTTTACGATTAGCGATTTTCGCCTTGCTCTTTATTTACTTCTATCATATTTCATCACTAATTTCTAAATTTTTCTCAACTCTATTCTACATAAGTATGGTACATGCCTGATTTGCAAGTAGATGTCATTGACAGGTAGATTATACTGTCTATGGTGCAAAACTGCCCAAAAACTCTGTCATTGATGAAGTATATGTATTATGCAATGATGTAGAGTCCAGCTTATGTCCTAAAGTATAATATGTTCTCTACACATCTCACTGCTTGTTATATGTCCTTCCTGATGTAATTCCTCCATAAAACGCAACTAAAAACTAGTTTATGACGCTGCACTGTTGTAATTACTGCAAAGTAATATCCAGTTCCAGTGTCGCATTTGACGTTATTACTTATTAGTACGTTTTTCATGTAAATACCTACTCGCTAGCTTACTCTCTTTCAGTGTGTGTACTCCTGCACATATTCATGTTAAAGAATTCCGTCTTTCATGCTTGCTCGCTTTCAGTCTTTTGGTGTTTGGGCACCCTTACACTGTAGGCTAAGAAGTGCCACACCAGTTGAAGAAAAAAGAAAATGGTGGCGGTTTCCATATTTTTTTTCACTAGAGTGACATATGTAGTACTTGGCACTAGAAATCTTCCTATATGAAAACTAGCAGTACTAGGAAGATTCTTAGTGCCAAGTGGACAGGTACTACATATGTTAAACTAGTGAAAAAATATATGAAAACCACCACCATGATGGGAATTTGTTCACATAGATACGTGCAGGAGTACACACACTGAAAGTGAGTAAGCAAGCGAGAGACAGATGCTAGTCTCGAACGAGAAACAGTGTTGAACTCACTTTCACGCTAAAGAGTCGAGCGAGACCAGCTCAGAGATAGGTGTCAGTGTGTGTGTCACTCTGCGACCGCAGGGTCAGTGTGCTTCAAGACGTTGACGTCTTCAAAGTCAAATATCTCAAAAACTAGGTCCAACTGCCACATACGGACTTTGGATTTGTATTCTACATAAAAAATACATCAATTAAAAAAAGGGTCGTTTTTATATGCCCTTAAAATGCACTATTACCAAAGATATTTCAATCAATATCAACAATTTTCTCTTTTTTACTTGCATCATGTCTATTCTTAAAAATATTAGCTAGTTAATAGTTCCCTCGGTAAAGGTATGTTTTATGCGCATCCGCAATCTTAACCTGTTTCCTTTTTTAATCATGTATTTTTTTGTGCCAATTCCAAATCGGCAAATGGGTTTTGGTCGTCAGCTCTCTTTTTGAGTTATAGCCTTTTATAGTTACGAAATAATACCGTAAAGTCAACAGCGTACCAAACCTAACCTAATGCCTCTCCTTCCCCCCCAAACCCCCGGTTCTCCCATTGTCGTATGCCAATACTTATATGGGGTTATATGGGATATACTGTATAAGGAAAATCGGACTTATAGTGCCAAGCGCCAAAAACCGATTGCAGATTTGGAATCGGCACAAAAAAATACATCAATTAAAAAAATGGTCAAAATTTGGGATGCGGGTAAAACATACCACTACCGTTCTCTATTTCATGCCCTATGCCATTAATTCATTATGTGTAAAAAAACATCGAGTTATTCATTCCACCTTGTTGATAGAAAGTTGCCACACATAGGAGAGGAGCTCCTTACATAGTCACATTCCACCTATTGTCATACTCCTCACAAATCTGTTAATAATAAGAATATGTTGCCATCTAAAGCCCAAAACAAAATTTATTCAAAAGTGTTGCCATATTTCCTTTTGGTCCAAACCAATGCAACTGATTCTTTCCTGAGCAAACTTCTTTTGAATTGCAACTCTAATAATGTGTCTCACTTGCTTTTTCATTGGTGTAAGAGTGTCCAAAGAGTTAAGGAGCGCACTCAATATAAGGACTTTTACTGAGTTCATTATTCTTATTTCTGCTGCTTTTATTGTTTATAGGTGATTGTATATGATAGCTGTTAATGAAATTTTAATACAATGCGTTTATTTACATTTATATAATAAATAGGCAAAAGATACATGGTTCAACATTCTCCACTGTTCTTTCTTTTGTCATAGGGACAATAGTAGGGTAAAGGCACCTCAAGCCATCACCCCCCCAATTCCCGTGACCCTCTCCTCAAACATATGAAATAACATCAAACTCCTAAGGCCGTGACACGGAGGTAAGGCCGTCACGGGCACGGCTTTGGCTCCTTTTCACAACTTCTCATATTATAAGGAATTGATATATTTTTTTGCACTTAAGAGTGTTTGGCAATTTTTTACTTCAGGTGAGCCAATTTATTTTCTTTATTCATGGTCAGATCGTTTTGAAACTTGCACAGCATACGTAAAAATGAATTTAAAGAACATATTTATTCATGTAAATTTTTTTATTTTTGCAATAGCTTTCAAGTAATGTTGACATAATAGTTTCTTCATTTCCACCAATCACAAGAGTGCTTGACGCGAGTTACTCTTTCCAACCAATAAAACACTTGCGTGATGCGGTGGTTGACCAATGAGAGTGAGGCGTTGGTGTCGGTCAATGAGGAGCGTGTATACTGTATGGCTGCAAGTATTGGAGGAGTTACCCTAGTTTTTCGAAATTTCAGATAGTATCAGAGATTTTTAGAACAATTTCGGGAGTTTTTCAACTTCTTATTTGACAATTACGCAAATAATTGATAATTATGNTGATAATTATGTACTACCGCGTATATTCCGCATATATTGAGATGAGCATGAAGTGTTTATTTATAGCGTGAAGCTTCTATTTATATTCTTTCATAAATATTTGGGGATTATTTTAACTTTTGGGGAAATCTGAACTTCCCTTCTGAGTGATTCTTTTTTGCCGGTGACCACTGTAGAGTGCAGACGTATATCTTTTATTTCCTGTGGTGTTGTGTTCTTATTGGTATATTTTGCAGTACAAACATTTTATTTTTGTTATTTATGGTTCAATTGTTATCTAACCCGCACAATAGATGTTAAATTGATTTTGAAGAACATTTTCTTCAATTTTTCTTGAATTTCAGTTACGTTGTTTGGTTAGTGTACATAAGATTAGGATAGGTTAGCGTAGGGTAGGTTAGGGTAGGCTAGGATAGGTTAGGACAGGCTAGGTCCGCTAGGATAGGTTAGGTTATCAAAAACTATTGCAAAAATGAAAAAATTTGCAGGAATAAAATGTTCTTAAAATTCAATTTTACGTATACTGTGCGAGTTTCATAACAATCGGATCATAAAGAAAATAACTGGCTCACCTAAAGTAAAAAAATTCCAGTGTTTGAACCATTTTAATAACATAGTAAACAGTTTGACTCGAAGTTTAAACAAAATTTGTTTTGTATCAACTGTTTGTATTATTAGTGTAGGTTCCTTAATGGATGCTCAGGCTTAAAGTCAAGGCATTTGGGCTCTTTCCCCTAAATTAAAGAACGAATCATTGATTCGTGATAACAAAAAGAGTGATGATCGAAGGATCACCAATTCCCATATACCATACCGTCATAGTATGATGATAGAAGGACCTAATAGGACTAAAATAGAACTTAGCCATAACCGCATGCCTCATTTCACAGTGTGGCACTTCTCGCCAAGTAGTTTGCCGCCCTCGGGAATGCGGGTGGGCGCCTATGAGCTCCGCGACCTGTGGAACCTCATTTCACAGTGTGGCACTTCTCGCCAAGATCTTGGCGAGTAGTTTGCCGCCCTCGGGAATGCGGACCGCACGTAGCAAATTTACATCACATCAACGATTTAAAGCATTTGAGTGTGAGACCTCAGGCCTTTGTATGTGGTTTTCTTGAACCTATCACCGTATTTTTTGTTTCATTTCATTCAATCGCCTGCTCATGACTGGCCAGCTACTTGAGCTGCAACATCCAGTGGAACCCCATTTTCCCGGATGTTTAGTTTTCCCTGAATCTTTACTTTTCTGGACTGTTGAGCAAATTTCAAAGTTTTCCCGGAAATACCAAAGTTTTCTGGTATTCCTGGCTTTTCGGCTAGGCTTAAATTTGCTCAACAGTCCAGAAAAGACAAGATTCAGGAAAAACTAGGGTAATGTCTCAATTACCGAATGCCCATCTATTACCGAATATAGGTAGGAATCTTATTGCGTTCGGTAATAGAAAGGCATTCGGTAATTGAGACATTACCCTAATCATAATATTTCAGGTGGGGGAAATCCATTTTTGACATTTTTGAGAAGATTTTACGTGAAATTAGCTAACATGCTTGATAAATGATTTCTGAAATGGGTCACATACATCGGCTTGCTTTGTTGACAAACATGTGGCACCATATAGCAGCAGTTCTTTCAACAAACATGGCGACAAAGAGTCATATCTGTCTAAACTGTTTTTTAGATGTTTCTCATAGGATATTAGAAGAACCAGACCTTGCTAGCCTAACCTTATGAGTAAGAGCGCCATTATAGCCGAAAAATAATGTTTGGGGCTCCGTTTTAATAACAAAATCAATCGATGTTCAATCATATGTCCAAAACATTATTACTGTCATTGGTTATAAACAAAGCGGAAGAAGATGACCTGTTGAAGAAATTCTTTGTTAAGCATTTACACCTTCAAATTTCACTGAATGAATTTTTGAAAATGTCAAAAATGGAGTTCCTCCATCTGAAATAATATAATTAGCATTCCTAATTACTAATTCAAGCGAAAACATTGTCGAGAATATCAAAAACAACCACCACAAGCCTCAACAGAGCACTGCAGTCTACGGGCTTGCTTGTTCTTTGCTTGCATAGTTACGCAGGAAGGCGGAAGATGGTGAATGTACATCGCCTGTCGGAGAAATTATCTTAAATATCTTACACATTAATTTCAGTGAACACATTGTAAAAAAACATAAAAAATGGATATCCCCCATCCAAAATAGGATTATCAATGTTGTTACATTCTAATTCATGTTAACACTTTTGTTGGAAATGTCAAAAATCCAGAAGTGCAGTTTATGCACTATGACCGAATTCGGTAATTGAGACATTACCCTAGACGTCCAGGAAAACGGGTTTCACTGTAGCCTACCGTAAAATGTTGTTGCCAAGACTCATTTCATAGTGTGGCACTTCTTGCCAACCTCATTTCATAGTGTGGCACTTCTCGCCAAGATCTTGGCGAGTAGTTTGCCGCCCTCGGGAATGCGGGTGGGCGCCTATGAGCGCCGCGACATGTGGAACCTCATTTCATAGTGTGGCACTTCTCGCCAAGATCTTGGCGAGTAGTTTGCCGCCCTCGGGATTGCGGGTGGGCGCCTATGAGCGCCGCGACCTGTGGAACCTCATTTCATAGTGTGGCACTTCTTGCCAAGATCTTGGCGAGTAGTTTGCCGCCCTCGGGATTGCGGCTTGCCATGATCTTGGCGAGTAGTTTGCCACCCTCGGAAATGCAGGTGGGTGCCTATGAGCGCCACGACATGTGAAACCTCATTTCATAGTGTGGCACTTCTCGTCAAGATCTTGGCAAGTAGTTTGCCGCCCTCGGAAATGTGGTCGCCAAGTACAGAAAGTTCGACCAATGGCTGTTACTTAGTGCTGTGGCTTCTCTAGCGTACAGAATTCGTTAGGTATAATGGTGCTTATATTTGTTGGTAAAGGATAAATATAAACATGTTTGGTGAAGAGCACGGTGAACTGAATATGAAGTGTAAATAAGGCTTCAATCAAGAAAAAAAAAAAGTTGAATTAGATGGTCGAAAGGGAACAAATTTGGTGCTAATGCTGTGCAAGTTTCCACCAGCATGCACTGCAATTTTCTATAGGAAGCCTAATTGCTAAATTATATATTACTTAAATTTTTTTATACATTAGAGATGGATTTCGCAATTTAAGCCATTGATTACTTAGGTTACGTTAGGTAATGGTGCAATGAGGCCTAAAGTTAGATAGAAACTTGCCGTCAACCAAGTATTCTTTAGAGCTTCTGTTCAACAAGTGCTAAGATATATTAAAAGCAGTAATCATAAAACCTCACACTATATAACAGATATTGTTTTTGCAACTTCCTCCTTCAATATGCACACTGTACCTCGCATTGATGTATCAATAACACGGTGTTACAAGAGTTGTATCGACCACACTTTGTGACGGAACGAGAACGTCGGAACGACCAACCATCAACCAGTCTTTTTCTTCTCCAACTTCAAGTACATTGGATGATGAATACGAGCGATTTTTGGAATGACTTAAATACTTTACGTCACTGATTTTCGCGTTGATTAAAATATTTTATTAGCGCATATTAACATATTATCATAATTATTACTTCCTGGGTATACTAGACTGTTTAGACAAGAGAAATCATCTGAATAAAACTGAACAATTCGCGCCCAACTGATTCTGCGAATACTGGGGATAAGAAATAATTTTAGATAACGCTGGTAAGATTTGACTTTCAAAACAAAGGTAAAACCACCGGATAGCTCAAAACGTGGCCTTTCAGTTAATTCTCTGTCGAGATAATACGCACTTGAGTTACTGTAGGGCTTCATTCTTTGGCCACACCGATATTTTTGCCGGAAAGGAATTACGAATCCAATACTAACCTTCAGACAAAATGCTAGAACACATTCGTTTTTGTTCAGTGGCAGTGCAAATAGGGATTGAGGCTCCAATAATGAGCTAAGCCCTCCCTCAGCCTCCGCCAAATACTGCTTTCACAAAGTAACTGTCATACATGCATCCAAATAGCAACGCCAGCTTTCTTCAATCACCGCGCAAATTTCTTACCTCGTCGCAGCTTTGGAACGAACAAAAATACGTGGGTGTATTTAGAATGAATAAAAATATCATATGACAACACGGCAGCAATTTCTGTTTATAACAAGCTTGAAAACCTTAATCTTTTATCGAATTTATTCTCTGACCGGGTTAAATGAAATTTGGCTTATTTTAGAAAGTGCCAAAATTTGGCGACACGAACCTGTCCTAACGATGACTCCCTTAAAAATATTACCAAGATATATCTTAAACACAATTTTACACTTAATTTAAAAAAAAAAACGCAGATCGTTGCATTATTTTCCCCATAAAATATTTATATATATCTATTTCGATACGGCCTATTAGATGGCCGCGAATATTCCTATACGGCCCGTTAAGTGACCGGCGTCTCCATAGAGGTACCAAAAATCCAGGCCAGCTAACGGCCTGTTAGCATCAAATGACGAAAAAACATTAAAACCACCATAGATTATCGCAAATTCGGTCTCATTGTGAAGGAAAATAAGTCTTCGTTGAAACGCAGGCTCACTTCTCGACAGATAAACGTCCAAATTTTTTGTGTGCTGCCACCATCCACCCTAGTGCAGCCCCTCCTCCAATGAGCTTTTACTCCGCCAACCTTGTAGTTTAGGAGGCCAGGAATGGTTCTGTTTGTGTTCTAATGTCATTTAATACATAGTAAACTCATATATATACCTATATATACATAGGATATTAGCAGAACCAGTCTTTGCCTTCTAACCTACAAAGTTTTCGAAGGGGGTGTACCTCTATCAGGCCAATGAGATATATGTATGTATGTATGTATGTCATAATTTCTAAAGTATGAAACCAGTATATGTTGGTCTATTAAGTCGTAATATCTACAATTCTCAGTCATTTGATATACCTTGCTTGCGACTTGAGTAGTGTGCACCTGAGTGCAAAACAGGCATTTTGCTCAGTGCTTAAAAGATTAAAACAGCTAAGTATTTTTTCAGTCGTACGTTTTCTAAAATTGTTTTCATGTTATATTAAGTATTACATGGTCAGAAACATCTTCAATATGAGCAGGAAAAGAACATTTGCCAGGGTAAAAATTTAATCTTAATAAAAAAAGTACCCATAAAACATTCAACTCAATCGGAAGAAACACCTAGCACACCTTCTTCGGGCACAGTTCGATATTGATAATGAGTTACCTCTCCTATGTTAGTCAAGCTCAAATTGACAGTCAAAGGCAACTGAAGGTTGACGCGCCACTGCGCCAGGAGTAAACGAACTTGGCGGCGCTTGACGTCACTAAAGCTATCTGGTTTGGTTCGGTCACGAGTAAATACACTATTACTGGACAGATAAAATGTACGTGTGTGAGGAGAATATTGTATTGTGTGAGGTAGATACCAAGGCTTTCATCGGTGCATTTACCTGTTCAACTGATGTAACTCGCTACATACACACACCGAGGAGGGAGTCTGTTCCATTAACGTCGCTATATTAATAGCAGAGTTGCCGTGAAAATACATTTAGCAGAGTAAAATATCACACGCGAGCATACACTTTATTGTTCCTTATTTGCTCCTGAACTTACCTATTTATAGCAACACGCAGTCAAAGAATTATAAACTTTTCGGAGAAAACAGTAGACTCTAGAGAAGGACGATAGGCAATGCCTCTGTGCAGCATTGATATACATAATCATTCATCTGAGGCGTGTTGTAACCACAAAACAGGTGGGCTTCCTCAACTTGAAAAACGATAACCGCAATCTGAAATGCACCATCTATCTTTCGAAGAACGGTGTAAGTTGAATAATGATCTATTTCTGTATTAATTGTTACTTTATCTACGAAGCTCAGCTTAAGTATGCACACTTATTCTATCCGAGCTATGAAGTTTACTCGTTATGTAGTTCAGTTGAATAATTTTTCTTTTCACTTTTATGCATTTGGGCATCAGGCTATTAGGCCTACGTAAATACCGGTGTCACCACAATCCTAAGGAGACAAAAAGTGTAATGGGAAGACTCAATGGGAGTAAAATGAAACTTAGCCGTGACCGCATACAGCCAATTTACGTCATATAGACCAGCCGAAGTATTTGTGCTTCGGGTCTCTGGCCTTCGTAGGCTGGGATTTCAATCTTGACCCAAAATATAAGCAGTGTTATATTCTTGACACGAGAGAAATCATAGGAACAGTTATTGCTTAATATTCCAGCCCCTGACGACAACCATTTTACCGTGTTGTGTGTATGAGTGCAGCTCAAGCAGCTGGCCAGTCATGAGCGGGAAATTGCAAGAACGAAATTGCAAAATATGCTTTTAAATATATTTTGTGAAGAGTACTGTGAACTAAATATGAAATGTAAAAAGGCTTCACTGTTTCACTTCAAAGAAAAAGGTATATCAGGGCGCCATACTGGCCCAGATCTTGCCTCTGGTGCTGTGAATGTTTCATCATTATACACTGTAATTTTCTATTGATAATTGTTTGTTGTTTTCAATCAGTATCTACTTCCTTCATTTATTTATGTGCTTAAGGGATAAAATTCTTAATTTAATAATTTACGATAATTTTTTTCTGGCAAAATTGATTAAATACCTATAGGGTGCTCAGCTGTACCGTTCGTCGAGGTGACGTCATTGATGACGTCACTTTTTAGCGCTAGTTTCACGTGAGTCCTCTCGTTACCCTCTTCGCTTTTTCATAACCCCAGTCGCAGTCGTACTACTTTATGGGTCGTGACTGCGAAACGATTTGTGAACGGCTGGGAGACCGTTGTAGCTCAAGTGACCCTGAAATTGTCATTACAACCCGCCTCGGACCAATATAATAATCATACGAGAAGGATAGAAGGAAAACTCGGAACTCATATTATTATTTGCGCTCACCTTGTGGCAGGAGAAGGAGAACCGGACAAGGAGGATGTGCCTGAGGAGGAGGTGGCCCGGGGTTTAGGAGTCTCACAAGCTTCAGCGTCGGTCGCGCTCGGAGCCCCAGGACTGTCACTCACGGTGGTGAAGTTTGATGATGGCTCGACAGAGGAAGCGCCATCGATTCCGTTTGTGGCTTCATTAGTGGGTTGGCTGCCAGATCCATCTGTTTTAAGACTCTCATCGAGACCTGGAGGACGGGACGCTACGGCATTTTTGCGATGGGTCGCCACTATGGGCGATTTGATGGCACCGTTACTTATTCTAACAGAAGTGGCAGATTTCGTTTGAGGAGAGGAAGGAGAACGAGTGGAGGACCCGCCTGGAGAGCCGGAGCTGGGGCTTCGCCGAGCTACAGAAGTGCGAGTCTGAACGGTTTTGGCGACTCCAGGGTTGGACCGACCAGAGGCAGATGAGGAAGAGCGAGCCGAGGGTAGCGACTTGAGAGAGTTGCTGCTGGAGACTCCTGAGTTGAGTGAGACTTCGCTGCCGCATGGAGAGTTGGACTTTTCCCGGCAACCTTGACAGGGTGAGGTGCATTATAATTTTACTATACTTTTAGCGTTAACATAAATACAGCATTATCGATAACACATACAAAAGTACACTATTATTTCTAGCGCATACATGTCGAAGAGATATATTTCATCAATGAGCAGCGGAGAAATATATATATATATTTAAATACTGGGTAAGCTAACACGCAGACAGTTTCATGGCTAATTTTGAGTAAGAAACGGAATCGTACATTGTTCAGTAATCAAAAGGATATGACATGCTAAGTCAATTTATATATTACGTATTCCAGTTGTATTTCCCGTAGCACCTATGAATTTATCGTGCCCGTTCTTGCAGCCGAGCTCAGGTTTAACTTCCGTATCACAGATACAGCGAATTAAATCTTCAACGTTATAATTTTTTCCTATCTTAAGGCGAAGAAACTGTGTGCAAACACGCAAGTAAGACACACTCAAGTAAATAAATAAGCATGGTTCACAGAGTTTTAGTATAAACTGTATAATATAGATGTATCACAGCGAATATTGTGTGCACGGTGACATACGAGCAAACAAGAAGGCTAGCAGCCAAGGTTATCAGAGTTTATATGTATACGTTTATAGGTTTTGCCTCCGAGGCTACATCATCAGCTATTCCAGTGCTCTTTAGTTCTCAAGCTTGGTGTCGTCATCAAAGCCACAAATGGATAACAATTTACGTTTTGTTTACATTGGGTGAAGAGATAAGGTTCGCGCCTCTTATCGTTCCTCCGAGATAGCGGAAGGTTTAAGCGTTAGCCATGATAAATAATCAGAGTTGCGTGCGGCTTGTCTATTTCCTGCGATCCCGGTCTCGCCAGACATTTTCTTGAAGAGATTTGGAGCCATATCGAGGCTCTTCAACCGTCTTCAGACCGGAAATTTTCAGCCATGACCGCTGACTTTCACAATTACAATAATTGGTTCAAGATCACGAGCAAAAGATCTCCAAAGAAGGACTGTATGGCGGAAAAGCTAAAAAAAAAATAAGCGAAGGTCGTAAAAACAGCGCCAAGCTTTCACAGTGACTTCCATACAAATTCAAATTCAAAAACATTTATTTCTCCCCGTAGGAAAGTATTCATATAACAATATTTCTATTACAATACATGTGCAGTGCACTAGTGTAAAATTTACTTATCTAACATTTATTCCTCCACAGACGGAAGGTGTTCTTGGATTATTATATTACAGCTTACTGTAAATATTCTGGGTACATTCACTTCCCGGCAACACTACAGTTACATATTCACTACCTTATCAAAGAATCCGGCCAGGAACCGGCCAGATTGTAGCAAAACTGACAAAATCTTCCATTTCAAAACACCGTGCCAATAGCAAACATGGTTTTAAGAGCTGTAATTTTTCTATTTTAGGCTCAACCTAATCCGATGCTGACCGCGACATTTTTATATTTTGGAATCCTTGCAGATTTTTAAACTTTGTCGGGAGCTGACCGAGAGTTTGAAGCTTTCTTTTTAAGTTAGTTATTTCATATTACTGTACTTAATAATTGCACTGGATATGTCTTATTGCTCTTGTTCTTAAGCACCTTTTATAATTCTAACTCTTGCTATTTCCAGAACACTGAAGATAAATTGTTAAGAATCCAAAACATATACATATTTTCTAACAATGTTGTGGCCATATCGGAACTTCTTTATCTTAAGAATTAGATTCCCAGTGGATAAATGTGTTTCTAGCAATTGCGTTGTCATGAATGTTTCGCTGACAGAAACAATAGATTTGTTCCTTACAGGACTTTAGCATGAGGATAGTCGTGACGATAATTAATACTTGCATTACCATTCTGGAAGGCTTTGGGAGGAGTCGAGCCAATGGCCGTCGATGCAGGAGATCTCCGTGACGGAGGTCTGGATGCTAGGGTCGCGGCTGAGGAGGAGCGTCCGCTGGAAGGAGTAGAGCCCCTGGAAGACGGCGAGTACTGATGATGGAGACCAAAAGGAAATTTGTCCATACTGGTGCTCAAAGACTTGGATTTGGGAACTGGCGCAGCAGTTCCAGGCCGCATCAAGGGCGCCATATGAGCGTATCTGGAGGTGGTGAGTTGTGCGTAGCGAGGTATTTGTGGCGGGGAGGTGCACGGGGCTGGAGGAGAAATGCCTCTGTCGCTCTGCGGTCGCGGGATGCGGATCGTCAGACCGGATCCTTCTTGATTCCGGATTCTGCACACAAAAAAGTGGGTGAATAACAATAAAAAGAGAACAGCAAGTAGTTTCACGCAGAAAATATACCCTTGAGTGTAACGTTGCTCACTGCATAACAAATGGAAATAAGTATAATATTCAAAACTGCATGGAACACCTCGACATGTTTTGATTTCGAAAAAGCATGTATATTTTTTGTTGCAACCTTCTTGAAAAGCGACTAGGGGCGTATTCGATTGACTCATCAAAGTTCATCAAAGCCAAGGCTACTTGGCTCGACTTGTCTCACACTGCAGAAAAAACTTTGGCTTCGTCGCTTTGAATCATGTCTCAGGTGTTAGAACCAACCTGATTACACTGAGTCGCCAGAAAACTCCACTGTACGGAGTAAGACTCAGTTCCTGGAAACTCGAATGAACGGGCCAAAGCCAGCGCACCTGTGCGAAGTTTCTGACAAGGCAAACATCGAAAGCCCAATTTCGTTGCCCAATCGAACGCGCCGTATGGAAGATGCACCTACTGGGCACGACAATCTACGCAATTTCAACCAAACATTTGACTAATCATTGACTACCGCACGGATTGAGATATGAGAGACAAGTAGGTTCTACCTCGAACGTTTGTACCTTAATTCTCACACGAAACCATGCTGGCTCCTACATGTAATAACCAGTGATAACGCTCGCGTAATTGACTTAAACGTAAACGCTGGTTGAAATGTCAGCAGACCCTCAACTAGACACTAGTGTCGATACCTTCCGAAGGGAAACAATTAACACATTAACATCCGATCGGCAACTCCCATTCGGAGACATTATTAATGGTACAATTCTGATCAATTCTGCCGAAAATAAATATATGTCTATTGTGGACGATAATAAGAAAAACAGTGCAGCACTGAACGTCTTTCACTTAACCTTACAATAATTCTATATATCGAACAGCAAAACAGACAGAGAAGGGCTGTGATGAGCAGCAGCAATCAAAAGTTTCAACCATGTACATGTTACAATCATAGCTGACTGAGTACATGCTGCTTAAAGCACTACAGGTCAGAGTAGCTTCAGGTAACGTTTCTATCTATGGAGTGGCATGGACGACTCTTTCTTTGGATGGCATTGGGTGAATTCCGAGGTCAGTGGGAACATTTCACTCACGCTTTCCAAAAACTCAGCAGCGACCGACTAATGAGAAAATATTTCCACGGTAAATAGAAAGAAAGAGCGGAAACCTCATCCACATTTTTCCATGAGAATTAGACCGCCTGATATTCTGAGCTCGAATCTTCTCCAAACAGGAATCTGCTGAAACTTGGGCGTCCCCATTGCCTGTGGTGCCGGAAATGAACGTCACAGGAGTTCCGGCGGCCGCCGTGCCATGCTGACACACAGGCCAACTTGTAAGAGGATCAACTGATATATGTACTCTGAGAATCGAATAAAATTTTAAAATTAAGAGGAAAGTTGAAATTCACTTTGAATTATGACAATGATTCGGAAACAGCTCTATCGTCAGTCCTATAAAATTTGAAAGGGAATATTAATATTTAATGTTTTCGAATATCGTTGATTTTACTGGTGATATGTTGCTCACTTTGAGCGTGAATTCACACGAAAGTATTTTGGTCTCGCATACAGGCTACTCAACCCAAACATTGCGTTTGTCCTTGTAAAAAAAGAACATCTCTGTGGCTACCGAAAGATTTACCCAAGGAGCTTCTAATGGGAGGAGCAAGCCCAAGCACTCTCTGGGCGAGTCACGTGATCGAAGCTGGCGTTTGGAGTCCTTAAGTGGCTGAAGTGGCAGTGGTCAGTACATATAATTAAGGAAGATACTGATAGGCCGTTTTTCAATATTTTTGCAAGACAATCGTGTCTGAAAATTTATATCCCAGTGCTCACCCTGTTACTTTCATCGTCAGATGGTATACAGGATACAAGTTTCCTTTACATACTTCCATCCGCTTGGAATTTCGTCGATGGTTAATGGCTATAAAAATTTGAGCTCAGGACTCCTTCCTATATAGGCTGCGTGAGGCAAGGCCGCTCTCCGATTGGATAAGCCACTCAGCCAGTTTAAGGGAAAAGTTTACTCGCAACGCTCACGTAGGATGAATAGAGAGGGTGCGCTCCTCTATATTAGAACCTCCAATTGGATTTACCAAACGTTGCCCGTCACCTCAGACGACTTACCAATCGCTTTCGCATAAAATTTTGGATCTCTCTTTGAATTTAGACTGAATTAGAACTGAGGGAGCTGTGAAGTTTTCTGCAGTTTAAATGGGACACAGTAACGCATTTGAACGGTAATTGAGCAGTACCTGCTGTACATATAGATACAAACGATTGTCGTGTGAACCAGCCTTGGCAAAACTACGGTAGGAATGGAGCTGGTGTCACGTGCTAGCTAAGGGCGCCCGGAAGTATTCCTGGTGCATTCCTGGTTCATTCCATGAAAAGTTAGGACTCGCATCGACATCACTCACTCGAAGTTGGAGTGTTTGACTAATTCACTCACTGTATATGCTAACAATCACTCATAATTTTATATAGATGCACCTAATGAATGCAAAATAATGAGATTATTTCCTGTATATACGGGCAGCACCTGTTGCAGTTCGCATGTAAATGTAAAGAAGCGAATGCCGTTGCTGTTGGCGACAGTTTTACTCTTAACCTGCATGCTCAAAGACTACGAGCAGCTGCCTGTCCGCTCAGTATCTGTTCGGTTGTTGTTTAGGGTGGTGGTTTTGTGCTGAGTCGCAGATTTGTTGCCTGCAGTCGCGGAGGTTGTGCCGTGGTGCCGGCTGCTGGTTTCAGCGAGGATGCCAATTAAATATTTTATTATTATATGCAGCGCGCTGTTCACAGCCCGCTGAAGTGAAGCGAAAGCTGCGTTCTATCGGCGACAGTGTGGAGCTCTACTGTGTATCTGTGCTCCATGGGCAATTTTCGTTAGCTGTTCAGAGAGTGTTTTTTTGTCCTTGTAGTAAAGGTTGTGTCATGCTCCGAACTTTGTGTTTCATCGAGGACTTTATTTATCTCCTGTGTTATTCTGATGGCATCTCGAGCAGCCCGTCCAAGTATTAGCAGCAACTTTTTTCATTTAGGCTTTTTGTAAAATAAAATCACGAATCTGCCAAGAACACAATCCCCCGTGGACGTCACAATGAACCACTGGGCATTTTACATTCCTAGACATTGTTGTTTTGACGAAATCCTGAAACAGGTAAGAACAACACTTCATCACCCTCGACTGAACGATTCAGACAAGAACCTCAACACTTTACCCTCATATGAATGCATCGGCCGAGAACAAAAATAGTGTATTCTAGAACCTTTGTATGAACCAATATCAGGAGAACAGCACACCATCGTGCAAAAATAAATAAACTTTATAACCATTAGGCACTAATATAAGGTCAAGCATAGCCACAGCCACTCGTCACTCTTCTAATTTTTACAGCAAAACTTGTGAATAAAAGGCACGTCCCCGCTGACAAGAAGAGAGAGTGTCAGAATTCGTGATACAGCAGAGAACGACACGGCCACGGGCCACGCGATCGATGTGGTACAGTGCCACTGGCCGGCAGCTGTTGCGTGCAGTGGGGCCAGTGATGGTGACTGCATACTGGGCAGTGGTGTGACGCTTGCGGTCACTGCATATGACAGCAGTAATTAAATTGTACTGTAAGTATTGTCATAGTTTATCAAGTAAAATACGAACTATTTATCTTTATAGATAGCCTTTTACAGCAGTGCTATTGTACAACCCTCAGTGCCTGTTCGGCTATTGTTGAGAGTGGTTGTTTTGAGCACAGCTGTAGCTTGTAGACTCTTGTCGTGAAGATTGTGTTATGCCTCAGACTGCGTGTCACTAATAGCATATGACCCTCGTATGAGAAGATTTTATAACTTTTAAGCACTAACGTACAGTTATGTGGATGCTGCCAATATACCGAAGAAAGATATTTTTTATTCTAATTCATATCGCATAGTTGCAATTTATGAAGCAAAACTTGTATAATTGGCCCAGAGCGGAATGGCAAGATTATTGAGTGCCTACATTGCGAATAATAACTCTGATACTGTATATTTAATAGCTCGCAGAAGTTGTTAAAAAATCCCCTCGTGTAATCATTTCCTTACATTTTAGTAAATTTCAGTGTATGTAAAACACGACAGCTACTGCAGAATTTCTAGCTAAAACTTATAGCAATGGTAATATAATTTCTGAGAAGTTCAGAAAGGCAAATGGAAACGGGCAGCACCGACATGATATGGTAACTTTGTGATATGAGCGTTACAGTAAAACGTTCACACCATAAAAATATTATATCATGAAGCTTATTTCCACAAAGACACAAGTTGAAAGAAAACGCACTCAGTACACGTCAAAAACGAAAGGTATAAACTGGTGACTGGCGCTCGCGAGATCAACAGACTATGTGGTGTTCGGTTTTGGATAAATACCTTACCTTGAGTTACCTTGAGAGTCTTCGGAAGAAGTCCAGGTGACGTTGTTCACGTCACCCCACGTGTGTGGAGTCACTCTGCTGGGTGTCTTCTGTGGTGCCGCAGTTTGCGACNAAATTTTTTTCACTTTCATTTTTTTTAAATAAAATCTTAAATCTGCCAAGAACACAACCCCCCCCCCCCCCGTGCACGCCACAATGAACCTCTGGACATTTTACATTTCCAGATATTGTTGTTTTGACGAAATTCCGAAACAGGTAAGAACAACACTTCCCCACCCTCGAATGAATGATTCAGACTAGAACCTTAACACTTTACCCTCATATGAATGAATCGGCCGACAACAAAAATAGTGCATTCCAAATACTTTATATGAACCAATCCCACGAGAACAGCACACCATCGTGCAAAAAAAAACTTCATAACCATTAGGCACTAATATAAGGTCAACCATAGCCACTGCCACTCTTCTAATTTTTCAGGAAAACTTGTGAATAAAAGGCACGTCCCCGCTGACAAGAAGAGAGAGTGTCAGAATTCGTGATACAGCAGAGAACGACACTGCCTCGGGCCATGCGATCGATGTGGGACAGTGCCACTGGCCGGCAGCGGTTGCGTGCAGTGGTGCCAGTGATGGTGACTGCATACTGGGCAGTGGTGTGACGCTTGCGGTCACTGCATATGACAGCAGTAATTAAGTTGTACTGTAAGTATTGTCATAGATTATCAAGTAAAATGTTAAATATTTATCCTTAGTAGATAGTCAGCCTTTTATAGCAGTGCCATTGTACAACCCTAAGTGCCTGTTCGATTACTGTTGAGAGTGGTTGTTTTGTGCACAGCTGTAGCAGGTAGACTCATGTCATGAAGATTGTGCTATGCCTCAGAGTGCGTGTCATTAATGGCATATGACCCTCGTATGAAGAAGATTTCATAACGATTAAGCACTAACGTACAGTTATGTGGATGCTGCCAATATACTAAAGAAAGATATTTTGAATTCTAATTCATATCGTACACTAGCAATTTACCGAGCAAAACTTGTATAATTAGCCTAGAGCGGAATGGCAAGATTGTTGAATTGCCTACATTTCGCATAATAATTTTGATACTGTATATTTAATAGCTCGTAGAAGTTGTTAAAAAATATCCCCTCATGTAATCATTTACTTACATGTTGGTAAATTTCAGTGTATGTAAAACACGACAGCTACTGCAGAATTTCTAGCTAAAACTTATAGCAATGGTAATATATTTTTTGAAAAGTTCAGAAAGGCAAATGGAAATGGGCAGCACCAACATGATATTGTAACTTTGTGATATGAGCGCTACACTGAAAACTTCAGACCATAAAAATATTATACCCCGAAGCTTACTCGCACAAAGAGACAAGTTGAAAGAAAACGCATTCAGTACAAGTCAAAAACGTAGGGTATAAATTGGTGACTGGCGCTCCAGAGGTCAATAGACTATGTGGTGTTCGGTTTTGGATAAATGGAAGAAAACAACAGCAGATGGTGTCTATTGTGTAAGCTCATGCAGCATTTCGATGACGCAACAGCTGCATTTTTGAACAAGATTCGCTAGCCGAATGCGAGGAACTTTTCAACAATCCGTCAAAAGTATCAAACTAGCGGTTATATTTATTCTTGTAGTCGTCATAGATTAGTGTTTTTTAAATCTTTTATCACAAACTCCTATTTAATATTAAGTGTGAAGTGAACAGGCATCAATTTATTTACTTTTTGTCTAGTTGTCAAGCCTGTAACCGAGACAGCGATAGGCTTCTGAACGGCGCTCGCGTTCACTTGACAATCAGACAATTCCCTCGTGCGAACCTGCCTGCGTCGTTTTTACCCTGAATATTCCGCGCGTTTGCACGATTTTCCTCAGCTTTTGGCTTTCGTGTGCGCCACCTTTAGCAACAGTTCAATAACAAACTCTTAATTAAGCGTTCAGTTCTGTTTACTTGGCCATTGTTGGAATATTATAGAAATAAACGATTTGTTTTTATTGCAGTAAATAACAGAAGACCAATTAACCAGTTGAGCCTTTGAGGAGCGCAGAACTAGTTTTTGGAAGATTACAAGCGAAGAGTCGGCAGCAGTACTGCCGGCGCTCGAAGACCGATAACACAAGACGTTGCACGACGAAGCCGTCCCATCCTTCAGTGAATCCTCGACTCATAAAAAATATTATTCAGATCCTTAAAATCTGGGCAAAACTCAGGTTTAGCAATCTCTAAAAAATATCGTTGCATATAAGCAGTTAACATTTGCCAGATATAAATGTCTTTCATCAAAAGAAATATTTATATGTGCCCTTGGCTCAGCAATCCCGTCACCACGAGCATGTGCCACGACTTTAACGTGCCTACATAAAGGGTTAATGGTACGTCAAGGAATCTTGGCAGGATGTATTGCTCGTTGCCCACCTTTGTGGTACCTTGTATTTAATAGTGATGTTTTCTGCTGACACTTCACTTTCAATTTTCCTTCAGGAAGTTCTTGCCATCAATAACATTTGTCTATGTCTTTCTCCTCTATCACAGCATTTAGATTAATTCGGTGTTATTCTCTACTATCTCAACGAAGCGCACGAAAGCAAAACAGGACACCTAGCAATATTACTGTTGAACAATTGCTTCTGAATTCCTGGATGATGTTTGGGCCTTCACATTCCGGGCCACACCGGTGGGCCGTTCACTCTTCGACTCAGTGTAGCGCTGCTAGATCACGTGGGCTTGCTGGTGTGAGAGCTGGTCCCCAGGAGGCTATTTCCCTCCGCGGCCAAGAGGTAGTTGATCTGGAGTTCCCTCCTAGAACGCTTCAAATTTTTCCTTAAAACTTTGAATTGGTTCACGGAATGCTCTCAGTTGAGATGGGAAGCTATTAATCATTAAATATCTTAGGTCCCATTGCCGAAAAGGAGTGGTCACGCAGACTCGATTACCACCGCATCATCGCTTTTGGGCAAACAGATATGTTTCTGCGTGGGGAAGGGGGACGCACGAAAGAGACATTCCACACGGGTGTTTCGTCCTTCTGGCTTTTTCTTTTATCTGCTTTCGTCTCCTTGCACTGTGTTTCGTGGCTGAGCGAACAACCGTGTGGTGTGGCGTTGGAGATGCTCTGTGCCATATTTCCTGCCAGTAACAGCGCGCTGGAAACTTGAGACCATTAGAACTCATCTAACTTTGCACTAAAGATGAGACCTTCCGGCAGAAATACCGAGATAAAAATTACTAAGAAATCGGCGCGATGCGACTTAGTATTGCTGCGCTAGTAATTTTTCCATAATGTACTACTTAGGACAAACAAACTCAGACTTGACCGATCAAGTTGCTTTAGATGGCCTTTCTATAATAAAATACACAGTGCTAAAAGATATCTAAAAATAATCACAGTCCTGTAGTTATTTACCATTTGTACTTCTAGTGTGTTCGTGTATATAGATCTTACGACATAAAATAACAAAGTAAGCAAGTCAGCACGGCTGCTCCGCAGCGACGGACGCGGAGGAAGCTAGCCATTGCCGGCAGCACCACCGAGTGGCGCCTCAATGAAGTAACTCGTTAGGTTGTGATAAGCCAATGAACTTTTATGGCAGGAACTTCATAGGAGCTAAGGAAGGGAGACACGGGGCCATTGTTGGGCCTACATTGGTGGTAACTACGAGGGCTGCCTGCTCGTGACATACGAGGCAGTTACGTGACGCTTCGTGTGATGGACGACACCCCGGGGCTCCTCTTCGTGCTTGTGTATTGTTGTTATCCCTTAATACGCCCGGAACTATGTATGCTATAACTTTATATACGCTGTGTGTACTACAATTATTTGTGCTCTTGAAATTAAGAGGAAATGCATTGCATTAATGGGACAAATAGGACTGACGAGAAGCTTGTAATTGTGCAGCAGGCAATCTTCACAACTAATCTTCCGACTAATATGACAGTAAGGGAAAAAACACAAATCTTTCTCCCCCAGGGATGAGACCGTCCTCTCTCACCCCATAATTTATGGTTATTTTGAGCATTTTGATAATGCTTTCATGGGAACATAATCCAGTGTGAATAATTTATGATATAGCTCATGAAAACATTACGAGTTTATACCATTAGTGCCATGAGTAAATTCATACATTACAACCAATAAAATTCATGATCATGATATTCAAGGCGAAAAGTACTTCTTACAAAATGCGGATTGCAGCTAAATGCAGGACTTTCTAACCAAGCGATAGGCTGTTTATTTGGATAGTAACAACACCATATGAATAGTGCGCCTTGCGTAACAGCTTCAATACGCCGAATATTGATAAGATGGAAGTCCTCTTCATTTTGTTAAAAAAGTATGTATCCATCCAAAGCACGCTCTCTAGCGCTCCATGGCGAAAGAAAATCCACAGCTTTAGCTAACAAGATTTATTCTCGACGATCCGAAAACGCGGTTATTCACCGTAACTAAAGTCTGCAGCACTATTTCAACTGATTCTCGTTGACAGTGCAGCTATAGCTACTTGAAAAATTTTAATTTCAGGAGCTGAAGTCGTTCTCTCTGAGGACGAATTTCTTTCAGGTTTTATTTCCAAGAAAAACGACTTCTCCCGGACTGACTGCAGTTCAGGTGGCATTATTTCACTGTCCGCAGCGCCGTTCCAGGGCAAACTGAGCAAGAAAATTCGATAGGCACTT
>LQNS02277216.1:3905950-3960731 GCA_001587735.2 Parhyale hawaiensis | reverse complement strand
GTTCCAGGGCAAACTGAGCAAGAAAATTCGATAGGCACTTCAGGCTGACGGACTTGACATCGGAAAGCTTTTAATCTACAGTCACCGGCCCTCTTGGTATCGTCGAGAGGCCATTACAGGTATAATCGATATGAGAAAATGCCGCCGTACGCTTAAGAGACGCCCACACTTCAGGTGCTGTTGGGAAGAAGCGTAGAAACCTTGGAATGCGAATGAAAGCACTGCTGTGTAATGATAAAGTTAACTTGACCGTACCCCCTACTTGAAAACCCACACTCACTGGATCGTGCTGCAGATATAGACCCACTAGCCCTACAGGAGGGTACGGCTGCAGTCGACCATAGATCGCATCGCTCCATCGACTGACGGCTGTTATGTAACGACCTATGCCGTCCTTCGACTTTCCCCATTTCTAGCTAGGGTCAGTACCCCTGCAACAGGCTTGTAGATATTAACTGATGACTAAGCAAGTCAAGCGATGCAAGAGCTCGCCTGCCTGGGTGGTATTCGGTATCGTAACTTTCACTGTAATTGATATCAGTACTCTAGTCTGCTGCGACTGAGGAAGTACCTAAGAGACGGACACACTTCAGGTGCTATTGGGAAGGTGCAAGTAGAGAAATAATATACTATGAAGTCGACTCGCATCCAATCGGCTCAGAATTCAAGTTTGGTGAAGTAAGGTTGAAAACGTGAATAATAAAGTAGGTAATAAAGGGAAGCGACCGACTTCAATTTGGATATCATTGAACAAATAATAAATACAGGGCGAAGTTAGTAATGGCAGTGACAACTGTGAAGAAAAGAACCGACGTCGGTAAAGAATATAGATTTTCTTCGGTGGCAAGACGGGCCACGAGTGGCAGGCAATATAGCAAAATGTCGGCACAGGACGGACATCTTTTGCAGGCAGCGACAGCCGCAAGATTGTGAACGTAAAAATAGAACTGAAGAAAGAAACATCAATAATTTAGAGAGGAGTGAACGCAATTAACATTCTGCTGCTGATTAAGTAAAAAAAAAACTAGTTTTCCTTCTATTTTTCAGAAGCCAGGGTACAGGAGCATCGAGAAATACAAGACAATAACTTTCCGACGTACAACGGGAATAAACTGAAAAGCTGGAGACTATTGGGGCAAGTGCACAAACTGTGGTCACGGTCACAATCCAATGGCGAGCCTTATGCCGAGGCCACACCCTACAATCGCAAGCTCAACTTAGGAGCAGACGTTCATCTCGCACGTTGCCCAACTTAAGTACTTTCCAAGGGTATCTTGGATACCGACTTTCACTGTGCAATCGCGACAAGGGCGCCGGAACGAACTGAGGGCGACAGGAGCAAGACTATGTCAAAAGGGGTAATTTTGGGGTACGGAACGAGGGCCACTTATTGGGGTTAAATTCCTAGCTACTATTTTTTTTTTTTTGGGGGGGGGGGCTGGGGCGTTGCTAATACAATACAATGCATTTATGATTCAAACATAAATTCTCATTCCTTTTTCAAATACAAAATATGTTCAAATTTAAATAAATGATATTTTTAGACATAAACCTAGAAGCCACACAGTTTATTGGATTACTTTGGGTTTGATTTCCGAGTGGTGTGGTGGTGCTTCCAAAAGTGTGGCGGGAGCCTCAGAGATGTTTTCTACCAAACTATCTGGGCGTATGAGCCACTCTACACCTAAACGTGTGATTGTAATGACATATAAAGATCTTTTTAGGCAGATTCGTCACAGCTATTGCAACCACCAGAATGAAACTTCTCGCCGAAACGATTGAAGTGCTGTGATATCAATGGTGGTGTGCTGATCGCTATATGATGGCAACACTGAAACATGGACCTCATGTTTTTATAATAATAGCTTGGCCTGCCATTCGATACTTTAAGTTTCCACCGCAGAAGGAGTGTTTACCAAAATTGATTGGAGATTAAGTATGAACTGTAATAATAATAAAGCCTGATTATCTCCACTCAATAAAAGACTAATAAGTTTTATATCATTCTGGTCAACTTATGAACAGCCGTTTGCACTCAAATATGTACAATTCAAAGATAAATAAAACAACCATACTCAAGACATTACAAGCAATGCAAAAGAAGACAGAGCGTGTACCAAAAAAAGGTATGAGTGTGAAGTCCAACCACATACAGCATTAAAATTGTTAAATAGGTGCAAAGAGCAGATACATGTATCTGTATGAACACAGCAGGAGCTAAAACGCTTCACTGCTACTTTTCCTCTATGTCCAACAAACTACACAGTCACTATCTCGATAGGAAAGCGTCCCAATCCTGCAAACACTGCTGTCCTCTGAACCTATAGCAGTGTTTTCTCGCGGGGGCTGAACCGCACAGCTTGTAGGGTAGGGAGTACTGGACGATAGACGGTCTCAAAGGCCCATTTGCAGGTATAAGTCAAAGCCTGGGTTTCAGTTCACTCTGTGCAATTGATACAATGTTAATGATAATATACAGTAGAACTTATGGTCAAGAAACGAGTAGTTGAAGTCGGTTAGAGGAGTATGAATCGAGTAGCAGAGGCGTCTAAATCCTGTTAGTTTTTAATTCATACCAGTCCCTTCGACGTCTGTTCACAAAGTAAAAACTTTAAAGATTACACAATGCATTTTTGGACTAGATGATCGCCAATATTCAGTAGCCTATCGAAATCTTTAGCAAGACATAAACCACCCAAAGGAACGCATTCTCCCTACGCAGCCTATGGAGATTCCAGCAAGTGCAGTCGAGTTCAGCAGAAACACTGCACTGCCACCGACGCCTATACATTCAACTCAGCTGGGGCTACCATTATCTAGATAGCAAAGCGTCCCAATCCTGCAAATTGTCGCTGCATGTCCGTCCAATCTACCAACGTCTTCAGCAGAAACAGATTATAATGGTGAGGCGCGGAGCGATTGTACCACGTGACCTCCTGCGGCAATCATCGCTCAGCCGCCAACACGCAATCATGTTGGGACTCTCTTTGGCTCCTGGATTATAGCGGCGGAGTATTTGTGGCAATTAGCTGCTAATGCCGACCTGACCTTTTGACCTGCAGGGGATCCAGTGAACGGGCAACTGAAGAGTTAGCAGTTAAATCTGTTATCGATGGGACAGTTCGATCGAGATAAGCCAATCTCATTAGCTTTAAAGGGGTTGGAACTCCAGTCATAAGCGGTACTTTCGCTACTTTACATCGAGTGTTAGGCGATAATGCCATATCTAAAGCCTATTTATTTTGAGACGATCTCCAAGATAAACTGTAGGAAAGTAACGAATGAATCTCGATCCAAAGTAGCTAAAGTAACGCTGTAACTGAAGTTTCAGGGACGATAAGTTATTGAGAGAAGTTTATCTCAATGAAATTATCCCAATCAACAACGCCCTCAGCTTCTTACAAACATTAAATTTGCACAATGGCAGCATAGCAACATCAAAAATTCACTCTTCAAAATAACATCCAAAGGAGGACGTTCCTAGAGCGTACGCGGAGCGCTACGCAGATAAAGAAGCTCATTAGGATACATATATTTTTTACCGGTTGATCAAAATATTTTACGATTTCGCGATTTTTTGGGAGGGACGTGTTTGCCGATGACAACTGAGATTCATTCTTCTTCTTTAGATATTGAAGGATGTAAGGAATATACCACCTTGTGCCTGACGGTAACGTCTCCACGTAAGTGTTCAAAAGCTACCAGTTCATGCAGAAAATATCATTGCTCTGCTACTGACATTTGCCTAAAGTATATATGCGTTACCTAGAGATACTTTGAGCATCTTCGGACAAGGTCCCAGACATGTTCATGTCTCCCTACATGTGTAGTCATGATGCTGGTTCTCTTCTGTTGTGTGGCAGCCTGCGTTCAGGTAGAGAGCTAGCCGAGAATTATCTCCACAGTGCCCGTAACCACTGACAACAAGCGCTGGTCTCTCTGGCATTGCAATCAGTCCAGAAATTTCTTAGTTTTCTAATCTTCATTTCAGTGGCATTTCGAATGCACCACGGCATTTTGTTAAGCAGCCTTGCTTCCTGCTCAGTGAAACTATTGGAATATTTTGTTGCTACTGCTTTGCCACGATCTCTGTTTGGTATGCGGGCCTTACAAATCCTTCCAGTCCTATCTATGTATCACACCACAGTGGGGTGGGGGGAAATCTACCGGTTCAGTTCCCCACCAACGTGGCGCATGTTCCTAACGAATTTAAAGGTTTTTCCAAGAAATAATAAAACCTGAAGAGGAGTTCAAAGAATTGGGTAAGGTGAAGCAGAGCAGCTCCAGCCATGCTGGAGGATCACGCTGTCTTTGCGGAAAAAGTATCGCTTCAAATTTCTATTGACGCGTTCCGAGCGAATATAAATATTTATGTAAGGATTTGCTAAGGATCAACAACTGTAGCAGATTCCCACCATTGCCTTGCCATGTTTCCCTTTATCTAGACACAGCACGCAGGCTGGAAAGGATGGGCCCAACAGATTCAGCCATGCCGAGGCATCCCGCCGCCATCGTCAACAAACAAGCGAGGCATCAGAGGCCATTACGGGAATATTTTTACCGATCCCTCGGGCCCCCGCGCACGACACACACAGCCGACGGGCTCTCTCCGTCCCCCCACCCTAATAGAGTCCATGGCCGCCGCAGCAGCAGCTGCTGCTTTGTGATCTTAGCTCCTGAGGCAGCCAAGAATTCTGTCAAAGTAGGAGACCGTTGTTCTGGCGACAGCACCACTAATATCCATGCGGTGGTTCAAACTCCGGCTAAAACTCGCAAAAGTTTCGTGAATAACAATTCTTCTCCGCACTTGTAAGTTGAAAATTAATGACACGCATACTCGTACTTCCTCCTACTACCGCTCGCTAATCGACGTGTTTGCTTCACAGAGAGATAATCGCAAACAGCCGTCTGGTGTAATTTTGCTCCTGATGGAACTTGCCCTAAATACAGATTCCCACATTCCATATTTGTAAGAACGACGTCAAATCCAACAAAACTTACCGAACCCCCTTTTTAACCAACGTAGAAATTGGCACTGTGCGGTTCTCAAGGTTCTCAACCTTATATCAGCCTGACACACCTAGAAAACGATTAACATGTTCTCACACAAATATATATATATATTAACTCGTCTGATGACAGATAAAGAATGAAGTTTACATAATATTTGAGTAAAAATTTAAGTATCCAACTTTATTTTGTTGCAGTTTTACACTCCTTTGAAGGGCACCTCTCACCCCTAATGGATGAGAGCACCCCCGATTGGGAACCCCTGATTTAGAGCCTGGAATTCGATCAATCAGGGCGGAAACAACGTACCTGGCTGAAATTCCCGACACGTTAAGCCATTTGGGGTTAGCTTATTGGGTTTTGATGCGCTAGTCGACGGCGCCTTTGTATTCGATCAGCGTATGAAAGTGAGGCAGCAAAATATGCTCCAGGGCAATTTTTCCTTTCGCTCCAACAAAGGGTAAAGGCACATTGAGAATGCGGCCCAGAAAAAGACGCATACGTACCTGCAGCATACACACGAAGATACAGCAAGGTACACACTGGAACTCTTCCGCTTGGGGCTGACGGGATGGCTTCTGTTGCCACCCCGTGCGGGCGAGACAGAGGCACGGCGAACGGGACAGATCAGAGGCGAGTGGGAAGACGAGCTGAAGGAGTGACACTTGCGGATCACCGAGGTTTTCGGAATGCCCCTTCCACTGGGCTTCACAGATACGTTTAAGCTTGAATATGAGGCNGCGGGATTGCCAGATTTATTTTTCTTTGTGCTGTGCACTGTTGGATGCAAGGTCCGACTTGCGTACGGGGAGTACAGTGAATACGAACAGGACCGAAGCGATGACGTATGGAGGGACGGATGAGATTTTGACCAACCAGAAGCGAGATTGGTCTGAAATGGCATTTGGCTGTTTCCATCGATATCAGGAGGAGCTATAAACGATAATTTCTTCGGTGACCCCGTTTTGGCATCAGTTTTGCCCACGCCATCTTCTTTAGGCGAGGCATTATCTGAGGTAGTATCAGTAGAGTCAGTTTGAACATTATGGAAGCCTGGTAGTTTTGGAGACACTTGCAAAGTGTTGGGAGAATCGGGTGATTGATCGTCTGTTTTAATGCCTTTGGTGGGATTGGTTGGGGACGGAGAAGATGACGATGGCTGAGTGATGATGATGGACGTGTTATTTGGACTGACAACTGCAGTGAGGACGTCTTCGGGGGACGGCTTGTTATCGCTCAGATAAGTTTTAACAGACGGGGTCGAGCTCTTGCGGTTACTGTCATTATATTTAATAATGCCCTTCCTCACCTCGTCATAACTTCGAGCAGATTCTCTTCCAGGGCTGGCGGAAGAACGTCCGGACCGGCTTTCGCGAAGCTGCCCAGAAAATTTTCTTGGTGATTTTGGAGATCGAGTTCTTGATGGCGATCCTGAATGTTTAGGTGGCTTTGATCTACCTGGTGACGAGGCCTTTCTTGGCGATTTTGGTGAGCTCCCCATTACGGATGCGCCTTCGAATTCTACCCGACGGGTTGAGGGACCAGCTGAGGAGTCTCTCCCTTGTCTGGGGGCAGTCTGCTCTTCGGCCGCCCCATCATCTCCCGCGCCTGCGGTATTACCGGCGATGCCGCTGGTGTGTGCGCCATCGGCATCAGGTGAAAGAGGATCACGGATGGAACCAGCCACTGACAGAGCTGTGGACGACAGAAGTTCCTTGTGGTCCCGCGTTGGGTCGTCTCCGATGGCCACGATTTTCGGACTCCCATCCACAGATCCTTTAGGACTCTGGTCTTTGGATCTGTTTGAAGACTTACGGGAGAGCCTGGGAGAGGGCTGTCGCACGACTACTTCCTGTTTTGGAGTCTTCGTTGTTTCACTTTGGGAAGCGCTGCCCTTGCTCTTATCATTACTCTCCTTAGATCGAAGGGCAGACAACTTCCTTACTCTCCTTAGCATGCTACTAATATTATATAATAACTAAAAGATAGTATATCTAAACGTTGCTCATTATTGCTAAGGAAGCAAGAGCCCTAACCGGCTCCAAACTACATCACTAATTACCGTAAGTGCACTGATTGTCTCTGTCGGGAAGAAGATGAAACGATTGTATTACCCAGCCAATGCGGTAACGCGCACTAGATTATCAAAAGTAAAGTAAAATATTAAACCAAAAGATAACGCGTGAAATGTTACTAAGATATCCTCTTGACAGACAGATCGAGGCATGAGAGTAGCATAGGAATTCAACTGACTTGAAAATATGTAACAGGTTTCACAATAGCTGCAAAAACAGAAAGAGCACGAGAAAATACTACGTACAGAAATTTGTATGAAAAACAACTAACTAGCGTGCAAACACCATGAAAGAATATTCATAACGTAAACAGTATAAATCTGAAAATAGAATAGAAGCAAATGAAATCTTTCCAGTAGAAAAAAGATTTTTCTAGTTTCTCTTGGCACGTCAAGTAATTGCTACCATCTGGATGGCTGGCCAAGCTTTGGGTTGGACAATATCCAATTCTGCCATCGCCCAGCCTACGGTGATGGTTGGAACCAATCCCACCGAACGCTTGGCCAAGTAAATATTCTTTTATATATGCACAAATTGCATAATTGCAGGGTCTAAATGTAAATAATTAAGTAAATAGCGTCTTTGAAGGCCGAAAGCTATATTTTGTTACAGTATAATAGCAGTCACAACAAAGAGAGCTAACCGCTAATGTACAATTAACCCTTTCACTGATGAATTAGTTTGCCTCTCGTAGGAATAACACTATATGAAGCGTAACATATATATTAGGGTATAATGAAAGAAAGGGTTAATTACATTCTAAGCACTTTAGTTATCACCCGCGAGCGAAATGAGAGGTGATAATGTTTTCGTTTAGAATTTAAGTTTATATATTTGTCTGTCCACCCAAAGAGGGAGTAGGAGTTGAGCAATGTTCATCATTTTTTTGCAGGGAGTCTGGTGGGTTGACCTCGAAAGGAAAAAATGCCAACAAAACTCTAGAGTAAGGTGGCCATCAAAAATGACGGTGTTAAAATTTGCCCCCACCGTGGGTGATGGTCTGAGGCCACGAGGCATTCTAGCTTAGTAAGAGAATTTGAAGATGTTACTGTACTTGTCAAATTCAGCAGAGGCAAGGTTACTAGAGCATGCCTCAAGATCCAAGATTAGTTTCCCCAGCTAGAGCGATGCAGCATCGGCGTTTCTGACATTCACAATCCACTGCAAGAGCAATGGCCCAACAAACAAATGGGATGATCGGGATGTTACATGTAGTCGTTTGAGCTTTCCGTCTCTAACATCAAACTGTAGTCGACTGCAACTGGCCACTTCTTTGGGGTCTAGCGGGTATCAAGCTGCAGCATGAACCAGTGCGTGTGTATTTTCTAGTCGGAGTGAGCAATCAAGGCGATTTTAATTTTACTTTGACTTTTCTCATACCAACAGGCATTTTTAATCGTCGACACGAAAATTATTTTAATCACACAGTATAGAGGCCGAAAGCCTCATGGATTCCCAAACCAGAGTACAGTTTGTATACTAAGAACGCCAAAGTGGGCCACTAGTGAGTACCCTTTTTTGACTTTCCATGCGTCTCACAAGAGAATAGAATAACGGGCAGTAGACGGACCAACAGCCCCATTCCTAGAGGGTAGCCGAGACTTACGCTCTGGCCATCTATAAGCTATCGCCAATAATTCAGAAACATGGAGGCTAAATTCTGAGGGCGAAAATGAGAAAAAAATAAAATAAATAAGAGCAGGTAAGGACTTGATCGTGCAAGCGCAATTAATTGCTGCAGATCCGGGCAGCTCGGACACGATAAGTTAGTTGGGACATGAAATATGGACTACGGTGGCTAAGAAGCTTTGGTCGTTAAGAATTTGGTACTGCTAGAGGAGTTCGTAACTGTGGAGGATGATACTTCCATTTTTCAATGCATTGATGGACTGTGCACCGATAACTATGGAGGGTGACATACTAGCTTACTTAAGCATGATGCTGAAATTCCTTACGCCAAAAAATGAACGTGTTGTAACTAGCCGACAAAAACTCGATAGGCTGAAAATTTTAAATCGTACAGTATAGGTTTTTTCTTTTCAGTTATAGTTCGTACTTCAGTTATAGTTCGTATTCCTTCCCTGAGCGCAAATACTGTAGCAAGCAATGGGTCTGATGTTGCCCACAGACGCTACAATGAAGCCCAATAACAATGAACCTAATACCGAAATTTATCAGTACGAGGGCAATAGCGGAAGCAAATGTACCGAAAATCGAGCAAAGGAACAAAGAGCGTCCATAACTCGGGGCGAAAGCAAAACTGCTGAGCCACGAAATCCCTCATTTGCCGAAGGAAGAGGATGGAGGAAAAAAATTAGCTTTATAGGCCGGTCTCCGCAGTCCGACAGTTGGAGGCGAAAGTCGTTCTTTGAAGCGCAGAGGGAAGGATGCTTTGATCATTAGGATGGTAACGAGGGGGTGTTAGTAGTGGTGGTGGTGTGGTTATGATGATGATGCTCATATTAACAGTTGTTGTTGTGTTGGTGAAGGTTGTGGTGACGTTTCATGATGATAATATAGAGCTGTTGATGGGGTGGTGGTAGATAGTAACAAGTTCAGTGTTGCATAGGAATACAGCCATACATATAAGAGCAGCGGAAGCGGTGTTTCCATGTTGTGGCGGCAAACACGGGCTGCTGCTGCTGCTTCAGTATGGCAGGCATATAAGTTATATTTTAGCTGTAAACTAACGAAACCAGAATAGTAATAGAATTTACATAGACTTTAATAGGTACAGCAATCAATGTCGTGAAACTATCACGTAGGGTACGATAGGAAAAAGAAGAAAAATAAGGAAGAAACTGGCAAAAACTCTACGGTAAAGTGAACCAGCATTTAAGTACCTATATCAGGGAACCGTAATGAACACGTCCATACGTGAAAACAACCTTTTTAAAGTAAGCCTTTTATTCAATACGCAAAGCCGTATATGTGGCTCGAAACATGAACTTATTCACTTCCTTCAAGGGTTCCCATTGGTTGGCCAGCACCGGCGCTACAGATCTTAATGAGATCAAAGATCTAGCGATCGCAGTCAGAAACGGCGCCCCGTGCTATTACACATTTGCGGGTGGATACACACGGCAATATTTTGCCCTACCTTTGTGCTTTTCTGCGTCCCAATGCGTTACTGTGTTTTTTATCAAACAGTAGTAAAGTAGGGAGCGTTTAGAGTTATGATTCGCTTCAAATTTGAAGAGATATCGGAAACTTTGCTAGGGACACTAGCTGCATCAGTTGACGCCATGCCAAAGGCTAAGGTAAAGTAAACTTTGACTGCATCTTCCACTGGGAAACCCACACGCACTGGTTCGTGCGGCAGACATTGGCTGCTGCAGCCGACGACGGGGCGCTAAGAGCTATGGCGCCCAAAACGGAAGGTTCAACGATCCGCCACCCCCTACCCTAAGGTAAGTACTCTCACGATAGCTATGCGCATCAAGTAAATTTGCTGACTCAGCGCACCGAGCGCCTTGAACAATGATCGGTCACCTAGAGAGGGGATCGTTCCCGAGATCCTCTGCACAACTGTGCAGCACGAGTTGTGCAGCACGCAATGCCCGCTGCCACCGTAGCCTGCGCAGGAAATGCCTTCTTGACCGCATATCCCAACTAGGAAGCTACAGGCCCTGGTTCGTGCAGTGGATGAGTCCGTACTGGAGGCCAGAAGGGTGCGTGGCGGCCGACGATCACAGATTGTGTGAGCTTTGGCCTCACAGACGAAAGGCCCGATCGCAAACTGCGCCCCTCCCGCCTATCGTAACGTGAGTGTCCTCCCCAAGGGACTATGAATGACAGAAATGCAGACAACAAATTCTCAAGAATCAAAAGTTTCATTCTTAACTTGGAATTAGAAAGTCTAACCTGCAGATAACGAGCAAGCCAGCCTGCCCCAGCACTCCGCCACTGGAAGGAGAAGAGCGGTAGGGAGGAGGCTAACATTTTAGCAAGTGTTATGACAGACACACAGCTGTGCCGACACGGACGGAAGAAAACATTCGGACCCTGAGAAGCACAAATGGAGCTTAGGCATATACCACCTGTCGCCATTACAACATTCGATTTGCTACAACGGTTCGTATTTAATGTTATTATAATTATTTTAATGGGATAACTGGCCACGGTTGTAAGCTCCAAGATGCTTGAAATAAAAGATGAACGTTTCTTCGGTAGGCACAAAGTAGTTCGTTAACTCTGCATTCTTATCCTCCACTTTGCAGACATGATTAAATTTCTAACTATGCAGCACTTTCCTAGATTAAGGCAAAGTTTCAGCGTCATTTAAAAGTTTTGTAACTCCACTCATGTGAAGAAAAAACTTTTGTTTTCTTTCAAAGCGAGGCGTGCCTTTGAGGTAACTTCAGAGAAGCTGTCAGAAATATTACCCTGAGGATAAAATCTATGATCGCTCTATCGTCTTGAAGAACTCAAGGAACAAACAGTCTTCAAAGCAAGAAAAAAACTGATTCTCTAAAATTCAGACTATATCACTACTGCCACGCCAATCAATTACAAACAATCTGTGTTTACCAAGGTTCGAGAGTAGTTTATATACAGCTTCTTACGTTTCAGAAGTTTAATACATTCTTTCCACGAACGTCCACTTGGTACTTCCCTAGATGCCAGTTCTGTAAATGTAATGGGTCATCCCTTTCTTTTTCCCGTAGCTTAATTCCTGGTACTTTCTTAGATGCCAGGTCCATAAGTGTAATGGGCCATCCCTTTCTCTTTCCCGTAGCTTAATTCCATAGAAGATATTCCCTAAAGAAAACATTAAACGATTCGATAAAAGACTGTACAACTAATGCGGTCTCTATCCGCTGCCCCCCCGAGGGCAGCTCTGTAATTTTGCAGCCGCTGATAACAAGATTTTTTAAATGAAACGCAAGCCAAACAATTCCACCGCTGTACTAATTAAAGAGAGCAGCTGCTGCACACTAATGCTTCTCTCCCAGTCTAACATTCAGGTACTGTGAACGGCAGGCGTTAAAATAACTCTGTTTACCGACCGTTGGTTGCATTGGACGAGGCTGATGGCGTAGCTATTTTAACGACTAAAGTCAGCAGCAGCCGCCGCTGCGAACATTGCGTGTGGCTATTCTGCGCACTATCAGCTTATGGTCATATAAGTAATAAGCGCATTACGGCCTACCAATGTTATTGCAAGATGGACGATGGAAACAAAGAGCGACCGGCCTTAGCTCAGCTCCGCCCAGTAGCCGCTCGCACGCAAAGCTCATGGTCAAGGTCAGCCTACCATGGGTTGGGGGGGGGGCTGCATGTCCACTAAGGGTGGCATGAGGGGAGCGCCAGGTCGTCATGGGTTGCACTGAAGAGGGTCAGTCCATAGTGGTAGTAAAAAGAAGAAGAAAAGTTAGTTTAGTGTGAGTGGTAGGGAAGAAGGATCGGGTCACCATAGGTAGCTGGGGGCGTGTAGGGTTAATCCACTGTGACATTAGTGGGAAGATAATCGGGCCACTACTGGCATTAGCGTAATGGACTGTCGGTCTTCTACGGACGGGCTTTAATAGAGAGTAAAATCAGTTCGCTCAGCAGAAGCGTGTGCGCATCAACAAGTTTCGAAGTCAATTTGCACTATTTGTAGGGATACTAAGTTAAATTATTGTAACAAGTTTTCCATGATAATGGAGAGCTTATTATTTGACACAAATTTCACAACAGATATCATACAACACTGTTGATAAGAAGCAACTTGGAGTGTCCAGAAATGGCGTCAATGACACTTAAAGTTTGAGGGGTAACGATAGGGGGGAGGGGGTGAGCGTCAGCCTATAAAAGCGGATTGTTATGACAGTTTATTGGAAGCCTAATGTGCTTCTCAGCGTCTGAATCCGGTGTCACGCACGTTTCAACGACAGAACAGTGCACAGCTTCCTGGCTTCTTATAGACCCTAAATTTGAAGAGACATCAGATACATTAATAGCGACACTGCTAAGTCAGCTGAAATCATAGCTAACATTTTAATAAATATTTAACTAGATACACACAAGCCACAACCCGTTCGGACGCTGAGTAGAGCGTACGGGAATAGAAGACTGTCGTGTGAACCAGTCGTAAGTTTCACCTTGTAGAGACAATATATATATTGTCTCCAATTACAAAATCAGTAGAATTAAAGTGTATGGTTGCTACTTAAAAAAAAATGAATAAAAGGAAGTAAGAAAAATGATTACTACTGAACATCTATGGAAAGAGGACGTTGGTATATTTTTCGGTTGGCCTCGAAAAGTTTCAGCCGATCGGATCACATTATTCACATTTAGGGTTAAGTACGGAAACACTACGGATAGTTTGCGATATAGTCTCTCCTCTCATGTTATGTAGTTTCACTATTAATGTGAATATATATTACCATCAGGTACTCGGCATATAAAGACTTTTGAATCAGGGGTACTTATAAATTTATCGAGTACCTTGAAGTAAAAACTTTCAACCTAAGTAATAAAACTGTATAAAACAGGAGAGGCCTATACCCAGGACTACTTGTAAAAATACTTAACTGTAAAGGAATATGAAAAATATAAAAACTTGTGTTTATGGCCTCGTTAGCATACACAGTACTTTCTTAATGGAGGTCAGTCGATGACGCAATACGAATGAAGGGATTGAAATGGGCACAAGGTTTGTAAACTTGGTGTGACCTAGACAAAAAATGTGATATTTATCGAGTTCATACCTAGTAAACTTATAGTGATCTAGCGCAAAGGAATTATAACAGTACTAATGCTGCTGGAGCATTTGTAGGAATTTATAACAGGAAGCAAATAAATGCGCAGGATTGCAAGTTCGAAGTAAAAGACAAAGAAAGGTCTCAGGGAGAGGCGGCACCGGAAGCACTCAGGATGCCGGGATAAAGAGTTGTGTCAAAGAGAGGAGGAAGAGAGAGAGGAGACGTCATTTCTTTTAATTATTGAGCTAGGTTTAAGAATGAATGACTCTTTATCAAGTAAAATCACGAGGTGAATGTCAAAGAATTACCTGTTGTTGCTTAGAGTAAAGGGAGTAAAGTAATAAACTTCACGGTGTAAATGTTGTAAAGTTATCACCACCAGCAGCCTCGCTCGCCAAGTGAAGAAAGCAAGCAAGCTGCTCTCCAGCCAAAGGGTCGAAGAGAGTACATGTGGAGAGGGTGCGTGTGTATGTGTGTACGTGCTGTACCACTTCTTTACTCAATGAAAATATGACCCCGGTATAGTATGTAAACTACCTGAGGGTATATGGTAGGTTAGGTAAGTTAAGAAAAAGTTCAAATAAGTTCGGCTCAGCTATAGAATAAATACTTAACTTAAGTCCAATGCACACATAAATATAATTATTATAGCTACATCTCAGGTATGCCACATACTCTATCGGCACTGAATATACCCTAAATCAAGGCGCAACTATACAGCAGGTGCTACAAAGGATGAGCAATGTCTCTTGCCAAATAAGTGAAAGACGGTCTTAGTCCAGGAGCTCACAGTTGTATTAATGAAGACTGACAAACGAGCCAAGTTACGGTGCAGAGAAGAAGAGTCTGGACAGAAGAAGACGAGCGTGTCTGTGCGAAGAGACGACATACAAGCAGGTAGATCAGACTTCCCTCAAGACAGAATTTACTGGAGAACAATGGGCGGAGGTGGGAAATTTCCTTCTCTCGAAGCAGGTTACGACCAGGGAGTGATATTATTACTACCTGGTTACGACTGTCTTGGGCTGGTGATGGCAGGTAATGTTCCTGAGGTGTCAGACGTGGTGGCGGAAGTTTGGGCTTTGCTGACACCAGGGTTGATGAACGTCATTGCTTTAATTACCTCCGCCAAGGACCTTATGTTCATGCTGGAGTATGTCTCTGTGTCGGTTACCACAGTAACTCAAAAAGTGATGGACGGATTTTCAGAAAATTCACAGGGATTGTCAGTCATTTTAGGAGGAAAAGATGATAAACCGTTGGTGATAATCCATCCAATCGTTGGTTAGTTTATTTATCTTTGCTTTTAGGCTACGTAACTGTAATAGTTACGAGCGGATCTTCATGATATTGGCAGAAACTGGTAGGAATAACATGAGGAAAAATAATCAAATTTTGGAGATGATCTACCGGTCCGTTTCCCGTTTGTCTCTGTGTTTGTTTTTTCGTTTGTCAACAGCATACTGTAACACAGAAAGGTATGGAAGGATCATCACGAAATTTGCAGGAACTGTTCGGAATGTTAAGAGAAAGAAATGGTCCAATGTTTGTGATAATACATAGCAGTCTGCTTGGCTGTTATCCTCGCCGTTGCTGTACTGTCTAAAGTACGTCAGAACAAGTCATAAAGTTATCGACGGAGCTCCAGAAATTACAGGCACTGCCTGGAGTCTCGCGTAGAACAGATGATAAGTTTAGTGATGATCAATATGAAATCCTGGATTCAACACCAATATGAATTTTTAGCTACGACTGCTTTGCTTAGTTGAGGACTGGGCTCTTTGTTGTCTTCTCTAGATGATGATTGTTTTATTGATTGAATCAATTAACTCTTGCATTTGTTGCAATGAAAAAATGCTAGGATGCAGAGGATAATGAAGTGCACTTTTGAGGAGCGACGATTTCATCAGGCGGTGCTCCAAAACTGCGAACAGATTGAATTGATGTGCTGCTGATCAGTCTAGCTAAGTATTGCTAAATAACAAGTGCGCTACTACCATACTGCAAAGTGATTTTCAGTCAAAGTTAATGAAAGGTTTGCACGAAATTCTATTCTGGCGTAGAATAGGAAAGCGAGAATGCGGCATCATTGAGATGAATATTCTGAACTCGCCATGGGTAATGAAAATGCAGGATTTAAATCGTGATTTATACAAACGTTGATGTACGAAGCAGACTATAAAGGCCTGTCTAGACGTTAGTCTTTTGCACGCGCGCGCTTACTGTGTCACTGTGCCGTAGAAATTACAGAAAGTTGAACCGTTTTCCGAGTTGTAGCCCACTTCAAATTTGAAGGGATATTCCTTAACTTAAGATATTTGCCAAAAAACTGATTTGACGGTTAATATTTTAATAGTTTTTGGGACGTACACAAAGTTGCGTAGACAACGACGCTACAAAGCACCCGGACAAGCGGATGAGTAAATGTATTGAAAAGACTGACGTACGTTTAAACAGGCCCCCAGTGTCCACCAAGCAATGGTGAATAAGAAGCAAACTGTAACCTTGAGTAAACAATGAGTTACTGTGTACGGAGCAGGTAGTGACTTTGACTAGGACAAGAGACGTGTAAACAGAAGGTTATAAGTTCATTACTGTTTACATCTGAGCTAAAGGTTGTTATAAAGAGAAAAAATATAACAATGACCACAACATGAGATATAGGGTAAACAGAAGGTTGTAAGTGCACAACCATGTTTAACCAAAGGCTGTAATACGAAGAGAAAGTTATAACCTTGAATGTAAAGAAAGGTGTGTAAACAGAAGGTATAATAAGCTTGCGCTCGCCAACAATTATTTTACAAACTTCAGATTATAACCTCATATAAACCAGCAGCTGTTGTGCAAGAGCAAATTAAATCCTAACTTGAACTGAGAAGAAAAGGAGAAAACCGAGAAGAGGCTTTCCGTCACGAAAGTTTTAATGATTTTGGCCCAGGGGGGAACTTTTTTCGGGAAAATTTGGGAAGGTTATTGGAGAGTGGAAGTGCAGCCCTAAAAGAGAAGAGGCCCTTCAAGGGCCGAGTGTTGGGCTCATTAGGTGAGAACGCAGCTTTTGCTTGCTTTTGAGCACCGATAGAAAACCGATAGCACTTTGGTAAATGTTTTGTTTGGCCGCAGTGCTGAGGTTGCGGAGGGTTTTAGCTGGTCTTTGAAATTTGGGAACGAGGAGTAAACGAACACAGACGACGCACATAAATAGTGCAACAGGAAAAAAATGTGAAGATCTTATCACGCCGCTGTATATGTAGGATGCGGCCTGCCAGAGATTTAGCTGTAATTCATATGTGCAGTTAGCATCAAGTATGAATATATTCCTTTATACGCTTGATAGAACGGGAAAAGGATGATAGTGATATGTTTTAATGTCATAACCCTTACATTTGAAGTTAAGCAACGGTAACTTTAACACTCGTAGAAGCAGTACAGCACTCTCTAGGTGCGATTTACGTAGTTAGCTCAATGTAACAAGCACCGCAACAATGTAACAAGCACCGCAACAATGTAACAAGCACTGCAACAGTGTAACTCCACATATGTTTCTACACACGTTACGCAGCACTTTGCAGTTTCATCATTATAAGCGACTTCTGAGAAATTTTTCTACGTCGACGAAGCTAAAGCGTCAAAAAATGCACTAACAAAAGTGTTGCGTTTGAGGCAACACGTCTTCTCGTGCATCGAGGGGCATGACATATCTTGGCTCGTAGACGTGAGGGTCGAAGGGCTGGTCTTGGGTAAAACATTTGTCAGTGCACACAAGAAATGAGCGTAAATGAAGTTCTAGTAATGCTTTTTGAAACGCCAATAGGCACGCACATCGATTTTTTATGTTCTGTTGTTAAATATTGTGATAGTGTGTGCACCAAAACATCTTAATGTCGTGCCCATCGATCATAACGTAACACAAACAAAATAATATATTATTACAAGGAACGGAAATTTACCGACGTCATTGGCATACTAATTCACGCATAATTATCATTTTATTTTCTACCACTCTANGTGCACCAAAACATCTTAATGTCGTGCCCATCGATCATAACGTAACACAAACAAAATAATATATTATTACAAGGAACGGAAATTTACCGACGTCATTGGCATACTAATTCACGCATAATTATCATTTTATTTTCTACCACTCTAAGACTATTTCCAATACTGCATGTCACATACGGAAGTAGAAGTTTTGTACCCCATGCAGGTAGAAGGTTAACTCCTTCTAATTTAAAACTTCTGCAGATGGACAAACTGAGATGATAAAATTTTTACGTGGTGATACCAGCAGCGTCTGCAGACTGTCTTAGGGGGCGCGGAGGGGGGGCATTAGGCTCTTGAAAGGTCAGCATCATTGCAATTGCTTAGCAGATTATTTAGTAGACAATTGTTACAATAGACTGTGGCTGAGCTTTCCAGTAAAAGATATGGACCCGAAATTATACTTATGCATCCTTTATTCATATCATTCTACTTCCAGAATTTTTCGAAAATGATGAAGCCGCTGCTATCAATGCTACTTTCGTGACCTTAGTATATGTGCAGATAAGATTAATTTTGTTAGCTAAGACAGCTGGCAGTAGACGGGCCAACAAACCCACTGCAAGAGAGGAGCCAAGTTTAAGTGTAGCTAGATCTCTCCTATAAAACCTGACTTTATAGTTACTGGATTTGAGATAGGTCATGTAGCAGAACCATTAAAGTTATAATACGTAACTATAGTTTTAAGGTATGCTAAAACTACTGCAGGTCATACGCTACGTTCATACTAAAATGTGACAGACGGACGGACAACCAATATTCTTATTAGATAAAATAAAGAGACAGTCAGACACAGGGGTCAGTGAGGGCTGACTGCATGGACAAAACCTTATAATTTAAACTTTACCCATTTTTTCACAAATATAGGACACAAATGCATTAATACATTGAGCTGAACATACAGATATATCATTTAAATAGAAGTTAATTTAGAATATGGGTACGCGCGATCAATATTCCACTCTTTGAACAATCGACCACAGGCATAGTGTGCAGCGATTTCAGAAACAAGAAAATATGTCCCAACAACTTGTAAAGAATTTAGTAACGAGTCTGTGTAGTAAAAAATACAAATACCGGTACTCCACGATTCAACATTGTTTTCGGACGTTAACTGGTCGCTATTGATTTTTCAGTAACTTGCATTTTGGCTAAGTCAGTCATTTATAGCTCACAGATATGTTGCTTTTTTCGTACGTAATACAGTCTGGAGGATCACCACTCACTAATTTTGATGAAGTACAGCAATAGATTTCGAATGCAGGACGCCAAGGACGTGAATGTCATTCAAGACCCTCAGTGTGACGTCACCAACACTGCACCATCAGCTGGTGCGTGAATCCTACCCAATGAATTAGATTCAGAATCCATTTCACTCATCATCAATAGAAGGGCGTCTATCACCGGAGATTATTTAATAAACTTTGACCTTAGTCCCGGCGGTTTCGAAATTTGTCTGTGTAGCGATGATATAGCGTTGTTTTCTCGGCGGGCATGGGCGACCCGAGACAGAAAATGACACACTACAACCACACTTGACTGCGGCTGTCGCCGCACTGGCGAGAGCAATAATTTCGAGCAATGCTTGACAGCCTCAAACTGAGGGTCGCGTGAGGGGAGGCAGCGCTGCAATATTACAGTAACGGGCAGCGCACTCGCGCACTATGCAAATGAACTCGTCGATAAATGATTGGTGACATGCGACCTCAAAAACCAATTTGTAGAGCGTGGCAGAAAATTAAAATATCTATTTCCTCACAAAAATTTGCTAACGCAATTACGTTGCTAGCAATAACTGATGCTTGAACTTTCTGTGGAGGGTAAATTGTACCCTTCACAGGTGCAGCTTCGTTTTCTTTCACGTGCATTAATTCATTTCAGGCATTAACTGCATATGATCACGGTTGAGTCGGCAGAAGATGCAATCGTGTGAAGCATTATTACTTACTATTTGGTAGTCTCATGGGTAACTGGTTTGCGTGAAACACATGAATCGTGATCGAAAATGCGAATCAAAGCTCACGAATGAGGTTTAGGACAAGTTAAACCAAATCGAGTTAGATTCTTCTCGCTTAGAGTGAGCGAGCAGGCGAGTCACTGATACATTGAGACGTACATACATATTCACAGATATGCACATTGCACAGGCACGCTTAAATATATGAGTACACAGAGCAATCCTAACTCTATCCAATCGTTTAATTCAAAAGGATAACTGCTACTTTAGTCGAACATATTCAAGATCTGCCAGTTATGCAGGCGTTCATAACACTGGTCTGACTATATCATATATGTCCTGGGAGATATATGTCGCCACTCAAAATATCCATGACACTGATATGGGTGGCGAGGCCATAGGCAGGGCAGTTCCATCGAGATTAATTAATTGTTTGACAATGTCTAGCCTTTCAGCAATGAGAATTGACTTCGCTACTAATCTACTTAGCAGAGCTGAGACTGGGATCGTCTCAACGGTAATTGCTTGGGACCAGCGCCTGAAACTCGATTCAGAGCAGCGAAACTAACGCTTGCGATTGAAGTTCTGTGCAGTTCAAAACTAATGAGATAAACTTATAACAACAATAATAATAAGGTTTTTAGTAAGAAACACGATCACGAATGCAGCCATAGGTTCACATTTAGGGCTACTTTTACCTAGCTTCTATATGAGTATGCTAGATGTTGTGCTCAGAAATAACATCATAATAAGGTTAGATATTAACACAATCAGCCTCAAGTGGATGGAGTCGCTCCAATCGATGACGCCTCCGATCTGCCGAGAGAGTATCTTGAGTCACTGAACTAACGAAAGCAACGGTCCTGTTGTAGACGGTGAAGAGCCAAGTTGCCACCTTTGCACGTCTTGCCGTGCACTAACGGACACACGCGTAGTATTCGTTATACGCGAGGAAGCCAAGGCAGACATATATATATTTCCCTCCAGGCACGCCAAAACGAGCTGGTTCTCGTGGGACAACATTATTCTCTATTTACCGCCCTAAATTTACTGAGGCAAACATTGTTCCGCCTACAGAGGGAAAACAAGCGCTCTGTCTTCATGATGTCATTTGACCACGTTTCTCTTACTGTTTCATTTTGCAGCTTATGACATTAAGCTTATTGCTGCAAATACCCTCGGTAGCTGTGCAATGCAACGTGTGTGAAGCACTACAATGCCAATTGAGGAAGCTCATTTTAATGTTTTCTGTCACTTATTGTTTCAATTTATTTTACACGAGATGCAGTTTAAAGATCAAACATCGTATCATTGTCAGTGAAACGACTTATTCCACGGTTCTCTCTCACTTATTGTTGCATTTCACTGTATATTAGGTGCAGTTTACAGAATAAACATTGTTGAATCTTTGGTGATGAGACAGGCAAGCTGTATTTATTATTGTTATTTTACTGTAAACTGTCATTTGGTGTTTAGTGTAACAAGATACAGCTTGCCGTGGCAAGCACCGACATCCGTGTACCCACCCTCAGTGACGGGCCAATAGAAAAAAAGGCACTTTAAAATTCATGCGGTCATTGCAGTGCAGGACGCCGTTCACTTGACAACGTCAACCGTCAGATGCCGGGGCTATTGCAGGCAAATGCACTGACTGGCACTGCCCTAAATGGAGGATAAACAGAACGTTTGAGCGATCGTGTGGCAGAGTGTAACAAATGGACGCTGTGAGAGGTCGTTCTTGCTCGGAGCCCCATGCTATGTGGGGTATGGAGGACAGCATAAGAAGTGATGTCAGACTGAAGCTCTTTTTAGGGGCCGATATAGTCTGTGGCATAAATGAAATTTAGTTACATCTGTGCCTATAAGTTCGGTTAATGAAATAGTCTAGCTTAACAGAACCTATTAGTATTATCATTATTAAGATACACTAGACTGGTAACTTGAGAAGGGAGGAAACTCCATACTGTTATCAAACCCCCACGCAACCAGCCCAACAAGAGGAAAATTAAGAATGAAAGAAAGGAGAGAATTAGAGATCACCGAATAATTCTGTTTACAGATTGCTTAAGGCTGCCAATACTCGCACCTCCAAAAGCAGAGAAATCAAGACTATTCCAAACATCCACATAATCCTGCCTAACGGTAAAATCAACATTACCGCATGTCTTTACTGGGATGCAGATAGATGCCCAGTGTTACCAGAAGGGTGCACGGCTGCAGCCGACCATTGACTGTCAGAGCTAACTAATCGAAGCTAACATATAGTCTCAGGCAGGTCACATACTTGGCTGGGACAAATTTGCATAAATACCGTCTTTTAACGCTCTCCAAAGAGAGCCAGTTAATGATTATACACACGGCATCTAGTGAAGTGTTAGACTCAATATGAGGAATCGCTCGCACTCGCACGCCGGAAGTATATAATAACGACATTTTTGTAAAACACAGGCACTGTTACGTCAATAGGTTTACCCGTATTAGACACATTTAGACAGTATTATTATGAACACGATAGTAATATTTTTATTATAGTCTTACCATTTTATCAAGGGAGTTCGGTCGTGGTCAAATTCCTCTATAGCGGTGCCAATTCTGTGGGTATTTCTGATATTTCTCTATACACAGGTAGTTGGGCGGGGCTAAGATATGGGCCGAACAAAATCTCAGAAATTCTCATAGAATTGATAAATCTATAAAGGAATTCGACCACGGCCGAACTGCCTTGATAAAACAGTCAGACTATAGTGCTTGTCAACTCTGCCCTCATAAGAGAGTCAAATGTAGCTCCATCGACAGTCTTCACTGTTCCTGCCTGTCTCATCTTATTTCATTTTAAATATTGCAAGTGGTTGATTCTACTTCTGTAAATTGTTCCTGTCCTCTTCCCTGCGCTGCGAAAAATTTGGGCAGATAATTGAAAAATTATTCGACTTTGAAAAAAAAAATTACTGTTGTAAATCCGTCGCTGTGTATCAGGTATCAGTGAAGTGTTTAAACTTTTGGTATTCATAGTTTTTGTGAACCCCCGAATCAAGCATATAATGAACACACAGACAAATGCACAAACATAGTGTCGCTCGGACAAGCACAGACCGTTAGAGCATACAGCATCACCTGGACAGAATACAACCTCCTCACGTCGCTGCTCACTCGTAACTAACAAACCCAGACAGACAGATACGGACCCACAGATGCACGTAAAAGTCACCACGCTGTTCCCAATACAGCCAACTTGCGCTGGCACTTCAGCAGGCTGTCCTAATTTTTACTAAAATTCCCTCCTGTTCGAGCTCCTCTGCTCTCGCCGCGCATTAGCATTTAATAGCCTCGGCGTCTAGCAAAAAAAAAAATAAATAAATTATCGGTGGTGACCAAGGGATGCCGCCCTACAACCTCCCTTGCGCCCGCACCCACGGCGCAAATAAGGCGCAACACGCGCAGCCTCCCAAGCATGTATTTGAGATGCCTGAGTTTTTTTTACTCATTGGGGCGGCCGAGTTCGTCACGAGTGGGTCCCTTAAATGGCGAGGCGTCCATGAGGGCAATTTGTCAGGGCAGAGATACCCGGCAGTGGGCTGGCGGGGGGCTGGATCTGCGGACCACATGGCCCTATACATGGCGGGGCTGGGCGGCTGGATGGCGCTTTGTTTAGCCCATATCGACGGTTTAGCGGTGGGAGATACGCATCAGTTGCCTCCCCACCGGGGGGAGGAAGTCAGTTCTTTATTCTATTCCAGCCCCAAGTCTATTTCGTACATGCATTGTCCACTGAAGTGGGTGCCTTGACCGCACCCCAACTAAGCAATCCACATGTACTTGTTCGTGTTGCAGATAGATCCCCGCTACATAAGGTCCAGAAGAATGTAAGGCTGCAGTCGACCGCAGATTATCAGCTATGACAACCGCGCTAAGATTTTATAGACTTCAAAGAGGTTATCAGCTGCACTGTTTTAGAGGGGTAATTTATTTCTGACGTACAAGCGAAAGTAAAAAATTAGGTAAACTAACATACAGAAGTCGGCTGACCGGTTCGGGAGTCCGATTATCCGAGTAATCTGACTCGTATTTTTGGATAGGATAATTGAATCATACTAAGCCCCGCCAAATGAATATCATTATTATTAAATCACACCAGACTGGCGACGTGAGAACGAAGAAACTCCATGAGGTTGACAAGCCCCCACGTAACCAGCCCAGCGATAATCGAATTGTACTAACCCCCATCCCTCTCTGAAACGAGTCAGGTAATCGAAACAGACTAACCCCCCGAAATTTTCGACTTAATTCATTCAATCTCCCGTTCCTGACTGGCCATCTACTTGAGCTGGACCCACGCACAAAACGAGGTAAAATGGTTGTCGCCAAACACAGAAAGTTTGAGCAAAATTGTTCTTATGGATTCTCTCGCGTCAAGAATATAACACTACTTATATTTTGGTTCGGATTAAGAACCCGACCTACGAAAGACTGAGGTCCGACCTTCCAATACTTCGACTCGTCGATGTGACGTCATTTGGTTACATGCGGTCACGGCTAAGTTTTGTCTTCGTCCCGTTATACTCTTTACTTCGTGTCTAGTAGCATCTAGGTATAGAGTCAGTTTTGCCAAGCAGCGGCGATTTACTGCAAGAGAAAATTAAGCAAGTTCTTCGGCAACACGAGGACTTGGCATCAAAAGGCGGAGTCGGCGCAGATACCCACAACCCGCTGGTACGGCTCGTGTCAGCAGACAAACAGCAACTGCAGCACAGCATGACCTCTCACTGTGTGAGTAGAAGATTCACAGTCACGGAGCGAACATGCACCTAGAACAGACAGATTCCCCCATGGACACACATACACAGTAAACATCACACTGATCACAATACTGTCAGTTTTTACTGAATCTTTAGTGGATTGTAACAATCTTTTCAGACGACAGTAAAAGTAATCAGAGGAGGAATAGTATGCATTAGCTGAACCGTGACCGCATGGGTTCCGAGGAAGTTAAGAGGTTAAATAGCATGGAGTTGCTTGTATCAGTAACTTTTAAAAATTACCTTTTTTTCCAAAGTAATGTAGTAATAATGTATATACAGTGGTTCGCGTAGCATCATTATTAGTTGCACGATAGATTATTGTGTATCAGATCCCTTACATCACAAAAATATCTCTAGATAATTAGACATTAAGTGTTTGGTAACGATTACGTAGAGTTAAGTGTTTGGTAACGGTTACGTAGTGTTACAGGGCACTTAATTTCAATACCGCAGAAGTCAAATGAGTTCAGAGTCAAACACGTTCTGCTTGTATCAATTAATTACAGCAAATATTTAATAAGTTATATGAGAATTATTTAAAGACAAAGCCACAATGTTAAATCGTTGTACATAATTAAGCCTGCCAGCTCAATGGAAAGATATTTAATTTACTCATTAGCTGTAGAAAAATTCTGCATCAGATGAGAAACGGCCGGAGATGCTCCGCGAAACTTACGCAACAAAAGCACTGCATGCATGGATAAGAGGAAGAGAATGACGTGCATTATCATCCCCCAGATGAATAACGGCAAATTTTGTAAGATCCAGCTATTAAAAAATTTGATAAGTGTGAAGAGAAAATGTGCAACATTGGTCGAAAGGTAATGAACAACGGATTTCACTTTCATCCAACTCATGTAAAAAATGTAAAGAATACTAAAATTTTAAGAGCATCAACTCCATTCTGTGTTTCTCTCTGTATGACAATACGCGAGTTACGCTCCAGCAATACCAATTTCCACAGCCGTCCGGAAGGCATCCCTCGTGTTCCATGTGCCTTACCACCCTACCAAGGGCCTCACCGATCCATAGGGAGGCCCCCTGCAAAGACAGAGGCCCCGTTCCGAGCCAAGGGTCGGCAGCAGCACCTCTAGTGCCCTTGACGGGCCTCACAGTAATTCTGTGACCCAAGATAACCTGCGAGCTCCACCCTACAAAGGTGTTTGCTGGAGGCGCAGAGGGTGGTATGCCAAGTTCATCATGCCGCCCTCGCATTATGTAATGTTCCGTTATTAATCGTACCACACTAGGGAATACCAAACCTATATACGAGAATAAGATAGACGTAGGTAGTTTTTGCGTAGGAATTTGTATGTAAAGACTTTTGTTATAAATGCTTGGTGGTGAGTGACTCCTATGCAATCACACTTGTACGAGTAGCAGGTTGACTTCGATCGAAGCCATCGAGAAGAGGCCTATCTCGACGGTCTCGCTTCGATGGTAAGATACCTTACCAGAAATGTAGGGAATGGATTTGATTAATTAGATATAAGCTTCTGTTCATCGTTTCAACACGTTATATACAAGTTTCATGTTACTTGTGTTGGCTCATACGTGTGTAGTACAAAATATATATATATATAATATATATGTACAGTTGGTGAAGACGACGATACGGAACTGAGCCTACAGCGGCACATCTCTCCGGCACTGTACATTTCACGTCCCCTTAGCTTTGCGCAGTGTTTGAGAAAGCAGACCCAGTTCATTACTGCTACGACTCACTACACACGAGTACCATGACTTGAAGGGGATATTTTGAACCAGTTCGCAGGCATAGTGACGTCTCTAATAAAAATATTAGTGATGCAGCTGGACACGTTTCCAAGAACCAACCATGCAGGTACTTCACTGTCAGCAGAGGTGGCCGGCCATCATCTCCACGACTTGTGCAATTCAGCTTCCCCTGGTGCCTGAATGATGCAGTGACTTGCAAATATGGTCTCGATAGTTTTGCTCCATTGTAGAGTTCCGTGTGCTAAAAGAGATGTTTGTTTATTCTGCCGTTTGGTTGCACCGCGACGCTGCTGCCCCGCAACCACGCGCGCCTACAGGTTCCGGTTCTGCGGCAGTGGAGAGGTGAATGCGTAAAAGTTTCCTTTGACTTGCATGACTCAATATTGAGCGTTTAGTTAGCACGCATATGCCAATTTCCTGCTAATGGTAAGCAACTCACGGCCTGGATGGCTGCTATCAGATAAGGCGCTAGCTAGATCCGCGCGAGCGCACTTAGCAGTTGCAGCTCTACACTTATTTTTTATTTTTTATAAAGGCAGCAGCCTATAGAAGGGCACAAAATGCGAAGCGTTCCACCTTCGTGGAACAAGAGTTATCGTGACCGTGACCACAATTTACAGCGTGTCTGAACATCGCGCTAACTTTCTGCATCTTTCCGAACTGGAGCTCACGCCACCTTAGAAGAGATATTCGTTATTACACCACACGACACTTATTGTAGTGTAAACGCTGAGGTGACGACTGAGACTGTATTGTAACAAAGTGTTAGTCGAAGCCGGTCTTGCGGTATAACGTAATCAAAAGGGTTGTGAAGAACGTTTCGCATTTTGAGCTCTCGTAAGCCGCGACCGTTCTGTAGATGTTTTCCGGCCTTTGATATGAATGAGTAATGTGTTTTTGTACAAGTAATATCTGCTACCTGCAAACTTAGCTTTGCCTGTGGGTCGGCCTTCTACCGCACTATATATCTATACCTACCACACTTTACTGGAAGAAACTCCCCTCAACCCACCACCCCTGCTCCCCTCCCACACCCATTCGTTACCAGGCAAGCGACACTGGGCTTATTCGTTCGACTTGGCGCCAAAATTAAGCCACCAAGACTTGACTTGTCCGGAACTTCACGCAGGTGCGCTGACTTCGCTCCGTTGAACTGAGTTTCAGGCGATGATCCATACTCGGTTACCCTTCAGACTTCCACAAACTCAATCTTGCTCCATAAAATGGAGCTTTCAGCAGGCTCAACGTAATCATGTTGCTTCTAACACTTGCACTCCGATTTAATGTGACAAAGCCAAAGCCTCTGACTGAAGTTTCGAACGAGCCAAGCCTCGAAGGCTTAATTCTGGCGCCCAGGGCAAGACTCTCTGTGTACTGTTGCTTCTGTGATGCTAATTCCACGAAACAGTTCTTCCGCCGCACGGTAAATGTAGAGCATAGCACCCGTCCACTCGCTCATTCTGATGGACGGTACACACGTTAGTCAAAACAACGAGCTTCGTCATCTCAGCGTCCGAATGCGTTCACGTGTCCATTTAACTATTGCGCACACTTGCAGAAGGTTTTGAGTTATAATTACCTCCAAGTTTGAAGACATGTCGGAAACTTCACTAACGGCCCTTGTCAATATTATTGTATTTCCTAGGTTTCACTGTAACTTTGCTGGTGACAGTAGCAAATAATGGTGGTCAATATTGTCTAACATTTTAACACCCTTTTATTTAATTCAAAGATGTATTTACGCAGACTCAATTGAGTGTTCAGAGGATTAGCTGAGGAAATTCGTTCTTTTGGCTGGAGTGTGTCGCAGCCTTAAGTAAGTTAATCTAACGCGATTAGCTTCACAAATCCAAAACTTCAAACTTGAGCATCCAAGTGAGTCGAACGCTCAAACTTGAAAGAGGAACAAGTTAAAGCTAATAGGGTTAGATTATCTCGCTCTAAATGGGTGAGCCACACACGACCGTGAAATGCTCTTCTTGTGCTAGTGTGCGTTTTATACCATAAAATCTGACAACCACCTGACGAAGAATTGAAGAAGTATAAGAGATCAGCATTCTTATTTTATACCGAAATAAACTCGCATGTTCAGTCTTCTTGTATATGTGTGGGATCCAGAGTTTTGCAATTCATATCCCACATCCCAAGGTAATCTCCAAGGCTATATCTTTATGCTTTTATGACACACGATAAACGATAAATTCCGCACACTGGTGATGAAAGAAATACATACAATGTTTACACCTGCACTCACGTTTAAGTTAGGTGACGTGAAATTGGTACTGTACTCTCGTAGTTTGTACCCATGGATGGATCTTACATTTATACATGTCAGTAATATTTTATTTGATGGGTTTTATCGCCATATCACCGGTGATACTTCCTAGTGTATACGGTCAATATTATTGTATTTCCTAGGTTTCACTGTAACTTTGCTGGTGACAGTAGCAAATAATGGTGGTCAATATTGTTTTATATTATAGATTTTATAGTCATTCGTCCGAAGATACTCCGTGTTCATAGCAATGAACTAAAATCTGTAAAAACCGACGTTTTTCTTGAACTGCATCTTTTACAATGCAGTTCCTACGAAAACCGATCTTTTGTATGGTCCTAATGTAGTTTATAGGAAGACTTCAGAAGTAGTAAATTACTCTGAGAGCGCATACCTTCGCCAAGCAAAGCAACGTTAATGAGATTTCGAATTGATTCTGAATCTATGATTTCCTCTCTATCAGCACCGAAATCTTGTCATTTGTGCCTTTTGAGAGTAATAAAAAGTTCTGTAATTTTCTTGAAGATCCATCGCTAAGTTTATGAGTTATGTTCTGATAAACATTTTGAAAAATATTATTCAAACCCAAACGGACCAACAGATCATCACCAAAATTTAGTCATTCATGTCTTTTAAAATTTTTAACAATTCCAGTAAATTTCATGAAGATCCAATGCAAACGTTTTGAGTTATTTTGCGAACAAATATAAAACCAACTAGAATGCCTCGTGGCGTAAGACCATCACCCGAGGTGGGAGCAAATTTTATCGTTGTCAGTTTTGATGGCCACCTGTCCCTTATATCTCCTCCTGTTAGTTCGCCGTTGTTGTGGAAACGGACGCTTAAACTTTTCACTATAATATAATAACATAAGAAAAAAAGAGCGCCTCGTGGCGTAAGACAATCTGCCACTGGGGAGGCAAATTCAACGCCGCTATTTTTTATGGCCAGCTAGGCCTAGTTTTTTGGCATGGGTCACATCTAGGTCAACCCGCTAAACTCCCATCAACGAAGACATTATCACCTCTCTCACTTTGTTCGTGGGTGATAATCACCTCTCTCACCTCGTTCGCGGGTGATAAACACAAAGAGTAACAAACAAACAAACAAACGAACAAACAGATCGTAGCAAAAATTTGTCATTTACTCTTCGCGACGTAACTAACAACTAGTGTAAATCTAATAAAAACTGGCCAGAACTTTTTGAGTTATGGCATTGAGAAAAAGAGACAGACAAGCAAACAAACAAACAAACGGATGAACCGACCTTTACCAAAAGTTAATCATCCGTACCTCCTGACTTACCTAACAATCCTTGTAAATTTCGTAAATATCCGTCCATAACTTTTGGCCGAAAACATAACCTTCTTGGTGGAGGTAATATGCTACGTGAATACCTCAACACAGTTACGCGGCCCATGATTTTTTTTTTCGACGAGCATATGCTTAGCCCATATCGTTCACAATAAACCTCAAGTGTAATGGGCGTAGCTTTTCAACCCATTACCACATACTGCCATTTTTTGGTCGATATTAACTCATTATCGCATTAAATAAATAGGTTTTTATTTCTCGGAAGACTTCTACTATTAATACAGTAGAAAAATTGAATAGTACGCGTTCATGGGCTAGTAGTTCAATACATATATACGAGGAGATAAAGCTTAACCGAGCGATCCATTGGGCTGTAAATGCTAAGTCCTTAAGCGGGCGACTATAATACACTCTTCCAAAATGGCTCCAAAAGCATCATGGAAATGACCAGATATTGTCACTTGCTCGCTAAAAGGGTAAACAGAGAGCCCGCAATGTTGCTTCGCTGGAACTGGAAGAAGCTGGTGCTGGAAGCGAGCAGGGACGAACAGTTGCGCCGCACCCAAGCACCAGATGAGATGCCAAACTGCAGATGGTATTGCTATTGCTTGCCGGGGCGGCACGAGCTTAGACTCGTAGCAAAGCATTAAAACAAAATTCGTAGGTACTTGACTGGTGCACTAGATCTAAATCTTCCTCTCTTCTGCTTTATTCAAAATTATGCCGACGAAGCAAAATTTTAATCCGCTCTCTAGGCGAGCTTGTTCATGATAAAGAATATATTAGTATGGATTGAAAAACTTTCAATAAATGGAGAGTCATATGAATCTATTCCATTGTTTATGTGATTTAATCCTTCTTTGCTTGGAATAATAGCAGATTTGTGGAGCGTTACAAGTTTTATATACATCATAAATAAAATTATTTCACATCGTCTATACGTAACATGGGGAGCAGTGCATTCAATCACACGGATAATTATGGGCACTAGTTGATAGATTTTTGGCAAGTTAGAACGAATCGGCGAATTCACAAAACATAAAAAACATGGAAATGTAACATAAAAGTGAACGGAAAGATTTCGGACCTAAGACCTATCATCGGTTCGTTCCCAAAAAACAGATCGCTACTCAGCTGTTCAACAGAAGTAACATGGTGGGCATGCATCCTACGATCAAAATTGATACATGCTCGAGACAAAATAAATATGAGAGTGAAAGACTGATCTATAAAAGTATGGCTTGCTGAATACTGGACTCTCGGTTCTTGGGCCATTACGCTACGGTAAAGATGGCGAACAGTCAGAAACTTCAGTTCTAAGTTTATTGTCCGTCAGATCAGTAATCTTTGCTTTCTTTTATTCTGAAACTGGGCAACGCTGTAAAATGAAACCGAATTGGCTTTGTTCCAGATTGGACTGGAATTCGCCGGCCGGTACTGCACAGTCTGCCTCCAGCGTCGCTCTGCGGTACTTTTGGAAGAAAGCGACGAGGAAGTAGGGGTAACTGATTGAAAATTTGGAGCCTGTCGGTGGCGCCACTTTTTTAAAGAGGGTCTACAGTAAGCCAGGTTTTCTTGGAGGGGGGGGGGAGGGTCGGTTGGCAACCCTTTACCTCCATGAGAAGTGGTTTGGCCTTTTTCGGAGAATATTATTATTTTCTCTAGCTTTCTCGCTCACAATTTGTTTCAATATAGAAACACCTAATCCAGATGAGCTATAATAAATAAGTTTTCTTTTTACTACTTAGATAGCGATACTCAAAAGTGATACCACTTGAGTTACGTGCTACATCCTTAGATGGTGCCTACGGCTGCACACTTCCTGAAGAAGAGGCATTACGCTTGTACATGACTTCCAATCTCTGTAATTATATGCAAACATGGTGATTAAAAAACTTTGAATCTGTGGACACATCTACCCTACGGTAGTTTTAGGTCCCATGTTTGATATGAAGATGCATAAGTGAAAATAACATAGTTTATTCTCCAACAATATATTTACGTTTGTTCATTCAACGGTCGACTTTTATGCTCATACATGAGAGGGAACTCAAAATAAATTTAAATAACGCATTGTTGAAAATGGTATAGTGAGCGGCAATGCTGAAATTTATGCCCGTTGATCTCGCGCTCGGACAGATAACAGAGGAAACAACATTGTGCTAATGAGCGTAAGTAACGAGTACGAATTTGTGTTTCTCTTGCATGTGCAGATTTCAAGAGTTCCAACTATTCGTACAAAATATTTACTGTAAAATTATCTTTACACCTTCGTTATGCAAAAATATTTCCAATTTCCGGGATTTTTCAAAGATACTGATGCATCAATTTACGGCGGAAAAGCACCATTTAAAATTTATTACTTATACGTATTTCTCTCCTAAGTAAAAGATTGACACAAACGGTATCATCGACTGTCTCATCGCATTCGAGCTAAGCTCAGCCCACTAGACTTAACATATCCGGAACGCAAAGCGGAAACGTTTTTTTGCCTCAACTTTAAATTGTATAGCTGAGTAGCCTCCAAGAGGTGGAGCTCCATCCTGTTTGACCGCATGGAGGAAACAGGTTGAGGCGTTTCGATCCTGCAATCGAATGCTGTAGGCCCCGGTCCACGTTACCACATGCAGCCGAGTGCTGCCGGCCTCAGTCCACAATACCACCGCGAGTAAACAGTGAGGCCGCGCCTCAGCTGGAATAAAAATCCTGAGGGGACCAAATAAGGGAGGGCATGAGAGAAGTGCATGGAATCGTGTAGCAGGTGTTAGCGGCAACGCTTCACACGCTTGCCGGACACGGTCAAAAACGTCCCATTACGGAGCAGGGCTAAACTTTCAACTGCTCTTGCGACCCTGCACTGCGCTCTGCCACATGATACAGCGGATTTTGCACGCCCACATATACATACCAATGAGTCGCGTTGTTTGACCAACTAACCAGCCTATGTGCGTAGTTACGTTGCACTTAATGAGCGCAGGCTTATGCGCAGGCACGGCCGGGCACCGCCTCCTGTGACTCTCGCTGTGCTCGTTTTGTGTACAAATTTCAGAGTGAGCGGAAACGCCGCGGCGGTAATTTCCCATACGTGGAATTGAAATCAAACATCCGTTTAATTCTCGAGAAAGTTTTACTTCTGCTAAGCAAGCAAAAGCCTTACTGATTAGAATAAATATTTAAACTCGTACGAATTGTATGCACATAACCGCCCACGTATAATTCTTAATCTGATAATCGCTAATGAGTAAACTCTTTTCTTCATTTTGTAAAACAGGAGTAAACTCGCGCAAGGGCTGATCTAGCTCACACTTTTTTTTCCTTTGGGGGTGGGGGGGGGGGNGCGGAGAGACTTCGGACTCATAGAGAGAGAGAAAAAGCAAGTGAAATTTTGCAGAATAGTATATCTTTCACCAGCAGGTAAACCATTCGCAGTGCCTTATTCAAGAATTTCCAGATATCGCACAACATAACGCATGAAGCAGACAACGCTCCTGTTCAGACAAGAACGAAAATGGGATCACCCTTGCGGCAAGATTAACTGCGAGGTAGAGCTACAGTAAACTTTACTGTACTCCCCAAATGGGAATCCGCATGCACTAGTTCATGCTGCAAATAAACACCCTGTAGGCCACGGAGGCAGTCAACGGCTGCAATCAATCACGGACTTCCAGAGCCATGGCGCCAAATGACGCTTTCAACGGGCGCCATTTGATGTCTTTATAGTAAAAAGGTAATAAAATCGGTGCAGTTGCAGGCAGTTTGATGTTGACAATTTCGGGAAGTAACTAGCGAAGAAGTGTAAATGAGGTGAGACAGTAAATATTATATAGGTCTGAAATATAAAGTTATTAGCCGTGATATTGATGCATCCTAAAATCCTATTTCCACATATTCAGGCCGATACTGAACTTGTACCAAAAAGGACTAGAGTGAAACATAATTATAACTTACGGAAAATATAATGAAAATAGGATTAACTAGAGCACTCTGAGAGCGCATCCCTCCGCCAAGCAAGGTAGCGGTAATGAAAAATTCAAATTGGCTCTGAAACCCTGATTTTCTTTTTATCAATACCAAATCTAGTCATAGTCTAGTCCGAGCTGTAATATAATAATCGAAGAACACCTCCCGCCTGTGGAGACACAAATGTTTAATAAATTTGTGTCTTCTGATAGTATTCACAGTTTGTGCAATTTTCTAGAAGATCCCTCTTTAACTTTTTGAGTTATGCTGCTAAAAACATTATGACAGACATAAGTCAAGCACACAAACGAACCAACCGATCAGCACCAAAATTCAATCATTTATATATCTTTCATCATTACTAATAATTCCTGTAAATGTCATAAGATCAATCCATAATTTTTTGAGTTATTGTGTTGTAACAATCATAAAATCAAACCTAGCGACAAACAAACAACGAACGAACGAACAAACAAACAAACAGATCATCACCAAAATTTGGTCATTTACTATTCGTAGTATACCTGACAACTCATGTAAATGTCATGAAAATCCGTCTATAACTTTTTGAGTTATGTTACTAAGAAAAATAGGCAGACAAACAAGTAAAGAAACCGATGAATCGATTTTCACCAAAAGTTAATCATATGTTACTGTTAACATGCCTAACAATCCCTGAAAATTTCGCAAAGATCCGTCCATAAATTTTTGAGTTATCTTGGCGACAGACAAACAAGCAGCCAAACCATCGGACAAACAGCCAGACACATAAACACGACAAAAACATAACTTCCTTGGCGGAGGTAAAAATGAACACAACATATAAATAGATGCTATATTTTTTCGTGTTTTTAATGGAATAGTGCATAATCACGTTTAAAGACACGCTCGTTAAACACGAACGTTGGCTTTCGGTTCGAAATACTGTGAATTTGGCTCTAATTATTTACTAACCGTTAGGATGTTATATACGCATGATTTACAATTGAACACTAACTTTCCGAGTTCCTTGCCCTTAAATGCGGTGCTTTTCCACCGAATGCGTGAAGTAATGGAAGGCTGATTGTGACAACTGAAATCTCCCGACCATCCCCATTTCTGGTTATAATATGCCTTGGAATATGCCTTGGAAGTGGACTATAGTTGTGAAAAACGGTGCCTCTGTATCCTGGCCAAAAACGACTCTCGTTCCTGGCAATTCAGCGAGCCTCGATCAGACCTGGAGACGATGAGAACAGCTCTGTATCAACTGTGTCATGGCAAAAGTGGGGAAGTGTGCGCATAAACGAAAAGAAAAAAAAAACTGACATGTGTTATGCCATGAAATTAGATTTATTCATGCCCAGAGTTGCTGGACGAAAGTTTCGTTGCAGTGCTCTTCCCAAAAAAGACAAAAGAGATAAATTCCCTGAACTCTAAATAAAGCCGTTGCTTTATTTTAAAATTCGTCGGTAGCAAGGACGATGGTCCCTCTGGGAAGTCATGTACCTCGGTTTTATCTATGAGAAATGCTCTATGCGGCAAATACAGGAGCAGAGAAGGCAAGAGTAATGCATTGAGAGGTGAGTGAACAGTACGTTCACAAGAGACGTCTGTGATCACATACAGAGCACGTACCAGAGGTGTAAAGTGGACTTGGTGTGCCTGATAAGAGGCCGCTCTATACAACAGGATGTTAGAAATGTATCGTCATTAATTAGAATAACGCCGGCTGGCGGTACACTGTTAGCCCGAGGTACGTTGACCCTTTTCCTTAAGCCGGGTTCACACTAAAATGTTATGTTTTTCATCCGAGTACAAGGCATCGGAAAGTCTGGAAACGTCCAGCAGAAAAGTTAAAGCTTTCTCAGTTCTAATTCACTCCAGATTTGAAGAGATAGCTAACATTTCACCACAGAAACTTATTAGCGCTCAAATAACACGATGGCTAACATTTAATCAAACTTTCGGTAGGCCGCAGTTGTGTTAGTTTGCCGAACTCAATAATGCGTTCAAATACTTTATACTTGGTATTTGGTACGGTACACATTGAAGCCCAGGAATATTTACTCTTCTCTAGATACGGTCTCTGGTCCATCCCTTGTCCAATTATCTGACATTAATTTAAAAAAAATGCATTCTAGAATAACCAAGTTAGTTATTTAAAAAGAAGATCAACAATTTTCTTCTGTTTGTCTTCCTTACTGCGTTTTTATCGATGTCTGGTTTCTATTTTCATCTCATTCTACTTCCTCATATTATTATATTCGGTTATATCCACTCTGGCGTTTCTTGTTTCATATGAGACGACTTGTAACAAAAATATTAATCCCGGACTATGTTCATAGTTCAGTTTGGTACAATTACCATATGCAGAAGGACGGCGTATGCCAACGAACGGCACCGGTGACAACAGATAATTTTAACAGCATAAAAAAATTTGCATATAACACTCGCTAATTAATAAATAGAAAGCTTTTCGTGAACACATTCTCATTGGGACAAATTCGTGATGTAAGGGCGCAAGAAATTTAATTGTGGCCGTCCTAGAAACTCTGTAACGGCTTTAGCTTCTGCACAGAGTCGCCAAGAATACTGTTAGGGTAAGTACATAGGACTCAACACATAACCAAAGAAGCGTTAAAGGCAAGTCGGGGCGCCACGCGGCGCGTGAGGTCACGGCTTAAGGTAGCGCCGGGTTTACGACTGGTCCGGCCGGCGGCACCGGTATACACTCCCGGCACCGGGGGCCGTAAACCGGTGACCGCGCCCGTTAAAGTGCGACCGTCCGAGCTGACCCGTTCAATTGTGCCAGGATCAGAACGCAGGTTCCCTCGAATTTCTGCGTACGTTCGTTTCGAATTGAGCGCTTATAGTCTATTTTACGCAATATCGAACTGATGTTAGAAGAGAATTTATATATTGTTACATGCTGCACATAAGGATATTTTCCTTGATCCACTTTCATTGAAATAATCTTACCCTATTTGCCTTCACTTGTCAGTAATATCAACCCCAAAGGTTCGATTCAAGACTTTCGGTTAAGTAATAGGTGCTAACCGCAAACAGTTTGTGCTTGATACAGACGAAATTTCAACCTTGTTCCCCAGGATTGAGCTTTAGCCTGTCTCAAGCGTAACTGCTTCGCCCTGAACTTCTATGACAGGACCCATCGTGGTGACGCGAGTGCTCATGACTGGAGCTCCAGACGACCTAAAGTTAGCAAGATTCGACTATCGCGATCGAAGGAGGCAAGTTGAAAAACGCTTACAATCGTTTACAATCGGATTAACATTCAAATTTGTGTATAGACCGCCGCAGCAAACAGCCCATTGACTAGAGCAGCAGACAGGAGTAGTCCTCGCCATCATAATATTAGATACACTATCAAATACAAACTTGCTGAGTACTTAATTCCTCATGCGAAGACGGATGCGTTAGTACAAATCGAACAAAGTGAGAAGCGTAGCCTCCCTGCTGAGATGAATGACGGAGCCAAAATGTGCACAAGAAGCGGAGGGATTGGTCTCCATAAAAACATCGCCGTATGAAACTCAACTGGCCGATTGAAGTAAGGAAAATTCCTAAATTTGCACCAACTTCGCATTGCAAACACGACGGCTTCAGCAAAGTCGAGTGGCCTGTAGCAGAGTTATAATTAATGGGCCCGAAGGATCCGTAACAATATATTTATTCAGGGACAGGATTAGGCGCACCACCTGGGGCGCAGCAACTGCAGTAATGACCAGGTGCGGACAGGTGCAACAGGCACTGCTGGGCTGCTGATGACAGGCCTATACATCACTGCCTACATACAGGTTCCTTGGGCTATTGACTACCCAGTCCTTAGATGCGTATAACCGATAATAGTTTAGTGATACCAAAGCCATTGCGTACTTAACGATTCAGATGGCGTCGTTGTTAGATGGGAGCAGATAACAAAATTCTAGTGATCATACATAGGACTAACAGATTTTGCTAGCAGTACATCAGTTTAACCCACAGCCAGTGGATACAAGCAAAGGATTAATTGTATATGTGTCCTATTTTCAATCGATACACTTTGGGCATCATCGATTGTCTCTGTGAGACCGAGTAAACTGGAGCCTACTAGGCTCATTTCTTGTCCGTAGCTTCATACAGAAGCGTTGGTTTCACTACTTTTGATTGTGTCGCAGGTGTTAGTCGCAACTAGACTAAATCTTTTATGGAAAAATTCAATTTGCGCAGCAGGATTGAATTTTTAGCCTTTGTTGCCTGAAACTTAATCCAAAGGGGCGAAACACACGCCCCCCCCCCCTCCTGCCAGTGATAGCGCACACGTATAGAACCATATAAGCTTAATTTACCTTTCCTCCGCAGCGCATCTTTTTTATACGACTAGCTTCAAAATTAAAAAAAAAACATTCAACGATTTCTATGACTGAGTACACATTGTGCTTCAGTATTTTAGCAAAGTACAATAATTTAAGTTTGCAGTCGATGCGCTGTTTGATGTATGCAATACAGGCCCACTGGTTTGAAGAGAGACTGTTCTTGCAGCGGGGACAAGCAGGGACGCAGTTCACTTGGCCCACTGTTTAATTTCTTTTCTGTTCATGTCTCAAATAGTATTATAATATAAGACCACAAATATATAAGTTATAATTATCTGTTAGCCGCCTGCAAAGATCATTGCAACAGCAGGAAACACACTTCAGGCGGCGCAGTCCGAATCGGCGTTTTTTACTATAGATCAACACATGATTTATCGCCCTTATTTTCTTTAGCCAAAGTCCAGGAACGCTCGTGTACGCCTCGTAGTGGCAGCAACGGTGATATGTTTATTGTACGGCCTTAGTGAGTGCATTAAAACTCAAAGTCTGCCCACCAGACCCCACAGCACCAGCTCCTTGTCAGCGTCGAGCAATAATTTAGCAGCATTCGGTGCTGGTTGAGGGCTGAACGCGGCCTTATTTGGGGCCTGCTTAGTATTATAAATGAGCCTATATATATAACATTATAAAATTGAAGGAAATGCTAGTATCCATACAGCAGTCTAATTATGTCGAGAGATAGTTCAGCAATTTATGAAGCTCGCCGACTGCGAGTAAATTCTATAATGGCATTTATTTTATTATTTATACATTTATGACTGAAACAGTGTTCACTATTTTGAGAAATGCGTCAAATTTATAAGAAGACTGCACCAATAACTATACACATCATCAGAGGTCAAATGATTATATTAGCTACATCGAGACAGGGTTCAGTCTGTCATATTTCTTCTACTCTTTTGCAACTATTTAATATCCGATTTTTCTACAGCATGTGGGGTTCGCTCCCTACTTTAATGTTTAAAGATCTACAACTGTGCTGATCGGATATTTTTCATTTCCTACTTTTATGATGAAAATTCTACAAGCACGCAGATGGGATGTAGTGCGCTCCCTACTTTAATAACTGAAGTCGTCAGAGTTATCTGCATGATAGAGTATTTCTTACTCCCTGTACTTTAACATGCAACTAACTGAATTGCAGTCCTGCAGAGCCTTGCAAGACGGGGTATATTTCGCGCCCTACTTTAATAGTTGAGCTTGTACAGCTGCCTAGAAATTAAACAACTTAACCACTTGCAACACCACTAGAGAATCTAATTAAAACAACTATTGCAATGTCTCCATAGCACGACAATAACAGCTCAATGGTGCAGAGAACTTCCCCCTGGCCGAGTTCCCTCTTTACAAAGTTTTGACAAACACCGCCATCTTGATTCCGGAACAAATTGTTATCTCGCGGAGACTCTCCATCCTCTCTCCGCCTAAACTTCAAGCTATTGCAATTAATTTCTGCTCGGAAGATTACTTTTCGACGAAGAAATGTTGAGGAAGAGAGAATCTCGCGGAGGAGATGCCGCAATCTATCATTTATGGGCCGAATTCCTCTTCGCCTTGAATTCATCATCCAATAAGGGAGCAGATGAAGGATTCTCCTGAGACTCCTCGAGGCGATTCTATCAACCAATTAATATCCATCCAAATAGCCCAAACAGCTAGTGGGGTTATTATGAATACCGCATTTTTAGGAACTGTTGTAATCATGATGTGTTAATAAATATTATCGTTATTACTGTTATTAATTATCCACAATAGGAGGTGGCCCCTAAAAAATAAGTCGTATAACTTCTTGCAGATGTCACTGTTCAAACAATATCTTATTTAGCTCTTGAAACTCGGCTCCGGCAAGCGTTTTTTAAGTTATCTTGAAAAATGTTTCATACTGGCTATACTTCAGGAAAATCATTTTTACTAGCCATAGTCGTGGAAAATAATTTTGACAGGTCACATAATACAAGAACTTTTCTATTAATACTAGCCTTGAATAAAAAAGGAAAGTTGTTTAAACTTTTCAAGTAGTCACTATGAATATCTTTAGCATACAGAGAAAACAACGCGTTATATCTGATGATTAAAGTTGATAATTTGATCATGGTGTCGGCAGATATATACCGTGAATATATAGTTACAAGGTTAAAGGGACGGTGTCGCTACGGAGGCATCGTATAGTTTGTGTGGTCGAGCGTCATGGCGAAACCGAGCTCAGCTAAGCCAAATAGGCTTGACCTCTGTGGAACTTATGAAGAGGGACGTTGGTTCCACCACTCAAGACGTGTTGCAGGGGTAGAAGCAAACCGATTACGCTTGATAGGGAGCCACTACGTAACTCTATTTTCCAAAGCAAGATTGAGTTTTCGGTTGTTCCACGGGTAATCGATTCGAGATTAACGCCTAAAATTGATTTCAACGGGATGAAGCGAAAGTTCCGGGGAAGTCAAGCTTATGGCTTAGCTTAACTCGGTTTTTCCAGGCAAATCGATGACACTGTTTGCATACGCGGGGCATAACAGCAAGCCAACGCTTGGCTTTTGGCTTTCTGGTCTCTAAGTATCATAACACTCGAATGTATAGGCAATTATACCAATAAATAACTTTTCCTCGCACAGATATACAAGTGTAAGTAAGTATAATAAATGTTCTGCATTCTACATCAGTGCATCTCACTATTCACTCTGTGGTATTTTCCTGAACGACGTTTGGGCGGACAGCACAGAAACAACAGCAGTAAAAGTTACGTTAATAGCACGTTTAAATTTTTATCCTTCCCGTATGTATTGACCACACCTTCCTCTGATAAGCACAACTTGCTTATTTTAATTTCAGTGTGTTGTGCCTCTTGGAAACCGATAATTTTAAGGAATTTGCGAAAAGCATACCAATAGGTTTTGGCGTCCACTTATTCTGTTCACGTCCGAAATACCAATCTATTTTCGTAGATTCAACAGGAAACGAATCATTTTATATAGAAAGTTAAATGACAAGTTTGGTTCCACTTCATCGTGTTCTACCTTAAGCAGGGGTCACAAAGTACAGACACACTCCTACTCTTTCACTGAAGGCAAGGAGGCAAGAACTGAAGTACCGGATATGTTGTCACTCAGGTGCTCATGAATGTAATTGATAAGGCCAAAAACGTGGAACCTGGCCAAGGCTGTGGAGCGCTTTCCCCTTTAAAAGTCTTAAGCATGGAAACAGCTGCCGATGCCGTGCAGTGGATACTCTACGTCAATAGTGCAATTAAATCGGTAATAGTAGACTTTCTGCAAGGCAGAACAAAGATACCGTAAGTTTTACACAATGCATAACAAGAATACTGTAGACTTTTCCCAATGCGTAAGGAGAATGCTGTAAAGATTACCGCCATATAGGACAAAAATTCTGAGGGATTTCTGTGATGGGTAACAAGAGTTCTGTAGATTTAATAGGAAAATGATAGATGCGTGAGAACGTTTGTCAGTCCCGGCCACAAGCTGCGCGTCCACACTAAGGTTCCCAGGCCTCCTCAGCCAGGTGGTGACCAGCGTAACAAGGCAGTTCCGGTCGGTGCTGCGGCAGACGCAAGTATCCTAGCAAGCGAAGGGTCATTGCATCCATCACTACATTGCCTACAGATGGACATTGAATAATAAACTGGAGGTGAGTGAACGTGACGTTCTTCATAGCATCACAGAGGTGAAAGAGTGAGTGAAAGAGACCTATTTGTGGCACTATAACACAGCTTGGAATAGGTGGGTGAAAATTCCCTAACTTCAATCGAACGATGAGCGCATTCTCATGTGTCACATGAAGAAGGAAAAAGGTATAGTATATGTAGCACATGCACCGTTGCTGCTTATCCCGCCCACATCAAGTATATCTATAACACTGCGCAGGATACAGATGCCACATTAAATATTGGCAGAGTCAGTGTAGGCGACGCGAAACCGGGATCTCAGATTAAAACGTTAATACCGTAAGAGCGAATTATTGGGTGTAGGTCCTATGCGTAAAAAGTTCTCTGCTAGATATAAATACAGTAACACACATGTCAATTTAAGCGCATCATTTACGTTTAATTAAAATAGGCAAAAAATATGGGTAAGGCAAAGAATAACATTTGCAGAAATACGAGAATGGGTAGAGAGGGCGAAATTGAAGAGGAAGAAACTCGCATGGGGAAAAGCAAAGTAGAAAGTATGGGTAGATGGTGGGCAGTTAATCATCCAGAATGGGTTGGTTGAAAAATACAACAGACTGAAAATATTAGCATACATATTTCTAGGGCAGTTTAGACATTACCTGTTTTGGTGGTGGTTGAGGCTGTGCCCTCGACGGAGGGGAAGCTGTGGAGGTTCCTTCTGAACCATGTTGATGGATTCACTCGCTTTTTCAGATGTTTTGCAGTCTCTCAGACTTTGTAAATGACTAACAGAATGTTCACTAATAAACGTTTGCATCAATTACGAAACGAAATTGAAGAGTCCATATTAGTCACTACAAATATCGTCTGTTATACGATCTGCGTATCCAAGAATACACTTATCCGCATATCACAAACATACTTGTGATTTTGTTCTTGCAGCCTAAGACAATAGTTAGAAATTTATGTGTTCTGCCTGTAAAGAAGTTTTGTAAATTATTGTGTGAACAAAATTTCTCCACCCATCTACTTTTTGTAAAATGATTTAGGGCCAATACCAACCCGAGATGGGGCTCAAAGCCTCAGTCTGTAAGGGGACGAAATTAGTCTCGTAAGTAAGTGCCAACGTCGCTGCTTAGATTTGCCCCTTCGTTTGCTGATCTTAACGAAGTTATAATCAAAAGTTGTAGTAATCTTCGGTGCTTTAAGATCAGCTGTGAATAAGACTAACTTGCTAAATTCAAGCGGCAATGTTATATAGTCGTTATATCGGCGGAATCGCTCCTGCAACTGTACACTCGCTTTTTCCCGTTGGGATACAAATAGGAGAAAGAACTCTTGTAGCCAGAAAGCACAGCCTGAGGAAGAAAAGATTAATGCTTATTGCTATTTTTTCGTGTCTTTTACCTGATAGTTTAAATGACAACACTGCTGCAGCAGTAGGAACGATATCTTAAATATTGTCGAATGGGAGCATTAATAGCCACGATATTTTTCGATTGCTGAGGCAAGTTACGAAATCGAGTGTCTAGAAATTCCCAGAAATTTTGTCACTTCTGACTGGCCGTTCCATTTTTAACGCTGTACACGGTAAAAAAAACTAAAAAATATATTGTCCATTCTTAATGCTGAAAGTGATATTTTTATGCTTGCAATGGTGTCTTGTGAGTTCGTCGTGTTAGAATAATTATGGCACCTCTAAACAGAACCTCTCAGAAGTCTCCAAGATAAAACCGGAAATTAACACATGGAGCGGTGAAATATTCTGGTAGGGCAGTACCGTTAACTGAAACTCCTAATTTAAAGGCGTGATCAGCTAAAAATCCTAGGAAATTCGGCTGCGGGTATAGCAGTCCACAAACTGAACGTCTTTTATAGCACGGTAACGGTTTCCGTGCGATTTTCACATGAACGGAGCTTGTTGCTTTAGATCAGCGATTCGACGCCAGAAAACTGGCAACCTTAAATATGCGCAGTATTTTGAGGATGGATTATGCTGCATTTTCAACAGAGATCCACTGGTCAACTGCGCTTAATATTGTAAAAAAACGGCCATATGTAGCCACGTCGTGATTACATCAAGTGTCGTATAGTCGCAATTAGATCCAGCTGATGATTTTGGGAGAAATTAGGCACAATTTACGTAGGACTGACCGAAATTTCCCGGTAGGGCACTGACTTTCGTAATTAATTTTACAACGTGATGTACCTTGTGGGCCTTCGGACGTAGTCCAGGTGACGTTCCGCACATCACCTCACTTGTGTGCAGTCACGATGCTGGGTTTCTTCTATACATTGGATCGCAGCTAGAGCCCAGAAGGAGAACCAACAGCGAATTATCTCTAAAGTGTAATAAAAGAAAAACATGCCGTTGGCAATTTCTTAGCAGTTGACGTATGGCGGCATTACGTGTATTCGCAGGAGTGCCGGCACACGCGCGCCGCTGCAGAGGTTAGGCCGTCAAGGTCACGCCGGACGTCATGCGTCTCATCTCTTGATGGAGACAAGAGCTCTTATGGTAATGTGCTCTTGACGGTTCGGTTTTTGTGTCGTGTTCACTTGTGTGTAAATTGTGAATTCGCCGGTAAGAGGTTGTGTCCTAATGTCTGCCTGCGTTCTTGATGTTTAAAGTTTGCGTCATAATGTTCAGATAGGCAATTGCCGGTAAGAAGTCACTGCTAATGTCCGCCTGAGCTCTTGAAGTTTATATTTCCCATCATAATCTCAATAGGTGAGCCATTACCGGCAAGAGGTTAGGTTTTAATATCCGTCTGCGTACTTGGAGTTTAAATTCTGAATTATAGTGTCCATGCAGTAGCGCCATTACCGGTGAGAGGCTGTCTAGCTATTTATTCACTTACTCTTTTGACGGCTAAATTCTCCGACTTAATGTCCAACTGCAATTTTTGTGAGACTGTCCTCACGTTACTGACAGGGAAAACGTTCACGCGAGAGCTACGCTTCAGACCTAACTGAACTGTATGGCGTTTCCGTTATTTGTCATGATGATGTTTGTCGTTGATCACTGTTCTATATGTTGATTTAACGAATAAGAACAGTTGTTATGTTTCTGACTAAAAAATACGCTCTTTATCACCACCAATACCACCACTGTGCTACTGTTACTTACTGTTACAGCAACACGTCCTTGCTATCTGATCATAAAAAATTGAGATGCCATCCGACATGTACCGGGGCTACAGTACCACTGCAGGTGGTACTACAGCGCGCGCATAAGGTGCAGCTGGTGCGGTTGCGCAACTAGACCACCACATCACGTTCTATCAATTAAAATGCATAGTTAGGCAGTAAAAATTTCTCTCGTTGCATCCAGACTGGAATAATGAAAACAGGGACCGGAACCCCGTTATTTTTCAAATATCCAACTAATATATAATTATATACATTTGCTTTTCCACTTCGGTACACGAAATCATGCGTTTCATTATTTATTGCTGACTTCAGAGCATTTAAGCTTACACGAAGAAACACTTTTTTACTGCTCTTTACTGGACTAAGAAACACCGCGCATCTTTTACCCACAAAACTAAAAGGCGAATAAACAACAATCAACTGCATTGCAGGCTGTGCAGCGTCGCCGGTTCTGCATGGAAACCAAGGAAATGAGAGAAGAGGCGGAAATTATTTCCACTGATGTGGCACATTATAAGCCACACAGGATATGAGGGCAGCACGCCACATCACTCGCCACACAAAAACACCAGCGCTAAGGTGGGCCAATTTACGTGGCGCGGCGGCGCTAAGCGGTGGGCGGCGGCCAGGCGGCGGCGGGATGTTGCACGTGAATATTTGTTTCTTTGGTTACGGACGGCGGATCTTACATCATAGCATAAGTTACGAGGCAGTAATTCTGTGTAGGGGGATACAGTGAAGCGGAAGCGAGGATGTATGGGCTACAGTGTCGCTCTTTATACTGTGCGTCTGCGAGAGGTCATATAGGGGACCTTGGTTCGACCAAAACGGGCAACGTCTGTCCAGGCTCAGTGTCTGTCAAACTTGTCGCGTGGGGTTGTACTCTGCTGCGGGCTATGAGTTTCGGCTAGGGCTCTGGTTCTTTCCTCTGAACTAGGGAAACAAAAGGATGCGAACAGTGGTCTCTTTAATTATTCATATTTTGTAGAAGTGTCAATAATAACGGTTTGTTTTCAATCCGTACCAGCAAAATGTGCCTCAGATATATGGCCTTATATACGTCTAAGTAACAGGAGAGTGATAGTTTTTATTTGGACTAAGTCGAAGCAAATACAATCATCGTAAAGTTTCGCGAATCTGAATATTCTTTGGTTTGTTTGATCCCAAACAGCTGGAAGAGAAGAATCTGCAGCGTGACCTAATAACATAAAATAGAAGGAACTGAATAGTTGTTTATGTCATATCAAACAAATGTGGGGAACTAAAAAGTGATACAAAAAATACGTGGAGGTGCATACATTTTCATCATTTTAAATATGGGTAAGTGCTGATCCAAATCTCCCCTTCATTTTCCAAATAACTTGAGGTAGCCCTATAAGCAGTTAGAAACGGAGAGCTCGATCACAATCAAGTTTAAATAATATGGAGAAATGTATTTTGTTTATTTAAACAGATCAAACTAGAGAAGCACTCTGAGAGCGCATACGTCCACAAAGCAAGACATTGTTAATGCAAAATTAAAATTTGTCTCGACACCAGTGATCACAAGCAAAATATGGACACTTGTGTCTCTTGACATTAATAACAGTTCCTGTAATTTTGTTGAAGATCCGTCGGCAACTTTTTGAGTTATGTATATCCTTACAAACACAAGCGGACGAACCGATTATATTATCATCCCCCCAAAATTGGTCATTTATGCGTTTTAACATTTCTAATGACTCCTGCAAACTTCATAACGGTCCGTACATAACTTTTCGGGTTATTTTGCAAACAAACATAAAAGTAAACGTAGAGACAAACAAACAAACGGAAAATCAGATTATCACAAAAATTTCGTCATTTGCTCTCCGTAACTTTCCTAACAATTCATGAAAATTTAATAAAATTCGTGCGCAACTTTTAGAGTTACCTTGGTGACAGACAAACACTCAGACAAACAGACAAAGGAACAAACTGAATAAAAATATAGCCTCCTCGGTAGAGGTAGTAAAGCTACAGACATTGAGAACAACAAGATAAAAATAAACAGGAGTTAGGGCTTGGCGAAGAGGGAGGATGAACTACAGAAGATGAAAGTCAACACCACTTCTCTTCACCACAAGTAAGTCAGATTTAGCTTGCACCACCTGCGCACCTCATCACAATGCTCTACGAACACTTAGCACACAATGGTAGTACCTCCCAAATAACAATAGGCTCTAATTGGCTGTAAATTAGCACTTTTATGGGAGAAATCGCTAACGAATTCTAGGCTCGTAACAAATATGATGCAACAATGCCAGAATGAATTGATGGCTCGCATTGCGAAGAACGTTTGAATTGAATAAACTCTTTACACTTGCGGTAAATAATTACAAAGAAATTCTTGACTCGTAATTAGATTGACGTGATTATAAATCAAATTAGGGGCTTTCAAAAGGCAGAATGTTTATGTTTAATTCTTTACACTTGCGATAACAAATTTTGAGCTAGGGAATGAGGGCGTCCTTGCGGCTTCCCACCACAGTCCAATGTTGTCTGCGAATTCAACTGTGTGTCCACCAAAAATTGCTACCTATAGCACAGTGTTAGCCATCAAGCCTGTTCGTACAGCAACTGTCACCATTGTAAATTAAGTTTCAGATATTTTTCAAATTTTTAAACAAAGTAGAAGTTGGAAAACTACGTGTTTTTGATGTTTAATGGACATCGCAACGTATTATGACGCGGTTAGTTGAAAGGATATGTTCGTTTGCTCGGTGTTTGAGCCAAAGTTATATGACGAGCACACTTTGATGTATGATTCATCGTCTGAACAGTTTATAATAGTCTCATACTCATATTACTCTGTCCTTCATTCCTTGGCTTGTTAAGCTCAGGTCTTACCATATTTGCTTCACTTTGTCTCTCAAAAAGTATGTTTTCACTGGACATAGAAACTCATTCACGTACTAAAACAATAATAACTAGAGCACTCCGAGAGCGCATACCTCCGCCAAGCAAAGGAACTGTTACGAAAAAATAAAATTGGTTCCGAGACATACGATTTTCTTTGTATCAGTACCACAATCTAATCATTTGTGCCCTTCAACAGTGTTAACAGATTCAATCATTCTTTTGAAGATCTCTTCATAACTTATTGAGTTATGAAAATTTGGTCATTTACTCTTTGTTAATATAATATGCCTAACATCTCATGTAAATTTCATAAAAATCCGTTGATAACTTTTTGAGTTATAGCATTGAGAAAAATAAGGAAGACATACCGGTACAAACAAACGGATGAACGTAAATCATCTGTTCCTCTTACCATACCTAACAATCCATGTTAATTTCGTCCAAATTTGTTCATAACTTTATGAGTTATCTTGATGACAGACAGAAAGAAACACAAACAAACATACAGACAGACTAACCCGACGAAAACATAACCTTCGGCGGAGGTAACAAAATATCGAAATTTATCGAGACTCCGGAGGGCATCGCCATTCTATTAACTGGTAGGCCTACAATAGCACTCAGCAGTAGGCGAAGATAAACATATCTTTTGTGAAATAAGTAAGCATTTTATATAACTACGAAAGAGTTTGCAAACATGTCTGTACCAAACTGTAAGTCATAAGCTATCACATTCACATCTGCTTCCTCCTGTCAGATGCGCCTTTTTTCATTGGCTTCTACGAAAAATTATTTCCTCAACGGCGACCTACCATTTTATGCCTATGAATCTCGCAAGCTGTTGTCTACAGTCTGATACCCCGTGACTCTCGTTGGTTGCATTCTACTATTTGATGCCCACAAATTCTACCAAGTATTACCCTAACTATTACCAAATATTACCCTTAATACGACGGCAACAGCTCTGAGTTAACCGGAGCTGCAGGCTTTACCTCCGTCTCTGGAATGTGCCACTGGATTTGTTTGTTATCCAGTGGCTCTACATCGAGGCGAGGGTCATACGTCAGTCGTTTCAGTCGTTTGCCTTACGTTCATACTTTCCAGCGTTCGCATGCGTAGCTGTGTCCGTACAAAACAACAGAAACGTGTACAACGTCTGAGTTCTGATTATCCCTAAATTTGAAGGGATATCGAAAAATTCACCAGTGATACAAAATGTTAGGCGCACTGACGAAAAACAGTTCAGCTGCGTCTTTTGCTAGACTAGCGGTTGCGTTTAGAATGACACACCAAAACGTTCGAATACTTTGTAGTACGTACGGGGACCAAAAGACTATAGAGTGAACCCGGCTTAATGTAGGCGGAACTTTACAGACTGGATTTTCTGATTATTCAAACGCGTTCAATTCGCCCTTTTATGGGAATATATTGTAATTGTATTAGCTCTACTTTGTCCGGAACTTCAATCCTGAGCATTCGATCCATCACTCTGGATACTGACTTTCAGGCGTCAAGTGCTCGACTGAGCTTTTGGTGCTCAAGCGTAAACAGTTTGTGATAACACCTGAAATTATTTTTAAAGAAGTGAAATGAAGAGCTTAAACTGACGTCCGGGACAAGTTACAGCTAATCGGGTTAGATAATCTAGTGTAAATCGGCCGAATCAGAGATACTTTGAATATGCTTATTGTAAACAAAGCGCTTGGCGGCATGCAGTACCGGCTGCCTGACCCACTCAGAAAGCTACTCAAGTCGACGCAAAAAGTCGGAACCGGATTTGCGGATCGGGTCAGGCGTGTAGCTAACCGCATACTTTGTTAGAAATTGCCATAATTCGTAGGGAGAACAGACGAGGTACTTATGCCAGTCTTGCATTGCTGGCAGACGACAGGAATAGGGCACAAAACAAATATGTGTTAGAAATCACTCGCTACCCAGCTGGACTGCGATCAATATTACGAACAGACTACATCGTATTAAGCTGTTAAATAGAAAACAGTATGCGTGTACATATTTGCACTTAAAGACAAATGAATTTAAGCAGGTGTTTGCTTGATACAACCTCTGCAAGAGTAAATATAATCACATAAGTTGGTACGCATGTTGTCCGAAACAGGCAAACATACTGCGCACTGAAACTGGGAAGATGGCCCTTTGTATGGCAAAAAGAAATAGGCAGTGAATCCCATTTCAGAGTGAAGGTAGTGAGTGACTTAGCAGCTTCGTCACCGTATTTATTAAAAGAAGGCGAATCTGTGATTTCGGACTATGTGCCTATTGTCAGCTTCCCGTTTTTAGACGATGAACAAAATCGCAAAAACAGAATCAGCAGAAATACAACAAATCTATACCACTTACCGTCTATATGATTAGATTTCTATCGGTGTTCTAGTGTACTGAAAAATACATCTAAGTTTGTAGCTCTTGCATAACCGCGCTTTACTGCCTGATCTGAATGTATATTTGGTTTTATTACGTTTTCCCTTGTTGGATGCACCGACTCTGAGCGCTCGCTAATCCTAGTTGTGGTTTGTATTCATAGATATTCAAAAAGCTATTTAACTGTGTCGTATATCATCTTTACTTTTATTTTCATTTGTAAATTGTAAGTTCGAAAGTAATTCTAAGCAAATATCATATAAAGGTGGAGTCGTTTTTAGATGAATCCAGGGCAAGCTTGTTCGTGAAATAGACTGTAATAGTGCCTATTACGACCCGAATATCTCCACTCGCGCAGAAATAAATTACTAGATCCAATGCAATGGTACATGTGCTACGCTGCGGGCTGAGTATTTCACGAAAATTCCAAGTTTTTTTTTTTAGTTTCCCGGAGGGCAGAGCCCTTCGTGGTATAATCAATGGATGCGAGAAGATCGAGTGTCGAGCCTTCGGCAAACACGGAAAGTCTCTCACCTGAGCCAGGCTTTGTCAAGTGTTTTGATAACGCACCCGCGTGTCTGCCGGCATATATGCTAGGCTTGTGTCAATTTTTTCTTTTTAATATAGAGGTGTTACTAGCTTACCTTTGGGATTCCCCCAAAGGCAAGCTAGTGACAACAGGCGGCACTGGTCAGACTTGATACATACATTCGCGTAAGAACAATTTGCGTGTAAAAAGATTAGCCAAGTTTCTCCTCGTATGTTTTCTTTGAGAGAAAACACACTTGAGGTTCCTGGGCATACTATTATAAAGTGGTTTTTAACTGTCACATATGCTGATCAATTACTATTTTTCTCATTTTCGTTTCTAATTGGTGCTTCGAGTCTCATTTTTTCAACTGTAAAAGAATAAGTCAATGAAGAATGTATTTGTGTACAACCATAGCCGATCGCACGAACCAAATGTTCAGTTTACGAAGCACGTACTAAAAAAATTGCTATCGAGTACTGTGGTTTCTTGGAATTGAATACTCGTCGCGTATAGAAGCTCGCGTACACTTCTTATACGTGAGAGGTATACCGACTGTATATATGTTTTTCTTAGCATTTTTTTTAGCCTAAAGGCGGGTTGACACGTGAACCGTTCTCTCCCAATAGTCGAAACTTCTGACGCTTGTGTCAATAAAGTGAACAGCTTTGCTTCACACCGTTTGGCATATCGTGATACTGTCCTCCCAGTGTCGTGAAAGAAAGGCACCCGTGTGAACCCACTTTAACGATTTCGTATAACATGTCGGAATAGGACCCACCCACCAAACCTATTTTTGCAATGGTAACTGCTCGAGTTCAACATGTTGCAAGGTCCAGCGTACTTGATACACTACATTCCAGCCAATGCTATTCCCATAGGAACCGACTTCCTATCGGGTCCTTATACACTCCATATAGAGTTGTTATCGTCTATTTCATTGCATTGCTATTGTGGTGGTATAGAAGAAGATGAGCAATAATGAGGTCAGGGAGGGGAAAGGAGCTTATGTAGGAGGAGGGGGGGGACATGCCCACAGGGGGCAGCAGCCGCCGCATTATGCCACGTCACGCTCATCATGCCCTCCGGAGCTGGCGCACGGCTCAGCTAGGGCGGTTGTCTCTGCGTCGCGCTGTAGGCGCATCAGTGGCACAATATTTCAGAAACTTATTTCTTTCGATCTGCGTCATAGCCCGCAGCATAGTACAACCTCCCACGGTTACAGGCTAACAGACGCTAAGCCATCCGAATAGACACTACACGCGGGGTGAGGCCACACACATCAGACTGTTGCCTACACGTCCTCGTTTTAATTTCTCTACAGCGAGCTGCAAAAAAATGGGCCCTGCACTCGGCCCAACAAGAGGACTGTCGATGAGGCGAACGTTTCTCAAGTTTCACAGCACACGCTGCCCTCTTTTAGCGACGTCATTGATCTACAGCAGCTGAAGCGGACCGAAGCCTGGGCTTCGACTCCTTGCTAGGGATGGGCCTGTTGGTCCCTCCAGCCGTCTATAGGCTGACCATTTTATGAAGGCGGTACGGTCGTGGTCAAATTCCTCTACAGCGGGGCCAATCTCATGAATATTTCTGACAGTTCTCTATATGCAGTTAGTGGGCGTGTCTAAGATATGGGCCGAACAAAATCTCAGATATACTCATAGAATTGGCAAACGCTATAGAGGAATTTGTCCACGACCGAACCGCCTTGATAAAAATGGCCAGGCTATAGTATAACTTAGTGTACCGCACTTCATTCGTACGTCAGTCACTACCTGTACCGCAGGGCAGAAGCCAAATCTTGATTAACCGGACTCGCTCTCCTGTAATGTGCATTTTACGCTGCGTTTCCCACGAAGAAGCTCAAGTCTGCTCAGGACGACTTGAGCACAAAAAAAAAACTGTTGCAACAAAAGACTGTCAAGTGCAGCAGGTTGCATGACTGCCGCAACATTGCAACAGTCAGACGGTCCCTGTGACGTTGCGTCTCTCATCCCATTGTGAACATAGCACAATGGGCAGCATGAGGCACAACGGTCGCCCATACAATGGCATAGAGAAAATGATGATCCGATCTGCCTGTGTGATGCTGCATTGAGAGTAACAATTTTGCTTTGCTATATCCAACTTTTTTTTCGAATGGAAAGTGCGGGTCAGTTGTGTCAGCTCTCGATTAATGCTGACTTCTGTAATACGGATGAGTTGGAAGAACATACGACAGGTAAAATAGTATCTGAAAACTTTTCTGCAAAGCATAAACCCGAACCGATTCTTGGTAATTAAATGTTATACTTCCCAACCAAAATGCTGAGCCGCCCTAGAATCTATAACTGTGAACCAAATCTTGAGGCCGCCAAAAATTCTGCTGAGGTTAAAATAAGTAGCTCATGTCTGAGGAACGTGCAAATTATACTTCAAGTCTACGTACTTTACTTCACACTGAAGTCTGTCGTGAGAGCAGGACTAGTTCAGAAATGTAGCCCGAAGTGTAACTTGAAACCAAAGGAATAAAATTACCAAATGATGGTATGTACATGAAAATTTTAGCGTAAAAATTGAAACAAAAATCGTTATGCTACATTTCAGCAGTGTATGTGAGCACAGTAAGGAATAAATTAGAGTTTAAAAAACAATTATGAGTGACAAGTCATAAAACTGACGTAATACATCTTGCACTTATGGACATATGCATTTAATGTAACAATAACAACATATTAAAAGTAGCACTCGAACTGAAGCAGTGCTAGCTCATGCGGTGAGAGCAAACATGGGACTTCTACCGTCGTAAGATTTCACTCCACAAGGTGTGAACCCGTTATCATTCAGCATTGATAAGAGGTTACCTCACGAGTATACATAGTTTTTTTACAAAAGCACAGCTTCACTGCAAAGAAGACATGTTTAGCACACACAAACTAAAACTGATATGCTTTTCTAATGGTTACATGATTATTTTTCAATAATCAGGACGCACTATAAATACAACAAAGTGCATTATCCGTTTTTCAGTCACAAGAATTTATAGACGTTCAGTTTGTGATTCCAAGTTTACGATATAGGAACTGTCCTACTTACTTCACTGGTGTTTATAATGGCATGTAGCTCGAGTACAAATCGCTACACACACTGTAGTCACCAGAAATACTCAGTCGCTATCAGATCAACTGTATTTGGAGACAATTTACTAGAAAAAACACGCCTGTAACTAAGTTTTTCGCAAAATCCGGTTTGTAAATCTTTCAATTTTTAAGGCGCCAATACCGATGCTCCAGGAATGACCGCTTTTCCTGAGTATAGCTGTCTTCCAAGGCCCTGTTACTACAGACAAACAAATGCGTATTATTTTCATAGTAAAATATTTAATGCTTTTCAACTACGAAGACTGAAGAGATACCACTTTTCGAATTACGAATGGCACCCACGCTACAGAGCGGCACCGCACCTACGGAGAGGCCAGGTACGGTTGGTACAGTCGCTGTGGCACGACTGAGCGCAGCGCATGGAGTCATGCAGCGGTGTGAAGCCCTTCGTTGGGGGCACTCAGGTATAGCCCCCTCACTCCCCCTGCCCCCCCCCCCCCTTCGGCACACGCACGTAACAGGGGCGTGAAGACCGTAGGTACCGGCGGCAGCTCAGACCTCCGTCATGCGTAACTGCCGACCTCCTGACACTCTACCAGATTTATGTCAATTCTATGCTCAGTTTCGGTGTCCCATCTACACCTAATACAACATAGCTCACAGCTTTCCAGAAACAAAAAAAAAACATCAAAAGACTTAACATTTTTTAATAGCACTTGCACCTATAACAGAAGGATCCACACGGTAGCTCAAATGCTTAGCGAAATTAAATCTCTTGAAAAAAATACTACAATATTTTAGATTAGATTAGATAGGCGGCAGTAGACGAACCAAAAGGCCCATACCCAAAGAGACACCGGAACATACGCCCCGGCACTCTATGAGCTATTGCCATTATGTTAGTAGGATATAGAGGACAGGAGAAA